>VXAV01000139.1:1316921-1328425 GCA_013399715.1 Alectura lathami | reverse complement strand
GGCTGTGGGTTAAAAAGCTTCTTCCTTTTTTTTTTTTTTTTTTCTAATGTGTGTGTGTGAGACAGCTGACACAGACTGTTTGCTTTGGAAAAAACAACCAAACCCTTTTGTTTTGCATGAAGGCGGTGAAAAAAAAAATGTATATAAAGGATTGCACTGACTCTGCAAACAGCCATTGCATAAGGAAGAGAAAGCAGAAGTCAGCTCTGGGGTCATGCTGACTGTCATGTCAACCTGCAGCGACACCTCCATTTTAGAAATTCAGAAGCCTGGGAAAGTGTTGAAGATACAGTATACTTACCTATGTGGATTAAAAAAAAAAAAAGAAAGAAAAACCAGTTAGTGTGAGAGAACAGCTGAAGTCAGGATGGCTTATCTGAAATCAGCACAGTTTGGAATTTGGATAAAATGAGACACAGGGTGGTCTCAGATCCTTGAGCTTAGCTGATCTGCACTTGCCATTGGAGCAGGAAACATACAAGGACCTCTTCTGTCACTTCTGTACACCCACCAAGTCACACTGGACCGGGTGTCTGACCACCTTAATGCAAGAGGGATGGCGGGAATTTCTTCGCCATCACTTTAGCTTGTACCACCCTGAGAACAGCATTCAGGACAGGAGGTACTATCATCTGAAAGCAGCACTTCAAGACACACATGCCTCAGTACTGCCTGTGGCACCATGCCTCTGAGACCTGCCCACACACTCCTGGTCCCAACCAGACTGCCCAGCTGCCAAGCGAAGGTACTAGCCCATCTCCTACCAGTGCTGAGAGTACAGACTTAGCCTTACTCTGGAATGAAAATGCTACTAATTTTACAAAGGATCTTTTAATTTCCCAGCGTCTCATTGGAAAGAGGAACTCTATCAATATTTATTCAGCTACATCACTTCCCCAGTGGGTGGGCTTGAGGTGTCTGAATATCGACATCTAGAGCTGTTTTAAATATCTGGGGCCACCTGAGACACCTGCATAGGGCTTGCAGGTGAAATGCAGGACCTACAGGAGACCAACATCCTCTTTTAGAGCAGACAGAGTGCATGTGGGACACAGGGAGGCACTGTAGTATATCAGCGTCTCCTTCGGTGCCAGACACATATGAGTAGGCATCCTATGTGAGTCAGCCAGATACTCCCAGAGAATCTGCTCCCAGCTTCTTGTGCTGGTAAGAATTAAGCCATGAATGCATTTTGTGCATTTCAGAAAACTGTTCAACAGGAGCCCTGGGAAAGATAATGTGTGCTTGTTTTAGAAAGAAAATCACAAACACACTACTTGTATCTGTGCAAAAGGGCCTAACATTCAGAAAGGTCACTAAAAACATCTCAGTGACTCTAGCTCCCATGGCCTTAAGCAGCTGAGCAGCCTGAGCCATGAGCTACTCCAGATTCCATGAACCCAAACATCAGTCTGTTCAGCACACGTGTGATGGTGGTGACCCTCTGAGAGGCCAGATGATAGCCTGGAGAACCAGACAGCAGAACTCACCCCACTGCGTGTCACGTAGCCCACCAGCCCAAACACATGCTGTTTCAAGCCAAGTTCTTTACCAGATGAAAGGAAGGCTCTCTTGATAAGATAAACAGCATAGTAAGTGCTGCAGCCCTCAGCTGTGAGCATGAATACTCAATAGACCAGGTGGCTTAAGCTGCAAGCATGTAATCTCCTGCTGCTGTATAGCTTTCAGGCATCCTTTCATGTACTTAATTCTCTTAGTAAATTTGGAGGATTTTTTTTTCCAGAGAACACATTTTCCAGCAATTCGCAATATAAAGCATCACACACATTGTGAACTCTATCTGCCCAGTTACCGCCAAGAGTGAAAGAGCTCAGATATCCCTGTAGATCCATTTTGGAACAGCTGGGGAACAGCACATACAAAACTCAAATTCTGTATTGCCTACATCCTTCCACCATGACCCTAAGTGTAAATGACTTCACCAACCTCAGGTTATTTGCAAACCTAGCTGACGAGCAAGTAGAAAAATAAATAAATCACGAATGTTCACACAGAGCATTTAAATAGAAAGAAGAATGTGGCTCTCTACATAGGAAGGCCGTATCTTCATGTAGTGCAAATCAGCACAGCTCCCCTATGGAATTACATCAGTCTCTGCCAATGAGGATTTGGTGCAGGTATGCGTACGAGGATGCCTGCCTTTACCATGGAAACGCAGCACCTAAGCACGAGAGCACATGAGCAGCTTAACAGCAACTGTATTAATACTTGACAGGGCAGGAAAGAAAAATGAAAACAATGGCTCTAATTGAAACTACAGGGGGTGTGTAAGTAGGGCAGAATGCACAGTAATTACCTGAGCTGGAGTTGGGCCAGTACACCAACACTAACGCTCCTGCTCTATGGGACTGTCAAAGAGCCTAAGAAAACAGGATTTTGGTTTTCCATCTTTGGCTAAAATGGTTCTTTACATAGAAACAGAGAACTGTGTAAAAAGACATGGTGTGTGCTCAATTCCGAGGAACAAACTGGTGCTGCGAGCTGAAGAGCTGCATTTCCAACCTTACTGGCACCGAATGGCAAAGAGATGTGGTGCTACCTGGGAGAAATGCTTCCTGCCTGCACAGTGGGCACATGGGCACAGCAGCATCCAGCTGCGGAAAGGAAACACCTTATTAGTGCAAATGAAAACAAGGCTCTGTTTACCTGAGTCATGGTGAACCCTCTGGACACCTCCGGGCTGGAGGTGCTCCTAGCTGCCATCTCCCTCCCTGCAGCTCTGCGGGATCACCACCTATATGCCTTCCTCATAGGCCTTGCTCCTGATTCTCCGCCACCTCCTCTCTGCAACACTGCAAGGAAAGGCAAGCCTGCATGGAAAGCTGTCCACACGCTGGTTTATAGGAAGTTCCTTTCCCATGCTGCAGGCAATTCCCAGCCACAGGGTGCACGAGAAGCATGAAGCCAATGGTTAACATCAAAATGAAGTTCCACTGACAGTACAGGTGAGGGATAACCTGGCCCAGTGTGACCTTGATGTATTAGTTAAGAAGCAGTTACTGTGCCTGTGGGAACTACTAGGTGAGAAACAAAGCTAGGGAGAAACAAAGCTCCTTTTCCAGGAAAAGGTGATGGGCAGTGGCTTGCCCAGCAATCCCATCCATTGCCTAACAGGATCATCCCACTCACACTACAGAGGAACAACTTCCAGCACGTGTCTCATCCCCAGCCACTGCTTCACAGCTGCGCCAGGCCTGCCAGCTAGCTGTCAGTCAGTCGTTTCAGAGCCACCAGTCCCGCGCGACCATCACACACGTTTGAACCTGTGACCCACAGGTTCTGCAGACCATCACAAATCCCTTGAGACACACAGCTCCCCATAGCCTCACAGGTTGTTTTTAGTTGGACAAATTCAAATGGCTGCCACAAAAGCTTAATCTCTTTCCAGCCACACTCACGCTGAGTGTCAATAGAAAAGAGTCCCATGAATACGTTTGATAATTACAGAGCTGTGGCTGTAGCAAAGAACAAAGTATAATGCAGGCTTGAATACTCAGGAAATTGACTGCTGATATGTTTCCATTCATTGTTTTGTTCTCTGTTCTCAGTGTTATATTAAAATCTCCTACTAAGAATGAGCTTTCTTGTTTAATGGAACTTGTCAGTTGGAGGAAATCTACTAGGGCTGTTTGATCTATTCTTTAAAATAATATTAATTGCAAATTTAGCACACGTCCCTATCTTAGTTAGCGAATCGTTTGAAAACTAAAGTGGGTCTTTTTCAAACCTGTTGTTATCCACAAAAAAATCATGGGCCATCACTTTCTAAGCCATTCACTGTCCCTTTGGTCCAGCTATTTAGCCCTGGCTGTTCACTGGGTATGGTGATCGATTGTACCAGTCACCTGACACTGTTTTCCTGACTGTATTAGTGAACAGTGATAGGAGTGGGCAGCAAACAGTAAACACAATGTGAGCCTCTTGCCATGAGAAAATTCATGAAATTTTGCACTATTTGAGCATTTTCATAAAAACCTGACAACCATATCAACTTATTCAAGTGTGACCTCACATCTATGGGAAAATATGCTCAGTGCTTCTGCCTGCCTCTCGACTAATGTGACTGTCTATTTTGATTTCATGTGACTCCTAATTAAATGCTGAACTTGCATGTTTGCTATTCATCCTGATTCTCAGCATGTGCACACACAATAAAATCTTAACCTCATGCTTAGAAGCTGATCCACACCTGAATCTCAAAGTCCTACAATTCAATATTTAAATCTAGAGGTTTTGTTTGGTTCCTTACAGATATAAAGGAACCATCTAGAAAAATCTGTTGCCATTTAGAAAAATCTGTTGCAGTGGCCAGCTAAGACTTTGTGTAGGTAAGCCAAAGTCTGTATGATTATTTCAATTTGCTCGTTCTGAACCTTCAGCAAAAATCTGCAAAAAGGGGTTGAATTGGCTCAAAGAAACAATATTTCTTTTGTGAGTATCCTCCTGCTTCCAATTATATCAGAATGATGGAAGAAAGGGGAAATAGCTGATTGCAGGGTTCAAATAATTAAATATAATATGCTCTGTCATCATCAGTACTTGATGCTTTTCCTTGGGCAACTTCAGAGGCTTTAGGAAATGCTCAGAAACGCCTGCTCTTGTCATAGGTGCCATTGCTTTAGGAACTGGACCTCATAGGCTGAGCCCCCTCCCCAGCAGACCCCAAGCATCCTCCTGGCACCTCCATCCTAACCTTTCTCGCAGGCACCAGGAGCTGCCTCCCGTCCCTGGTGACAGCAGCTTCGATTGTACTTGTGCCCATTTGCGTACTTTGCGTCACCTTGTCCTTGCTAAAAACACCGCCTGGTTCTTCATGCCTCTGTCAGCACTGCAACACTTTGCTGACACACAACAGCCATCCATGGGCTCAGGGCAGCGAGACACCCCAAAAAGGTGGCTTAATGAAGTGACATGCCCCAGTCATGACCGTTCATGCTGTCAGGAAGTCTGGGCTCTGTTTCTGGCCACTACCCTCCCCTGCTCCTGACTAATTCAGGCAGCTCAAGCCACAGGGAATTCCTCTAAAATAAAACCATTCCTACCCCACCCCGATCCTTTCTTAAAGCAAGGGCAGAATTGTTCAAACTCAGGCAAGAAATCCAAACAGGAGGTGACCTCCTTCCAACCCTGGCTTCTGGGGGCTGAGGCATGGCCCCCCACCCCAGCACTCTGCCTCACCCCAGCACCTATCGCAGCAACACCCTCCCACGCAGCTCCCGATGAAGAGCCTTCTGTGTTCCCTGGCGTGAGTCACGCCAGCGGGCTGCAGGACGGTGACATCAGCCCCTCCGTGGGGCAGCGGGCCAGGGTTTGTTTGGGGCTTTGTGCCCAGTACGAGGGCTGGGACTGCTCAGCGGGGAAGGGCGTGGAGCTGAGCGTGCAGCTCAGCGCAGACTGATGAGAAGCGGTTTGTGGCGGGGCCTGCTGCAGGCCCAGCAGCCAGGGCAGCCCAGGATCTTACACCTGGAGCAGGCAGCCCCCGTGCCGACCTCTGCACAAGGCCGCACGCTAAAGCCCCGCTCGTGGCCTGTGGCAGGCAGCCTGGGACGTGGGCACATGCTGCAGACACCTCTTGCTCCCATGGGGCTGGCACAACACCTGAGGCCAGGACACAGAGGGCGTGGGCGCATTTCAAGACTGCAAATAAGAGCTCTTTATGGACTTGAAATTACGGTTCTGCAATACTGGTGAACCATTCCCTCTTACAGGAATGCTGCTTTGTAGAACCGCAGGACAGCTCTCCGTGCCGTGTCACAAGCTGCAGCGGCAGCAGCGCGGTCCCATGCTCTGACAAGAGGCTACCACAGGTATTTTGGTCAAAGGATCGAATGGCTTTATGACCTTGAGGGACACACAAAGTCAGCTCAAGAGCTCTCAGCTGTGCAAACAAAATGCTGCCACCTCAGTGATAAGAGGGGAGGGTGCCCATGCCAGGGCAGAGCAGGGGGAAGGAAGGATGCAGCAGATAATGATGGGTTGGGGAGCCTGCTGCGGCTCTGGGCCTGCTGTTTTGGGAGATAGGGAAAAAAAATGAAGAAAAAAAAGAGGAAGTAGACAAGATCCTTCTGATTTTACCAGGTGTTTTGTTCATGGTTTTTAATCTCTATCAGTTCCTGGTATGGTTTGCTGCAGAGTCACACAAAGAGCTATTTGGGCACAACTAGGAGAGGGCTGGGAGAGGGAGCAAAATGATGGGGAAAACATTGGAGATGGGAACACCTCAAGGTGTTATTACTGCTAATGCTTCCTTGTCCACAAAGCATGGCCAGGGTTTCTTATGTTAAAATAAAATTATCCACGAGATCACTATAACTTTCCAGTAAACAGCCAATTCATTTCACAATTTATACATCATTACACATACCCTACATGCCAGACAATTAGCTCTGCAGACTCCTTTAGGGCCTTAAAAGGATCCTTAGGCTTCGGTTCTCATTTTTAAATGAACACAAGCATTCAACCAAGCTGTAAGCTATTAAGGCAAGACACTGCTTTGGTGATAAACAAAATATTTTCCCAAAAATTCACTTAGTTGCCCCATTCACAGACCTGTGCCTTTGGAATGGGACATGCTTTGGAATTCCAAAGAACACAAATGACAACAACAACAGCACATTCCACTTTACTGAATGAAATGGTGATATACCAAAAGGCTCATGAGACATTATTGCCACCTGTGCAGGAGTGTGGGTGGGAGGCAGAAGGCTGCAAGAAGAGACAGAATGTCTCCTCCACGTGCTTTTTTCTCTGTGCTGCTATTTGCTGTTTGCTCAAGAAGTGCAGCAAATATATTTATACCCAAATGAAAAATGAGCTGAGGTAATTCTATCTATGAGCATGTGATCAGTTCTGCTGCCACAAATGTTTTCCCTCTTGGTCCGTATCTGAATCTCACAGCGACTGACTCACGCCGCAGCTACGTACGTCACAACTACCTGGCAGCGTCAGACCATCGTTTGTTTCCCCTTGGAACTGGATGTTCTTTCTATAACAACTGCAACTCCCACTCGGTGCAGGTCTTTCACATGCCTTCTTTGTTCCTGGGCTGCAAAGAGCTCCCAGTTTGTTTATAAGCTGTTAAAGCAGGAGCAGGCAGTGCTCTGGACTCAGGGATGCCTCACCTGAAACCAACGTGACATGGCTTTCAGGAGGATGGGGGTGAGATGGTTCTCAGCGCGTTGTAGAGTTTGTACTTCATGCAGGCAAACAAGAACAGAACTGTTGCTTCCAGGGTTGCTGCCTGAAGTACAGCCTCACATCACACCTCATTTACAGGGCTCCGCCCTCAGCCAGGGAGAGGCTACACCATACAGGAAAGCTGAAGCCATGGACACGCTGATGGAGCCATTGAAGCAGAACCAGCTCTGCTTTGGAGCCCCTCGCCTTGATGGTCAATATGCAACACTCCCTTTTCAGCACTGGATAGTCTGTTCCTCTCCTCCTAAAATGCTAACTGATGTCTGTGTTTGAGCCTCGATCAGGAGTACGCTGTGGAAGTGAATCCCAAACTTGCAATGCTGCAGTTCCTGCGTGACACAGTTTTGAAACTCAGTCTGTAGGACTAAGCCAGTGCTAGTCTCAGAACACCAGAGTGCCTGTCAAGGCTCCAACTGCTGCTCACCTATTTATTAAAGAGCTGTAACTGCATGGAGATTACTTCCTGCTAGCACAGTCATTCCTAGTGAGGAGGTCAATATCAGCTTCAAGTGTGGCTAAAACAGTATTTCTAGCACCCTTCAGAAAAAAAAAAATAAAATTGTAACTTATTATCTGCCACTGAGAGTAAAATGGGAAGCTCAGAAATTATCTGGAGAGAATTTGGAAAATTAAGGCTTACATTCACAAACTGTACATAGCATTTCTCTTAGTAAAATTCCTGCAAGTCTTTGCAAGAGGATACCCTAAGAGTCTATGGAGGTGTTTAATCTGACCTCTTGGACCATTGTCCAATTTACATTCACTGAGGTTAAATAAATAAACATTAAAAAACCCAAAGCTCTAGACCTTCCACTGTTGTGCACTGAGCCAAGACCTTAAGTAAAGAGGCTTAAGTCACACGTATATTTCCTTTGACCTAGAGGCCAAGCACAGCTCAGTCCAGCCCCAATCATTAAGTGAAAAGACCTTTATGGCTGCACTAACTTGCATTCAGCTGCCTGAGAAATCTTCAGAAGTCACTGCAAATGCAGACCATCACAGCCTGGTGCTCACTGCACACTGCAGACACCCTCAGATGCAGCACAGGCTGGGGAGAGCAGTCAGTGCCCCTGCCCTGGCTTATTTCAGGACAGCCCCTAGGAAGCCTCCTGGTGCTGCCTGGGCGGCTTCGGGTAATGCTGCACTGCAGGAATCACGCTGAGCAGGCTCTCAGTGCCAGCCCTCGAGCTTTGGCAGCCATCAGGACAAAAGACAAGCTACAAATGCAAGCCATCATCATCTTACAGACATCACCTGCACATTTACCTGGACTTACCTGGGCTGATCTGGAGAGCAGTGTTTCTCTTGACATTCAAAATGAATGCGTGCACTGACGAAGACGAGGCGTCTCATGCACAGGGTATTGTTCAGGATTTCGGATTTCTTCAGGGTTGTCTTGGCAACAAAGAGGGTTGCCACTAGAGGTGTGTGAAACACTGGGCAACAAAAAGCAAAGCGACTCCCACTTGCTTCATTCCACCATGCAGTTAAACCGGACACATTTTCAACCTGCTAGGACGCTGTCAGTGTGCTGTGTGTCAGCAGGGGCAGCACGAATCAGCACTGACTCTTCCCCCCACCAAAACACTGCAATTTGGAAAACAGCAAGAATGACATCTTTCTTTGGGAAATTACATCTGTCCAGACATCCTGACCAATTCTGTTTGCTTTCTCCCTTCAAGATGCGGAGTACTTCCCTGGAAGGCAATGGAACAAATCATGGATGGTTTTAAGCAAAATTAGTTGGTCTGGTTATGTTTTTTTTTTTTTTGTTTGTTTGTTTGTTTGTTTTTCTAGTTGTAGTTATGGAAATCCTAAGTGTCTTCAGTGAAGTTCCCTTGGACTGATTCCAATATAACTGAGTTTGCCAGTTTGCCCCACTCTAAGCGAGTGTTGCCTACGTGGGGAGAGGAGACACCGGACCGCTGCGAGTGGCAATGCCCCTTCTGGCTCGACTCCTACTGACAGCACAGCTTTATTCACTGTACATGAGGTCGAGGAATTATTCTGGAAAGTTTTTAAAGCATCTTTGGAGGCAATCTCACATCACTTATTCATGTCACTTGCCTTTACTTTTACTTACTAAAGGCATTGAAAAAATTAACCCAAACAGCTGTTCAGATTCCTCTATTTTTTATGTAGCAAAGGGGAAAAAAAGCCTGAACAGCTGTGTCAGTAAAACACAAACCAGGTGGCCTCCCTAAGGCAAAGTTTGTATGAAATCTATAAGATAATGTTTTTATTATCTGAGTTATTGTATTTCTTTTTTATTGCTTTGCTCTTGTGGATCCTTAAAGAGGTATTGGCCATTTATTCCTTGTCTCCATCCTCAGCTTTCAATGTTTGAGCCCCCCTGTGAAACTTAACACAAATGTTTCAGTGATTGTTTCTGGATGTGGCCATCAAGTGTGAAAACCACTCTTTCAGCACAATACTCCTGAATCTATTTTGAGGTCTTAAATGAGATTTAAGGCTGGGTGAGAAGCAATGTTACAGATCTGGCCTTTCAATGGGGTCTGAACCCTAAACCCTGTAGAGCCACCCAGGGCTCATCTGCTAAGTCCCTTCCATATAAACCCTGCCAAGGGTGTGCTTCTTTTGCTATAAGGGAGCTTGCTGGTTTGTGGGAAGTTTTCCATAAATTACTTATTGATGTTTTCTTGCCCAACTTCCATTCTTGGATTGGGAACTCTGTGGAGTGAAGAGAAAGCACTGCAGCCTCTGAAAACAACCACTCACATAGGGAGTGTTAAAACAAATGATATTCATAAGGATAAAAGCAACAATAATTGTAACAATTGCTACATGATTTGTTGCTACTGATTCCTTCTCCGATTCCTACAGCATTTGATATATAAGGGCTCCAGGCATTTTCTGAGCTTGAAAAAACATTTTTAGGTGACAGGGAATATGAAGAAAAGAGACAACAGCTTTATATTATTACCCATACACACGTAGCTAATACTGTTATATATTAATGGATAGTGATTTAAAATGAAATTATTTTGCTGAAGTGCTTTTCCGCTTATAGCATGATGATAGTGTATAGTAAATTATCCCAAATTTGTTTATATACCAGGATTTTTTCTTACTTTTTTGCATAAGAAGGAAAATATGTAAAAAATGTCTGCACATGAAAACGACCATCTTCCAGGGGAAAACAGGGCAGAATCATCACTGGGTCTAAAGGAGAATTTCATTCTCCTCAAAAGGATTTGCTTTTGTTACGTTTCTTCATATTTAGCAGTTGGATGCAATTCCCTCTATATGTACCAAGCCTGTGTTATTGCATTTCCAGTATGATGTATGTTTATTTGGAGTCTAACAAGATCATGGATCAGGAAATAGCACTGCACTTTATATTATGTATTTATTTATTCCGTTAGGATGAAATTTACCTGGGTCCAGAGAACAAAATTAGGCTCTTACAGCCCTTGGTTTCATATCAGTTATTTTCCTCTCAATGCCTGTGCCCTGTGGACAGAAATTTATTTCATCTGTATTGAATAAGAATTCTCCCACTCTCGCACAGCTAAGGTAGCCTCCAGATATGACTTCTACACCTTTCCTCATGCTTCCAATTTTGTATCCATTACCTGAATGCTTGAAAATATCTAATGCAATACCAACAATCAGAGTGATAAGTCTGCAGTTTGTAGGGAACATTTTTTGTTCCTGTTCAATCTTTTTGTAACTGAAAAAGCCCTGCTCATTAATTTGATGTCTGTGGTGACATTATCATGCTCCTGATCTTAACCTTTCCACTGAATGCTAGGGGCTGGGTGGCCGTTAGAAAGGAGGACTATTTTGGAGGCAGTTTGTGAGAATCAGAATTGGAAATCTCAGTTCTCTGAAGCATGACACACACTGACCAACAGAAGAAGACCTTAGTTGGAAGATGTATTAATACACGTAAATATAGGGGTGTGAAGTCAAAAATTACAGAATATAATACTGTTGTATTTAATAATACAACAGTAATTGTCTGTGCTAGTACTAAAAATATCACAGAAAAATATGATGAGGACCCTGTTCAGTGTCCAAACACATTCTGATTGCTGTATCTTATAACTTTGCAAGAATTTAAGTCTCAAAGACTTTCTCTGGGAGATTAGATAGTATTCTTACGCAAAATGCAGGAGAGGAGTCAAATGAACAAATGGCAATTTTATCTCATATCAAGGAGATACAAAATCATCGAGCAAGTAGAAGTTGATTCAGTTAATTGGCAAGGATTTCACAACATTATCAGCAGGACATTGAAATATTAAAAAAAAAAAAAAAAC
>VXAV01000139.1:1301769-1315156 GCA_013399715.1 Alectura lathami | reverse complement strand
ATTAGAAGTAAATTTCACTGACTGAAGAACGAGGCACCCTCCTTCCAACAACCAAATGAGACTTTGCTGAGTCAAATGTAGTTTAGAAGGCCGGAGTCATTAAGCATGACAGAGCTAACCAATCATGACACGTGAACACAGATCCATCACCACAAAGTGATGTCAAAAACACAACCACAGCAGGAAGACCAAATGCTTAAAATGTGGAACAGTACAGAGCCTGAAAAACTTCACTTTCTACACAAATAATTTGTTGAAAGGAAAAAAAAAAAAAAAGCCACTAAATTGGACAAGGAAATTCTTTTGCTGAAAATTACATGCTCTGTTATACGATTACATTGCTCGTGTTCCCCTGCTCTTCTTCTTTTTCCTAGGTGTCTATCTAGGAAATATTTCTCAGAACCTGCTGGTTCAGATAACTCTTTCAGACTCTTGGCATTCAAAGGTTCCAGAAAAAAAAAGCTTTATTACTATAAATGCTTCAGCTATAAAATTTCTAAGGAAATTAAACTATCATCTTCTGCTGACTCTCACTTAGGAAATTTAAAACCTCAAGTGTGGGAGAAGGCTGTGCAATCATGAAGCTAATTTTGCTATTTCATTAAAAGCAAAATTAGGAAAATAAATAAATAAATACATAAATAAATAAATAAAGTCTGGGAAGGGAAGTCAGGAAGCAGCAAGACCAGAGAGGATGAAAACGAGCACTACACTGGTGATTCTGGAAAATCCCACTGTTCAAGGCAAAGCACATCACAAATTTTGTTTTGGTACAAGATGATAAACAGTACACTTGTTTTTATTTNTTATTTATTTATTATTATTATTTTTACATTTTTTGTTAGTCTTTATACTTGATTAACAGGAAGAACCCAATCCTGAGCCTACAGTCATGCAAATCCCCCTCACTCATGTGTGATGTTACAATGGCTCCCAGAAGATTATTTTTTTGTGCGCAGCCATCACCCTTGAACATTACCTTCTGGATCTGGCCTTCAAACGTGTCACGTAATATCTACTGTTTAGCTGCTATCTAGAAATGAGCGGTTTTGACGTGACTGAGGTATTTCGTTACCTCAGAGGAAGCACATGCAATGAATCAGCAGTGGCAGATGCAAGAGATGTTCTTTCACTCTCTCTTGCACTGAGCGCTGCTGTACAGAATGACATACTATCAAAATTATACCCAGCCTCTGGAACAGGCAGAACAAAACAATGACTAACTATTACAGAACATTAAGCCAAACGGAATTTTCCCTGCCTCCAGAGAATTGCAACCAACACTACAGAAAAGGCTGAATGAAATCTTGCTGAGTCCTGTGTGCAGCTCAGTTGCAAACAGAGCGATGTGAGATTTGCCTGAAGTATGAACTAAGCCCTCTGCATTGTTCTGAGAGCTCACCATTTACAGAAGAAGAATAAATGTTAACAATAAAAAGTGCAAGAGAATGAACCCCTGAGAGCCTAGCCTAAAGATCTGCAAGGGGTCTCATAAATATATAGCAAGCATCATCACTGATGGATTCCCCAGAGGAGAAAAGTTCTACATTACCCACAAAGCACATGGTTTACAAACTGCTTCTTTCTGTCTGTATACAAAGGAGTGAAGCAGAGCATCCAGCTGGTAAAACTTGTAAAATTCAAAGTTTAAAGCCAAGGAAAACAACCAAGGCAAAAGCTGATCAGCAAAGTCATATTCCTTCACCTAGCAAACAACCCTTCCCTGTCAGCGCTGGGCGCTAGATATGGATTTGGGTGAACAAAGATAAGCTGAAGAGTATAGACTGGAATTATGTCAACATTACCGGCAACTGCTGTGCGTTTTGCCACCCAGTGTGTGTTGGTAAGGGATTAGGGCGTTTGCTGTCTATTTGTACTCTGGTGCCCTAAGCTTTGAAACAATTTTAGTTGGCTCAAGTCACTCACACACAGGCCCTGTGTGACCACCAGTAGCTTCTCATGAAGAACACGAAGAACTCTGCCAAAAAGCCTACTAGGGTTTGTTGGCACATCCCTACCTTAAAGCAAGCAGCCACTGGAGGTGAAAGTGGGGGTGCATTTTAGAGTTATTCAGCTCCAAGCAGAAATGGAATAGGTCTCATTGTATTACAGACTCTGAAAGTGAAATTACGAAAGATGTGACTGGTAAATAAAAAAAGGTAAGACAGGAAAACCATGCATCAAAGGATATTCACAAACAACAGAAATTTCATTCTGTTACCAACAGCATTCCTATATGTAAGACTGCGTCTCCTCCCAGCAGCTGAAATGGCTGCATGCTCCAGGTTTGTCCTTTTTCCAGCTGGTCAGTCACCAGGTGAGGGACTCCCAGAAGCAGCACACAGCTCCGGCAACAAGGAGCTGCAGGTCTAGGTGCCTGACCACACAGAGCAGCTCGAGGAACTCTTTAGCTGCTGAAATTCTTACTGCCCTCATACCTGTTCCTTGCCCTCTCCTAGACTACAGCAGAAAAGGATGCGGGCAGAACACAGCTAGCCCGGACTACATGTTGGTGTCCATTGTATTAAGACCCTATATTCTGGAGCTGAAGTGAGCTAATATTTGACAAAAGGAAAAGAAACTGAGTAGTTAAGAGAAAAATCTGGCGTAAGACACATAGAGCAGCTAAAGAAAAAGAAGTGACAACAAACAAGCTCTGCAGTCAAGGAAAGGGTAAAATCTTGGCCCTACAAAAGTCAGCGAGATGTTTGCCAGGAAGCTGTAGACAGCCTGTTTCATCCAGGATTTTTAATTAGTGATTAAATGATTCAATGGCAAGTTGGCTGTTTTAAGAAGGAAAAAATCATAGAACAGCTCCAGCATGCCTCTCCCTGCCCTGCCTACCCCTTGGGAGGTACAGATCATACACAGCTTTTTTATGGGAGACTTGACAGATATTTTGTTGAACCTTAGTTGAAATCTGTAGTTTCCCAGGCCCTGCCTCCTTCCCCAGTTTGGGGATGAAGATAGGAAACACCTGCTAATGACACCAGAGACACATCACACGGCAAAAATCATGTGTCAGCAGAAAGCACGCTGGAAGCCTGGCCTCTCTAATACAGATCCCAGTTCATGTAATGGCAGATAGTATGTATGGAGAAATAGGATGTTGCACGCCTTTAACTGGCTTAAAAATCGGAATGGCTGCAAATATTCTGGAGTGACATTCCCAAATGGATAAGGCATCTCGCTGCTGAAGAGGCAAGTCTCTTTGTTACAAGCCCCCCTACCCAAACGATCTATTCATACCACTTCCCTTATTTTGCATGATTTTTCTGCTTTTCTCAGTCTCCTTCTGCTTTTCCCCCTCCAAAGTACACTGGTTTCCATGGAAACAAAACACATCATCGGAATGGACAGAACTTGGTGACATCCCTACGTGCAGAGCAAAAACACAATTTAAAGAAGCATCTTGCAATTTACAACAGGAGCTCAGCGAGGCAGTGGGCGATAATCCTGGGCACGTGTGTGCACATGCGTTCACGTGGGCACCCGCCTGTGCACGCACACACGGCCTCGCTCCGCACCACTTACACATATGCAATGCCACCAGCTTCAGCAGCAGAAGGCTCTGCAGAATCTGTCCCATCTTATTCTGTTTTAATAAAGCTGAAAATTGCTTTGACAGCTGAATAGCTTCTTTGTTTATAACTCGTTCCTAGCTGACTCCACTGCATTATGTAGCTTTGCAAAGAGATTACTTTGTCAGGAACGGAACATATATGGTCTGAGTATGAACGATCCAGCACGATGAACTGCATTCATTTGGTATGACGTACAGGCCTGCAATCTCGCTGCCTTTAACATGTCTGTATTTCTCTGTGGGTTTTGCTTTCTGATCTTGTGGTTTGTAAAATTTTCTTGGGGTCTTCAGGATCATCTGCTTTACTCTTTCCTGGACAGACGCAGAGAATTTTCCATACATCAGTTTTCAATATGTTGTGTAAATGTGCTGTACCATACAAAGCTTTCGGCTGTGCATAACAGGAGATCATCATTATCAGTTTAGCTAATTATCCACCTGCTGATGTCCTGCTCCCACTCTAAACTGCTACAGTTTTGCTAGTTTTTGAATTAGCATTTCAGTACATCAGCGCCCCAACAAAGGCTGAGAAAATGCATGCTACAGTGGGTACCATATGGGATACATACAGGTTCTTATCTCATCCCTTCATCCCTAACCCTAAAAGCAGTCCTAAGCAGGCAGATCTCCTGGTCTGCACAGCTTCAGTACAGCTCTGTGTGAGCGAGTTGCTTGCCCCTACAAAGCCTTATTGATAACATCAGAGCAGAGCCAGACTGCACGGCACTACTGGCAGCACCAGGGCCTTGCCCCGTGCGCTGGGCGAGCCTTGCAGCCTCTGCTGCCTGTCACCTCCCACGGTGCTCGAGTTGACTGTGTTGATTGTCTCTTATCCCTGTTGCTGTTTCCACATCTCGCCATGGCTTGTTCAGAAATTGCATTATCTCACATTCATTTTGTGCCCTGCCCGGAGGCATAACACAAACTCAGGGTATTTTTTATCTAGTTTTAATGCTCTTGGCTTCTTCCACTCTCACTCCCTCATTTTTTTAAATAAACATTATTAATCCCGGTGGGTAGATGATATGGTCCAGTATAGAGATGACTTAAAACAATTGACTGTGCTAGCGGAAAATTCCTATTGACTTTGTAGTAGGCATTACATTGATTTCCTGTGGGCTGGAGACCACGATCTTTACTTAGAGACATCACTGGGGGGAATTCTAGTGCAGGAAGCAGAGCTGAGCCCTGGAGCATGTTGCATTTCAACGGTTTCTGCTCAGCCCATAAACTGGCAGATCTCCAGCTCACAATATGCCCTGCATTTTGCACTGAGCGGTGTTTCACCACTTCTGAAAATACCAGCCTTCTGAAAACAGAGGGGAAGCGTGTCAGACAGACAAATCCCTCCTTATCTCTTAGTCATAACCATCACCCACTTCAGATGATTTAAAGAGATTCACACATATTTACCTTTAAAAAAGGGACAAGAACAAGACTTTGCAAATCACTGTTTGAAAACAGAACCAGAAAGATTCCTCACAACCTTATTTGCTCCCACTCACACTTGTAATGTGCATATATTTCACAAATGTTGGCACACTGTTTGCTAATTTGTGGAATATCTATATATTTTAAATTCACCATCTGTGTGGAAGTTCTTTGTACCTGAAACTAGTGTCTCCACTAATGTACTCCTTGTCTTCCACCCCTTCAGTGAATGATGGAATGTTGTCTGTTACCAACAAAAATAATGCCAGTGACCGTGCAACATTCAGGTAGCCATAGAATGAAGAAAGGCCGCACAGCTGGTTTAGAAATATATATATATATGTTATTCTTGTACTGGAAATTTTCAGATTTAGCAAGAAGTCATGAGGTCTGCAGAGAGTCAGTAAATTTCCACAGCTGGGTTCTGTTCTTCACACCCCCTTGTGGCAAACCCAGCCGAACCACCAAACATGTCTCAATCGGTCTGAAGCCTGCAGGAGCCCTTGGAAAGTCCCAGGCCAGCAGACAGCAGCTGGGTCATGTTAGCATAGGTATGGGGAAAGGCAGAGGTGATGTGCACCATCGCCAGCTTTGTTCATCGGTGGGAGAGGGTCAATAGGACAAAATGCACCAACATGCAAAAAACAGTGTGACAGAGAAAAAAGCACAGTCATGGTTTGCAAAGGAGATGTAAATAATTTCCGATATCAGAGGGCCTAGATACAGAGAGAAAACGAGAAGTAGAGAGGGGAAGGAAGGTGCATCATCAGCTGGCAGCATGATCTTTCTGGAGTAAATAAAAGAGCTTTGTGTGTGCCAAGTGCGTCCCTCATTTTCCTTCAGGGAGAGCTCAATGCTGTTAATATGCTAGGTGCTGGATTTCCATGTTCATACACCTTGCCATGTATGAATGGGACTATTCATCTGTGAGGAGACAGCTAATAATGAGCTAAATACATCCCACAAAGAAGGGCATCCATGGGCCACTGAGTGTCAGACTACAATGATATAAGAAAACTCAAGAGTTTATCAAAGGCCACTTTTCCAAAAAGCACTGTACATTTGCAGCCCTCGAGATGGGCCAGTGCATAACTCCTTTTTGACAAAACACATGCAACTCTGACCAGGTGTTTCAGTTCAGAGAAACACCAACATTTTGAACAGGGCATCAGTCAAGAAGGGGCAAAGAAGGAGGAACAAGTTAGAAGGCAAGTCACAACACAGCACAGCAGAGTCAAGTGAATCCAGCCATCAGTGAAATGATGAATTTCCTCCGTTGGGTTTATGACCTTTCTGTGCTTTCCCTCCAGGACTGCACCAGTAAATACACTTGGCAGGTGACTGCAGGCCAATGCCACTTCTGACTTTCCACTGGCTCGCCAAGGTTCAGCTGACTGACTTACGTCAAGCTCCTCATAGACGTGAGAATACATCTACTCAGAAAGGTAGATCGTGTGCTTTGTTCTCCATAAATAAGACTAAAAATGCAAAGGCTGATGCCATTAGCAGATTCATGCGCTCCCTGTTCAGTGTGCTTTTGGCCTCTCATGCTTCTTGACAAAGCAGACTTGGCAGGAGGAGAACCACAGGCCCATATACCGATGGGCGTGAGAATGTTACCAGGATTAGCAGGCTGGAACACTGTGGATCAAAGCATTTAAGACTGCATGTGCAGAGCCAAATAAGTGAAGGCAGCCAGAGGCTACTGCAAGTAGATCTATACTGTCAATGACAATTTTTTCCTAAGGATCAGCAAGATTTATGTGGATTTCAGAGTTTCTAAAAGAAACTTTGGAAATCTCAATACATAAAGAATTATCCCAAAGAGGCTCTGGTATGATTTGCAAACAATCTTTAATGAGACGGCCCACGGTGGAGAGCTAGGGTAGGTGCAAGAATTTCCTTGTTCTCCCGGCTCAGAGGCAGGCAGTGTGATTTTGCACAACAGCAAACTGCCTAGCTCAAACTGCCTAGCTCAGCATAGGGTGTTTCAAGTTCTTCCTCAGCAGGGCAAAAGTTGACCTGAAAAGAAGCAATGGGGAAGAGATCTCTGGACAGCCGCTGCCCTAGCTTGAATGCTGCGAGGCTCTTTCAGTTCTGCAGATAGTAGCTCTGTAAACAGGAATTACCTTTAGACCCTTAAAAAAACCACGCACTATATCATTCTGGAATGGTGCTAACCTCTCTATCATGGAGGTCAAAGCAAGCTTTCTATTATAAGCTCTGTGGAACACACCTACTTCCCAGACACTCACTTGCAGGGAACAAAATCCAGCCAGTCAAAAAGCCCTCTGTGTAACAGGATGCCAGAGCAGGAGCTCGAGGCAACGTGAGTGAGGTGCTGTGAGACCTCCAGGCTGGAGGCTGAGCCCTGGATGAGGCAATGCTGGCTCAGTGCCCCTGCAGAAGAGGCAGAGCTTTCCCTTTGCTCCTAGTGAAGGACAACGGGCCCCTGCTCACATCCCACCCAAAATCCAGCACAGCCTTGCCGCGGTGCTCCAGGCCAGCAAGCGCTCTCCTGGCCTCCCCCTCCCCCACTTTCACCTTCCCTAGCACCTTGGCAGAGCCCATCTCGATAGCATTTAGGACAGGCAGAGCCTAGGTAAGACTGGGCCTTGTGGTTACACTGACAAAGACCCAACCCTGGAGTCACATTGACTGGAGCCATGTCCTAAAGCACAAACACCGATACCCGGAGTGCGGCAAGCTGGGGTTAGCTGAGGACCCTCAGCTTCTTCTTCTTTAACACGTCTTCTGTGTATTTTCCTAGGGGTCTGGAGTGCACGTTGGCTTTGCTGATAAACTTATCAGTAGCAGAGTGAAACATCCGTTTCATTTGCACTGTTTACAGACAGCCTGTTTCTCCAGTTGGTGTGTTGGGATTGAGGAAACAGGGTGACTGTTTTCTACCTGCCCCCATCAGCATTGCTTCTAGCATCCAGCTGCACACAAGGAGATGGGGGAGAGGTGCTGGGCCGGGGCCCTCCCCTGGTGCTGAAGGTCTCTACCCCTGCACACCCTCCCCAGCCCCAACCCCTGGTGATGAGGAAAGGCTGTGGCACAGTATGCAGACTCCGATTACATCTCCAAACAGGAGGAGCACACAATCGGTGGGAGCCGCCTGCTTTCTAGCCCCTTTGTGCTCAGGGGCAGAAATACAAATAAGCCTCCGTGTCTTTTTCCTGCTTATGTGAACTGAGATCCGTTCTTCAATAGCAGGCCCTGACAGATAAGTATTCCCTTTGCCTGATATTTATTTTTGGGGAGGGAGGCCTTTCACTGGTTCATGAGACAGTGCCCTGCAGCACCCAGGGGTGCAGGTAGAGCAGTGACCCCGGGATGCTCCCATGCCTGCTGTGATGCTGGGGCTACACCAGCCACATGCAGCCTGAGCACAGCCAGCTGTGGGGCTGTGCTTTCACACAGAGCTCAGAGGCAGTTTGCAGAGCTCAGAGATCTGGTTAAACATCGTGCCATGACTGTAGGGTGAATGACAGCATCCCCACACATCCTCAACTCATTTGCCTTTTTCCTCATCATCTGGCCACATCACTTGGGTTGCCTCAGGGAGAACGGGACCATAAATTTTATGAGTGAGCTTTCCTTCTTAAATGAATTACATAACACAACCATTATAGATCATGTTGTATCAGAAAGACCACAGAGAGACAAGCAGGTAGGAATGGCAATAACCCTCCCGACAAGTCACGGCACAGCCCCGGCACCCTGGGCAGCACCGCACCCAGCCTTCGCTCTGTGTGTAACATGCAGCAACCCAGAGCCCAGCCAAGGCAAAGCACGCAGCACAGAGCCACTGCCTTTCCTCTGCCTAAACTCCCCAAAAGGGCACTGAGAGGCAAATCCAGACCTGCGTGCACCCAGCAAGGGGTGGGGGTCCTGCAGGCAGCTTGTAGCATGAAGGCTCAGACTTGAACTTCATTGTCTTATTGAACTTGGAGAATTTCTTGGGTTATTTTGGGGGTGTTTTCTAGGTTACTTCCCTATTGCTGGGTCAAAACATTACCTTGCAATAACTTCAATTTGCCCACATACATAAAACAAGGCAAAAGGACAATTTTCCCCTACTTTTTCTCAGAGCTTGACTTGATCAAGAAGTCACACAGGGTCTGAGCATTTAAAACCACTCTAAATTCTGGGGGCCCTACAGCATATGTATGTGGGATCTGATAAATGGAAAGCTACTGTGAACAGACAACGCAGGTACAGTTCTGAATATGAATTGAAATACTTGACTATCAGTTTCCCCTGGTAAAAAGGCATAGTCTACAGCACCACAACTATGGAAGATGAAGTTTCTTTGCAAGGGGGCTCATACGAACTGTTGCATTAAATCACATTCAGCTTGAGCGATGAGCAGCTCATCGGTTGACCTCTGGCTCTGATTCTTGCTACCTAGAAGCACCTGGCACAAAGAAATCCCCTAAAGAAGGCACAGGGAAAGAAATAGCTGCACTAATTAACCTGTGCAAAGTGCCTTGGAGGAGACTGCTCCACTTCAAGGATATCCTGACATTTCCGAACCATTACAAGTAATAGCAGCAGAAAATTTTCTGATCTCCTAACCAGAGCAGATCCTGCAGAGAGGGTAATCCAGTTCCCACTAAATGGGAGAAAGTTGACTGGGAAAAGCAGCAACACCTCTGATGACAGAGCCAAGGAAGAAAACTATCCAACTCTTTGACTGTGGAGTTTCCACTGGACTGAAAACAAAACAGGCATTCAGCTTGGTTATGCTTGAGAGTGGCTTTTAAAGTTATTACCTGAGCCTCCTATTCTTCCTCCAGCACTGGACCGTGCAAGCTGCACCCTTGTGCCTTTGTTCCTCTCCTAGTAGCCTGGCTGGGCAGATCCCGGCACTGACTTGTGCTTGCTCCGCATTGCCCAGTGCTCCCATGGGCTAATATAAGCTGCCTTATAGGATAAGAAGTTATTTGCAGGTTTAACACGATAAGGAACAAGAAAGTATTTATTTCTGTTGTTTTATTTACATAAAGAATAATAACTGGATCTCTCTGTCTCAGCCTTATACTATTAATAAAGTCCATGGGAGGAATATAGAAATTTACACCACACGTGGAAGCTGTCAACGTAACTAGTCTCTAGCTGGAATACTTTCCACACTATGTCTCTCCATATAGCCCATCTTTCGGGAGCATGTGACCCAGAAATGTGTCACCAGGACACATGCAGTCACGGGACTGATGAAAGGAATTCAAAGGAAAGAGAAGCAATAATGCTGCTTCTTTCAGCCCCTGCTCAGCTTGTTGCTACTGCTCTCTAGAAGTTAGAGACATGAAAAAGATGCTGTTGTCCCCGTGTTGGCCCTGCTTTTACCTTTCGTACTGCAGGCTTTCATGCAATGCCATATTTTTCCAGATACTTAAGAAAAAGGGACTAAAAATCCACTAATGTCAGTTTTACAAGCAAATAATCACTCCCATGCAATGGCTGAGAGGCAGATTTGTACCTAAAGACTTGCAACCAACATCACTGACATTTTTCATTGCCCAATCAAAATGTTAAAAATAAAAATAAACAGAGCCCACAAAGAGAAAAAAACACAGGATCTTAACATTCTTTCACAATTCACAACCAAAGCTGCGGTCAGCAACATGGAGCGAGAAAGACGTTTGGTTAGAAGTCATGACTTTAATCAGACAGTCTCACTGGTGTCTGGTGGAAATCTTCCAAGTTAAATGGATGTCCAAATTAGAGACATTCAGAAGGAAGACGAAACATCACAAATAAGATCTTTTGTCTAGAATAAATAGAACGAAAACAGTCAAACTCTCAGGAAGATAACTGATACAACATTGTTCCCTTGGGCATCTTTGTTAGTGATTAACCCAGTCTGTTTTAAACAATGAACTCAGTGGGCAAGCTATTCTCTGGGCACGATCTGCCCTCCTAATCTCTGCTCACCAGGTCTCCCTACAGCCACATCCTTCTGCTGCTCCACTTCCTCCTCCCAGCCTACAGCTATGACTCACGCTACTTAATCAGCATGGCCGTCAGGATATTCACCTACCAAACCAGGGCAACTCTTGATCTCACTGCCCATGACACATTTTCTTTATTGCTTTCTCTCATTGCTCCAAATCTGAACTTGGGCTGTCAGCACTTTGGGCCAAAGCTCCCATTACATGTGGCATGAAGCCTGCCTCGCGCACCTTACGTAAGCATAAGCACATTAACTGCACAAAGGGACAGAGGGAATAAAGGACCACAGTCCCCAGGCCTGATTAGGAGCCTTTTGAAATCCAGGGCAAACCTTCCACTGGCACCAACAGTGCTGGATCAGGCAGGAAGGGATTGATTCTGAAGGCACTGCTGAGTGCCTCTGGAAGGGGCTGCATCTTCCCTGGGGTGAGCAATTTCAACTTGCAGATTAAAGTCCTAAAGCCAACGCACGGTTGTAATGAGAACCACGAAACTCCTCCAGCAACACATCTTGTAAACCATCATGAAAGACTCGTAGTGTTAAGGACTCATGATGTATAGGTCCCTGGAGACTATTTTATCTTTCTAGATTCTTTCTGGAAAGAATAAAAGAGACAATACTAAGCGTGAGATTAGGTCACAGCAGGGGAGTGCCTCTCCTGACAGGAAGATGAGCCTTTTCCACTGACAGTCTGGTAATCTTCAAGAGCTGACTATGAGCTGCATTTCCATACACTGTACAGAGTTTTGCAGTCTCTCTATTCCTGGTCAATGCTATCCTTGTATTTTATATTAAAAAAACATATGTCACGTTATATAGCATAAGTGATCTTAAGACCACCTCCAAGTCCAGCTAATAATTAGAATTCAGACGAACATCAGTGTGGCAGCGCTTTAGATTATGGCAGGCAGACAATGGATGCTTTAATGAAGGAAACAGCCATGTCACATCTCAAACATAGCCAGTGGCTGATTATCTCACACCTGCCAGCACTTCCCTGGTGCCTAAGGTTACCCCTGTGCTCTAAGGGACTGCATTTACCACATTTCAAAAGATGAACACACAGAATAGTCACAGGATCACTGACGTATGTTTTCTGTCAACTGTGGCTAATCTTCCCCCTTCCTCCCCTGCCCTTCTTAACTGGATAACTGGCTGCAGACCCTCTCTGAAGGAGTGGTTTTGGTAGTCATTGTAGGGGTGTATTATGAAAGAAGGAGCTCAACCGTGCAAATATCTTAATTTTAGGAACAGAAAGGCCTTGTCACACCATGCTACTGGCTTCCAGCGCCCTGTATTTCAGATGTTACTCTGCATCCTGCAGTATCAGGATGCTTCTACACAGACCAGGCTCCCTCCTCCACTGAGTTCATCAGCCCTAGGTTTGTCCAGAGGAAATCTGCACTTCAAACATGGATTTTGGTCAAGTTTGATCATGCAAAAATATGCCATAGCAGTTGCCTGCAGAAAAGCAGGGAATGGACGGCAGTGAGCTCCAGCTCTCTTTGCAGATGTCCTGTTGTAAAGGTGCCCGACTCATATCTATGCTGATAAGCAATGGCATGGCTTCTAGGGAGCTAGGTACTCTGAGGGCTCTATAGCTGGAGGAACTCTTTGCTCTTTAGGATGGAGCTGGCAGCCTCTGGCTAAAGAAATTGTCAGTTTCTTATCCAGACCACAAGGTTTTCAAAACATATGGTACCCATGGGATGGATCTACACACTTGCAACACGCTGCTTTCTCCTTATGCCACCTACTGTCTTTGAAAATCCCACATTTGCTTTTATTGCAATTTAGCTCAGTTTCCTTCTCTGAATGGAAAATATACAGCACTTTTGGACTATATCTGATGTAACGATTCTGTTCCCAATTTCTGAATTCTCCTTTAACTGTACCCAAGGGATTCAGCAAAGGGTTAAGTTACCCTGAACTGCACTGACACCTTCTCCATGCTGCATGCTCCATGCTCCACTTCCAGAGAGAAAGAGAGCACAAATATCTGAGGAATAAGGAGGGGAAAGAAAGGCCTGAGTCAGAGCTGCCTTGGAAGAATCAGGTGAGGCACCAGGAATACCTCACCAGACCTGGGGAATTAACTTGTTCTATTGAAGTTGAAAAAGGACCTCCTCAACAAATGCAGGCCAAAAAAAATATAGTTTTGCATTATTTACCAATGACATGGTCATGACACATCACTTCAAGATACATCTTCTGAACCATACTATCCTCTAGGAAAAAGGGAGACGCAGGGCTTGTAGTCATTTAGGAAGAGTTGGCAGAAACTGCACATCTATGAGTTATTAGTTAGCAGGAGATCTCTCCCTTCTTGGATTCTAATTTTCTGATTCAGATAAAGGTCTTCCCTCTAGTACAATGTTATTTGCCTTGGATTTATTTACTTAGCTATTCTC
>VXAV01000139.1:1269813-1301729 GCA_013399715.1 Alectura lathami | reverse complement strand
TTTTTTTTTTTTTTTTTTTTTTACTGGATACTGTCATTGTGCGCTTCCAAATAAAAGTCCTCCCCGTATCAGCCGCCACACATGCAGTTTGGGACTGACTTCTCCGAAATACCTAGTGATATAAATTCTTGGAACCCAGGGGGAAGGAGCCTGATGCCTTACATATGGGAGCATTGCTACACAGAGATAATACATGTTAGCTCCAGGAGACATGTAACAGCAAGTTTTTTTTATTGCTTTCATCATCTAAATGTCTATATATGGGGTGTTACTGGAAATCACGTGACTTCCTTAAGCTCAGCTTCTACTTCTTGTAAACATGTAAAAGAATTTCACTTTCTGATCGCTGGAAACCAAAAGTGAGGTGCTTCTCAGTAAATTTTTGCCCTATGGAAATTGAAGTTCATGTAGATAATCCACTTAACTTATGCAAAACTTTAAAAACTCCACTACTGAGCCACAGCCTGCCTTTATTAAGCTTGGATGCGCTGGCACGAAGGTACGAAATTCATGAATTTTATTATCTATGAAAGCATTGTCATCATCAACAACAAAATACTTATATCCTATAATAATAACTGCACACAGCTGCAGTTTCTCTGAGAATTTCAGCATGCTCAGAGCGTAGAGGAATGGACTCAGTCTTTACAGAGAGAATGCTATATAAATCCTGCTAATTAATTGTGCCGAGAGTGGTATCTACAACTTGTTATATGAGAGCTACAGGGCTCTGGTACGTTGTTAGTAAAGTGCCATTAATATTGTAGCTGTCTATTCAACAGACAGTCTGCATGATCTTGAAAAATCATGCTTCGGATTAGGTAGAAATACTTTAAACATGCTTTTGTGTGTTTCTTCTTCTTTGAACACGCTCCCCCATCAGATGAAACAATGTCAGCTACTCCAGCAGGACCAAGAAGAAAGCCTTAGTTCCAGCTGGAATTCAGAAATAGGCATTATGCAGCATTGAGAAATACCGTGCATTGTTAAAGTATTCTCTGTAGGAATACAGGACTGGAAGTCACTCCCCTACCACTTATCAATTCCCTATTATTAAAGGCCACGTTCCAGAATAACTCTCAGAAACAGCTAACAGGTTGCTCATTAGTAGTTGCTATTATATAGGATTAGAAACAAGGGAATAACAATTCAACAGAAACCAACACATCATACCCCAACCACACCATTTCTGTGTTGAGATTACTGTCCTTGCTTGGATCTGCCAGGAGTCTGCCCAGTTCCACACCCAGATGCAGCAGAAGCCCATGTGTAGCATTATGTGTTTATACAAAACGAGGAAAAGTCAACATAAAGGATGAGGAAGGAAGAAGGGAGACAAGGAACGCAACAAATGAAATGATGTGAACTAATTGAAGCTTGAAAGAATTTGTTGAAGCCTTATCCTGCTACTGCTCAATGCTGTAGTTAGCTGAGCTGCTCCACCTTTCTGATAAAGTGGAATAAATCCTGCTTAATTTCAGTGCCATTCGTATCCAGACTTATGTGCATGTGTGGCTGCCTCTACGATATACATTAGGGTACTTAATGAAAGCACTTGATAGCATCAGTTAGATAAAATGTCTGATGTCCACTTTACATCCCAAAATGTTGTAAAATTCCAAAATAATATTTTGGGCTGACATGACTCAGAAATTTGCATCAACTTGCCAAATTGGAAGTTCCTAGGATGTATGCTTCAAATACTATCTTGGTAACAAATTCAGATGTCACATTCACATATACAAACCCATACATAATGATATTAAAGGTCACAGCTCCTTAGAAGATGCTCTGTTAATACTGAAATATAAAAATAACTACATCTGTCTACAGATAGAGAACTTAGACTCCAAAGGCTCTTCATTAAGTGAATCCATCTGTTCCTACAGCTATACTCCCTAACAGCCTGTAGCAAGAAAAGCCTTTTGTTTATTTTTTTGTTTGTTTCCCCAGGTTTATTTTAAGGGTGGTATCAGAGATGAACTCTATAATCAGCAGTAATAGGAGGAATTCAGAATGAGAATATTTATACTGCATATAGGAATCAAAAATTCCTGTCAGTCCTTTAGAGCACTTCCCTTGCAAAAAGGATGCCATGTATCTTGAGATGTTTATAGACAGAATCATGAAAACAAACCCACTAACAGAAATACACTGGAGATTAAATGCACATAGAGGGATGAACTGGGCCAGCTATAGGACTGGATTACTCATGTACTAAAGCAACCAACCACTTGAGTCATGGCATAAGCTGAACATGAATATCCTGTAAGAAGAACCTGGACCCTCTCTGTATGGTCACTAGTCACATGTTAAAACTATGAGTTTCAAGCATCATGATGGTATCTGTACATTTTTTCCCCCCCAAACTTAATTTTGAATTAAGTTATTTTTGCAGACTGGAAAAAGATATTTGGGGAAATATTTGGGAAACCAAAGTCATATGCTTTGGTGTTAAAGAAGTCAGCCTAGCTGGAATGATATATTCTGAGCACAACATTAAACAGAAGTTTTCTTTTAAGAAATGGATAACACAATATGCTTTGGAAGTTAAATATCCACGAGTGGTGCAGAAACCTCATATCTGATGTTTGTGCATTTGACAGGAAATACAGAAACCTCTGATTTAGAGTTCAGCATTCAGTTCCAGTTTCATTTCAGTTTTAGACTTCAGTTTCAATGGATTCCAAATAGCTTCAAGGACAGCTCCAAAACTAAAGGCAATTTATGAAAATAAACCCTCAAATT
The DNA here is from genome assembly GCA_013399715.1 of Alectura lathami. Classification (NCBI taxonomy): domain Eukaryota; kingdom Metazoa; phylum Chordata; class Aves; order Galliformes; family Megapodiidae; genus Alectura; species Alectura lathami. The sequence continues at coordinate 1,298,981 of VXAV01000139.1, read as the reverse complement.
TCTCAACCAAAGGCTTAGTTTAAACTCTGAAGAGCAACGTGTAGAGACTGGTCCAGACTGGATCACCAGAACAGGAGGTGGGGGCTGGTACTGCACCAATTTGGTCATGTCTGATGCACACAGAAGTCTTGGTCCAGTTTTACCTACCAATTCAGTCTGGAGCATCCTGCAAAATTAGGTACCTTCACGAGCAAAGGTTCCATGGCCCTTGACACAGAGGCCTGAAGATTAGCATCACTCGCTTGACCAGTTAACTGCTATTTGAAGCCATACAGGATTAGTGGTTCAAAGCAGGTACAGGCTTGACATAGGTTTGTTTAGTCACAAAAAGGCTCACAAAGTCTTGCTAGAAACAAGCAGCAGCAGTTTCCTTGCTCAGAAATCTCTAGGTCCACCCCAGCAGTGGGGTTAAAGCTGAAGAAAGCCTGCCTCTCCTTGCTCTCAGGCTCTTGGACACAACACCTTCCCCTGGCTTCCTCTCTCTCTAGCACCTGTGGCTGCAGGTCAGTATTTTAGTTCCCATAGCAGAAACAGGGGCAGCGGGCAGCTTGGCTCTGCCTCGCCCTGCAGCCGAGTCCCTGGCACCTCCTGGCTCAGTGCAGGAGCAGGCCCAGCCAGCTCAACATAACACTACTAAATAAATACCACACAATGTTATTGACTTTACCTCTACATTGTTCCTAGCACGTAGCCACAGCTAGGTATTGCACCACATAGACCTGATGTTTGCTTTACGATGATGGCCTGGGCTGGCTTATGGACATCCAGGCCTATTTCCCGTACCTGACTTGAACCTGCATTATTGCTATATTCCCTCCTAATTGCCCCAAATCTATGGCTTTCATTCTCTGTGCACTTGGGTAGCAAACAGGGTGCTGTAGACATTGTTCAAGTCATCCATTTCATGATGCTGACGCTCCCCTCGTACTGACGCTAACTTTGTATTATAAAAGCCCTCATGACTTGCAGGTGCTCTATTTATTTTCCGCAATTCCTAGGGAAAAGTTCAGCAAGTTGCCACAAACCTCAGCTGCAAGGTCACTCAGCCTGCTGATACCCCAGCACGGGAGGTGCGACAGCAAACAATGCTCACCGTGGGGCTTTCTGAGAAACTGGGCCTGTTAGCATCACAGCCCTGGGCTGAGCTGAGTATCTACAACACGAACTTTCTACCAGTGACACAAAGGATCACCAATATTCAATGTTTAGAGACTTTTACCAAACTTTGATAAAACTTTAGTTTTTTTTTGTTGTTGTTCTTAATAATGAAAAGACACAATAGTAGTAGTGTAAGCTACACAAATTTTTTAGTCAGCTTGTATATATATTTTTTTCATACTATGAGTATTGTAAAGCAATCTGCAGAAGTTCCCAGGAACAGTGATTGTCTTGTAACATTCATAAATTCAGAGCCTGGCTTTTGTAGCTTTTGAAACACAACCACAGTAAGGGCGGCCATTTGGAGACTCAAAGATACACTGCCTTATTCTGTGTATGCATCGGCTGTATGTACCTTACTCCGGCCTCGCATTAACTCCACCAGAAATTAGGTTAGCTTCCACACTAAGTTATACACCTCAGCACCTGTGCTGAGGAGTGCAGCTATGTCCCTCAGACTTCTTGGGAGATGAATTTAACCTTCCAGATTAGTCTCTAAAGCTTTCTCACAACCTTAAAAAGCCTCCATCTCTTCCACTCCATGCTGTTGAATCTTATTTTTGCTTGGCAGATCCCGTTTCCCACAGACCTGCCTCTCCTCCCCTTCTCTTTGTCCCACATCCTTCCCCTGAGAGCCTCCCTTGCTCCCACCTCCCTGATCATCTTGGGCTCATTTCCAGAGATCTACTTTTAAAAATACAGCAGCATGTTATAAACAGGCTAGTCTTGCAGCTTTAAAACTCACTCCAGTTACTGCTTGTGAGGCAGGAGAAGGGAAAAAGGATATTCTGTGGGGACCCCATTGACACGACCATTCGTTTATCTAGATCAGCAGTTTCCAAGCTTTTCAGCCGCTCTTCCATCAGCGCTTCTCAGGGGCACAACCCTAACTTTAGAAACTTTTTGTCTAGATCAGTCAAAAGTGATACCTCAAGAATAATTTTCCAATCCTTGCCATGTATGTTTTATGCTGCTGTGTGGCATGATTGTACTGGAGTTCAGGTTCAGACTTGTCTCTTTGCTTGTTTTTAAGTCTGGAAAGAATTTCTGTGTCTCACTCACCCAGCAGAGAGTGAACTCTGTAACTTTTGACTGTTCTGGTTAGAGACAATTATAGCCCAAATGACCTGGTGTAGCCTTAACACACTTGGCTGTGAAGTTCAGCTGTGCCTAGATAAAGCAAGGATTCGCTTCTCTGCAAACTCTGGAAAGATCATTGTTTTCTATACTTGCATGTGGTGATCACTCAGATAAAATAGTCATATACCCAAATCTTTCCTTATACAGTAACATGGTTTCATTTACTACACCGAGCATCCTGACTGCCTCACACATGCACGCTATTAGATGAACTCTAATGGCCTTCACATCCCTTTGCCTTTCTCTTTATGGTCATTGAGAATTTGTGGTTAGTGAAGAATTTAATAGTCAGATGTCTAGGTCTGCTTTGTCATCTTTGCTCACTGGTAAAATGGTGAGAAACAACAACAGTGAAGTAGACAAGGATCTTTAGAACACTACCAAAAATGTCAAACTTTCCGAACATTTGCAGTTTGGATGCATTACAGCTAGTCCTGCTTTCTAATTCCCTGGAGTTAAGATTATTGGGAACTGTTTCAACTAGCTGTTTCTCCTACTTTCACACCATACTGCGCTCAGACTATTTGACTGTATAGAGCTGGTTCTGCTCCTGCACTGCTGCATTTAGCTTTACTACCCACAAATCTCTCTCACTTGGTACTCTTAGTCTAAGCCTAAAGCAGTTGCTTGACTTTCTGTTTGACCCCAGTGCATTTGAATGTTATTGTTTTTCAGTTTAAACAGCCAAGAGATATCTGCCTAGACACACCAAGATGGAATCTGGGGAATGTAAAGTGGAAGTTGAGCAGAGCCGAGAGCACCTGGGAGCAGCTAGCCTTCATACCTGCTGTGGGAAAACACAGAAGATGGATCTCAAGTCCAAGGGGGACCAGTTAATATGAGTGTCTGAAAGTACATACCACCATCCATGCAACTGAGGGGATCAAGTCGCTAAAGATCAGTAGAGAAGACAGAGACAAGACAGACATTTAGGGTCTGTGGCTTACTGCCATTCAGACATATGCAAGTACACGAGGCAGCTGCATACAACCCCTTTCTGCAAACATTCAGCCTCCACAATGTTTAAGCATCTGACTTCAGCTGCTGCCAATAAAAGATATTAGGCTGAAAATGTTTCAGCATGAAAGACAACCACTGAAGCCGACATCAGGGCTTCTCTTTCCCTCAGATATGAGGGCAAAGCCCTCCAGCCTAATAATGAAGGTCAGCAAATGAGGAAAATCAAGTCGTTCTTTGTTAGAATTAAACTTCTTGAGAGCCAGAGCACAGCAGCAGCAAGAAGTTCCTGTGGGAGCCTGCAGCGATTTGCATGAGACCATCACCACTCTGCTAGCACACAGTGCTTTCAGAATGGTTGCTGTTCCCTACTGAATTGGGAATGATTTTCTCCTTCTTCCTTTTTTTTGTTGACCATACTGCTTACAAGGTCACGTTTGCCTTCCTCTGTGCTGTTATGAAATGGAAAACTAGTGGAGGTGTCAAAGGGATCAGGCTCAAGGAGCTGGTGTGATTTCTGCTACAAAGCTGAGTGTACTCTGGAAAGTCTGTGCCAGACTCATGCAGTTTCAGCCAGGGGGTTTCAGACAGACAGGTGATTTCAAGTTTGTGGGGAGTTTTGTCTGGGTGTGGTTAACTATGCTTTTTTAATTAAACCTGTTCAGATTTCATTCAGCTAGGGTGGAATTACATGATTTTTTGCCAGAGAGGATAGAGCATCAGACAGATCCTGAACCTGTGGATATTAATCCTACCTCACAGTTAGAAAACATGCACCTTTATGAATACTGCTCTGGGGAAGGGAAGAACTGTACTGTTATGAAAAAGACTCCCCTAGCTTAGGAGGGAGGTTCTCCTCCTGAAGGCTACAAGACAATTCAGCTAACACTTAGGCTCTTCCTGCTGACCCAAAGAGACAAAACAGCACACGGGAGTGTTAGAAGGTGGTAGATTTCATCTTGTCAAAGACATTTCGGATTTTCTGTTAGCAGTATGGGAAAGATTTGAGTGCTTTTGAAAAAAATATACATATACATAAGGCATATAAACCTTGCATGCGATCACAAAGCAGCAAAGCAAGGGATAAAGGGAAAATCTAAAGTGAGCTCCGCTGGCTACTCTGCCTGCCCTCCCAGAGGGGAGGCATAGAGCTGAGCTGGCATTTCTTGGTAGGGTTCCCACCACCAAGGACTGTACATCAAGTGACACTAAGGGATGCATTCTGTTCAATTTAATACAAGAAAGAGAACCATCTGTGCTCATTTTACTCATTTCAGTTCTGAATCTGCGCCCATCAACCATATAAACTGTGAAGTGGGGGGAAAACAGCTGGTGAGAGAATCTGGCAAAGTATCAAAGGCAATTCATTAAAAAGCTGTAATTCTGAGTAAAAAATGGCTAACAAAGTTCAAAGAGTCTCCTATACGATCTTATACCCAACAAAGAAAAAGGATCTAGACAAAATAAGATCCTACTGGTGAAAACTGAAAAATTCGTGTTGTCATTGAAAGGCAGGGATGAACTCCTTGGAATGGCAAGAAGGGTTCGGAAGGAATAATTCACCACAGTTTGTTACTTCTTGACCTTCAGTAGCACATTACCCCCTAAACCAGACCAGCAGAAAACAGAGACACATGGACAACAAGTGCCACTAGACATCAACATGAGAGTGAGTCTTATTCCACCAGTTCTCAAAATAAGCTTAACTGTATTTTCTGATGGCAACAGTGCAAATCGGAGACACCATGTTTTCAGCCTCAAAGACAGAAACATTTCGTCCACATTCAAGAAATGAAAAAGACCCTGCAAACCTGCATGCTGATGACTGAATTGAGACAACTTTCACTGAAGGTGCTGAAAGGCATGACTGCCCAAACAATATCAGGGACCTTGAAACTAGAAGTGTACAAGAGGATGAATCAGCAAGGCAGCCTGGTGATGCTGGGGTCAAGCAGCCAGCGAAAAAGCAACCACCGGTCATGGGTATTGGAACCTGTGTCTGAACATGTTTACTCTCAGTGCAATGTTATCCAAATTCGTCATAAACAAAAGGGGAGCCTTGAGGAATGCTGCAATACGACCTTATGACTCGATAATCACTCACAAGATAGGCGTTTCTCTAAATTGAGTGCTCTCTATCGCCAGATAGTCTTTCAGACTTTCTTTAGTGAATGTTTTTTTAAAATAGCTTGCTGCCCAGTGACTTGCAGTCACATGCTTATGCCATTGATCATTCAGTGTTTCATAAATTCTCTGGGAAAATACTCAGATTTGGTCAGGTAAATAACAGAGATGCACCTGTCACAGAACTCCCTTCTGGGCCTGGCACAAGCTGAAGACAGGGAGAGATGTCTCCACAGCTAGCACCAGAGCTCCTGCTAAGGAGTGAAAGGTGCTCACTGGTAAGGTTGAACTTGAGGGCTACTGCTAACGAGCAAAACAGCCTGAGTAAATAATTGGTGGATTGAAATAAGTGAAGGCATTTACATGATGAGGGTGCAGATGTGGAAGGTAGTGCTGGGTCATGTTTCATCAGCTCCTGTTACTTCAAGAAATGCATCTCTGCAGAAGAGGCAACACAAACAGTTCAGGGGATGCAGACAGGCCGTGCCACACAGGCACAGACACAGCCAGAGCTGAGCCCAAGAAGGTGGCACAGTGCTGGATGGGCTCAGTCACCTCATGGGAAGGGCAGCGGGGACCCCATTGCACTGGCTGTGCAAGGAGCTAACAGCAGTGGGATCTGAGTGAGCTGCACTGGTTTGCTTTTAGATCTCATGCTTTATTAGTTTCCAGATTTACAACATCACTGGTCTGGAAGCATTAGAGTACCTGGGGAAAGGCAATTCCCTGCTCCTGGCTACTCTTGCTGTGTGTATACGGCAAGGACAGAACAGAGGCATGGCAGTTTTAGAAGGACAAAAAGCACAAAGAGATTTTTGGATCCTTGCAGGTCCCTTCCTTTTGCCTGACATGAGTTAGAGCACCTTGCAGCAGCTCTGAGATGTACACTGATCCCAGTGCCAACGATGGGCCCAACAACAGAGCATTTCAGAGTGGCTCATTTGCAGTGCCACTCTGCAGTGCCTACAGAATGAGTGGCTCTCGTCTCTCCTGCCCCCTTTCTACAGCCCCTGAGAACTGTCAGGACCTCAGATACTAACCGCAAGCAGGAGTGAAGTCCTTCCCCAAGAGTGACTATGAGGTTTGTTAAATAAATGGCCTGCTCAGGTTGGTAAAGGTGACTGGAAGGACTGATGTGTTCCCTCTAACAAGGGTGCAACAGAGCATCCTCAGAAGCAGACTGCATGCCTTCAGGCACATTCAAGACCATCACAGACCTCAAGTAAATACTGCAAAAGGCACAAGGAAGTCATTAATGGGAATGAGCTACCCTGCTGTATTCCTGTAGCCCCTTGCCCTGACTATGAAGAGGATTTAGGCACCCAGAATTAGGCCTCAAACCTGCACAAAGGAGTGGTGCAACCAGCCCTTCTCCTCACTGTCAGAATGGGAGACTGTGAGAGAGGGCAGTGAATTCTAAAGCATGACCAGAAGCTGCTGTAAAATTCCTTGTGAAAACAAGAGACCAATTATGTTTATCACAGATTTGTTAAGTAAGGTTAATACCCTGGCACTGACCCTGCCTCACAATGCCCTTAGTAGAACTACCATGCTTTGTCCCACTAGGACTTCACAGCAGAAGAGATAACACAGGGTTAATAACCCATTATAAACAGGTACTAGTCTTCTTCCCCTCCTCGCCCCCACCCCTTTGCAGCAGGGAAGATAATGCTCTTACCAGAGAGGCTGTTTCCAGGTCAGCCTGTAACCAGCTCATGCCCAAGGAAAAGAGACGGACCAGGCACTGTGGTCTTTCTCCTGGCAGCCGAATAGCCTGTGTGAATAACAACGTTACCCTAAATCGTTCAGTTGCTGAAAGTCATCTTACCCTCTGAAGAATCTGAATAGCAACCATTTCTGAATCCTTACAGACACCCATTAGCAGCAGCTGAACTGTGGGAGTAGATAGGCATATTTTTCAGCTAGCATGATAATCAAGCTGTTCCTCATTTAAGAGCGAATCCATTTGCCTTGGTATTAGGCCCAAATAATAGCTTTAGAAATTGACACGTAATCTCCAACTAAAACTAAGATTAAGGTAAGGCCACTGAACTTCTTTGCTCCTCAAAACACATTTAAAACCCCTGACCAGATTCTGATCTTGATGTGAGTCTCAACTCGCTCAATTAAATTCAAAAGCCACAGTGTTTAAGTGGTGTTTCTCAGCAGCCTCCAGTGCAGCTCTGAAGATCAGAATCAGTCCTTAATACTTCTGCACGTGGTACTGTGCAGAACTAGCTCCAGACTATTTATAGCTCACACTATATATATACACTGCAGCTTCCAAAAGCTATTTTATCTTCTGGGAGGACAATGCTTTAGGAATTATAAGAGAAGGCATAGTTTTGTTAAAAAATCTGCTCAAACCCTTAACCTGGAAGAGCGGCCCCATGCTGCCAATCAGATAATAAGCTTAATTCTTACATCACACTTTATTTGTAGCTCACTGTGTAGTTAATGGTTGCAGCTTATCTAACAGAAGAAATGTGAAACCAGAGCTTTAGAACAATAGGAACATGCCTGTCACCAGCAGGCTGCCAATGAATCATGTCCCTGCAGTCAAGCTCTCCCAGAAGGTCACTTGCAACAGAAACACATCTCTGCCTGTAGCTGGCAAAATGCTGGAGAGTGTTTTTCAACTTTGCTCGAATAAAACATCATGCAGATCAATTACCAGAACAATTTCACCATGTAATATTCTTAAGTTCTATTAATTGCAAGATTTACTATTAACTGCTCTGCACCTGAGATTATAGGAGTGTTTTTAACTTCACAATGAATACAAGGACCCTAAAAATCCAACCTTTTACAAACCTTCAAAAGCGACAGTGTTATCCCTCACATCCAAAACAAAAAAGCGAAAAAGGAGGAAAAGACAGGTATTTTTAAACAGAGTAACATTCTTCCATAGCATTCAGAATGGAAACCCTGCAATCACTGAAAGACAGCAAACTCTTTGAAAAAGAATCCTTAAGAAACAGAAAGCAGCACTGACACCTTTTCCTTGCCTAGAGAGATATGCAGAAATAGGACAAGGAAGTACAAAAAAAAAAAATCAGCTATTACCTGTGTCAAATATGGAACCTATTTTTGCTAATACGTAACTATTTTAAAGTGACATTTTTACTGCTCTCTGAAGCTTAAAGAGAAAAATCTCTTCAGCTGCACTTGCAGAAGAACTCCAGATTTTCTGCAAGAAGGAACAGAACAGATGATGGGGGGGATCTATTCTTTTAAGAAGAATGTCACTGGCACAAACAGCTGGCAGTTGGTGGCATATTATTTATATGTGCAGTTGCTCATGTTTTTTAACTGATAAGAAAGCGACAGCTCATTTGCAATGCAGGTGAGGAACACCAGTGGCTCCACAGCGCCGGGGGCCCCTGGCCCCCATTCCTTATCATATCAAAAACATCTGTCACAGTGCAAATGAATTCATTATAAAAGCATGTCAAATGTGCAGTTTCAGGATGAGACAGCAGTCTGCAAAGAAACCAGAGAATCAACCTCCCCCCATAAAATCGGGAATGGTCTGGCCCTTTTTTTTTTTTTTTTTTTAAACCATTTGGAAGGAGGGGAAGGGGGAGAGAAAAGGAGAGAAACCTTGCAAATGTCATGATTATAAATTGTCCTCACTCTAGGAGCCAACTGTGTCTGAGAACAGGCTTGCACATGAGGGGCTGGTGGTTCACACGCAGAGCATGCAGACACTCTGCAAAATGAACATCACATTGCTGCAAGCAGAGTCCTGCGCTCCTGCAGACTGCAGCCGAAGCTGGACGTGGTGCTGGGCTTTGTGGCCAGAGGACTTGAGCTGAGAAAGCAGCAATGGGCTGGGGAAGAAAGGCTGCATAGGGGTGGTCAGTGTGGGGTTAATAGCAGAAGGGTGTTTGTGGAGGACTCCGTGCACACAGAGGGAAGTGAATGCATTTTAAGGAGAGGTGATAATGAGCGGATAGGAGCTTCTCCCACTTCAAGGGAAGGCAAGGTGCGCCCTTAATCCATCTCAAAGAGAAAAACAGGGCAGGCTGGAAAGAGCTGAGGCACCCACAGTCATCCCTGCTGCAATGCTGCATGTGACATAAACCTCCAGTGCAATGATTTGTAATGTGGCCCATGGTTGCCTCTGCTGTTGTTCGCCAGGGCTGGGCCCAAGACCCCTGTGGATATGAGGATATTTTTGTACTTCTCTCTAGCAGGGATGAGGACAGCTCAAGGTGACCTCAAAATCCCTTATGCCTTGAAGAGGCCTAGAAATGCTTCTGCAGCTCTGGAAGCAGGTGGCTGGATTGAGACCACGATCTGTGTCACACTGGCTGACTGCTTGCTGATCTGTGCTTGGGCTTTTTTTTTTTTTTTTTTTTTTTTAAATTAAAAAATGATTGTGTCCCGTCCTCTTGCAGAGAATGCGTGGGGGAAAACTAGAGGCAGATTGGATGGGACCATTACTTCTTCAGTCCATGCACAGCAGCCAGATACACGATACCTTCTCTCATCTGAAGATTGCTCCAGTGAATCTACATGGCTGCTGCTGCAGTCATGGACGACTTGCAGAACACCCTCATTTTCCCCTTTGAGAGCATAAAAATCAGGCATACAGCTTAAGGAAAATAGGGGAAAACCATGTATTTTAACTTTGCTTCTAATCACAAAACATACACTTTTAAACTCCACATCAGAAGAAACAGCAGGTAAGGGCTCTCAGTCTAAAACAAACAGAAGCGTGCACTTTGAGCCCTCATATGAAATGGCAGTAAAAGCCCAACCCAATTATTATTTTTCTTGATTTTCAGCCAGACAAGGCACAAGACAAATAAGTCATCAAGGACAAATAAAAAGAGGTTCATTCATCGCATTCAGGGCTGCAATCTTTAATGGTCACCAAATGAACTGAGATAACTAAGTAACCATTGTAAATATTAATCTTTAAAGGAAAACAATACTCCCAACAACAGGAAACCTGATAAGACATTGGATGTTGCCATCAGTGTTATGGAGTCTCTCTAATTTCCTTATTTTTTTCTTATGCCTGTAGAGGGATCAGGAAGGGGAACATATGGTATCTCTCAAAGGAAGTAAATTAACATTATTAATAGCCAATGTGGGAGAGGTGAAACAGTGATTGTTCGTGGTGGTTGTTATTGTGCTTTTGTTTGGTGGTGGTGGGGAGCCTGCCTGCTAGTGAGCTTAAGCACTCAAGCCAAATTCAAGATCTTATATTTATAAACAGAGATCTGATAACAGTTGCCTAAGCATCCATGATGCTTTGCCAGTGCACGCACATCGGGCTGATCTGGAGGGACTGTGCCTCGAGGTTTGTCCCAGGCGCTTGCTAACGCACAGCGAGTGACGATGAGGACTTAACAGCACGGTCCCTGCTCATGTAAAGAGGAAAGCGAGAGTCCACACTTGCTCAGTTTGAGGCAGCACTCCTGAGGAGGAAAAGCTGTTCTCTGGCAACTGGGGAGGGGGGCACTGAGGAGTGGGCGCTTGCAGGCCCCAGTCACTGATGCAGGATTTTTTGAGGGCTGCGCAGCAGCGCAGTGTGTAAAGAGAAGAGTTATTTTGTTGAAAAATGATGATAAAGGATGGATTTGAACTGGTGACTTGGAAGAGTATCCTGGAGTACTGAGGCCCCTTGCAATTTCCCTGCACTAAAAGGAGAAGAATTTACCTTCCGTAGGCTTTCTGCTTCCATCTCCCTCCCCTACCGGATGGTGTTCATTTACTGCAGCACTGACATTTCCAGAACACCTCGTGCACTTTGGGTACACAGAGGGGAAGGCCTCTGATCCCAGAGCAGCTCTTTTGTTTTCAGGTGTTCTGGGACAGAGTACAATCCTCATTTCCTCAAGAAATCCTATAGTCCCTGCTTTCTTCCCCAAAATTAAAGCCTCAGGTAACTCCCAGGTGGCCTTGCACAGATGGACTTCATGACACCTTTCATGCAGAGACAATGTGCAAAATAATTTGGCATGGAGAACTTGATTAAAATTAATCAGTGAGCTTGGTAGGTAGAAACAAGCTTTGGTGAAATTGCTCAATCAGCTCCTTAAAAGAAAAACAGTGGATTTTGGTATAATTACAGGATTTTAATAAAAACTGAGTAGCCCAATACGAGAACTTCATGCTTCAGTGCACACAGCAGTTTCCTCTGCCCGGGAAAGCTTGTACTTCAACTGCAGGTTGACAGCTGGATTTTGATTTCTAGGTCTGAAAAGGACAACTTGAATATCTTAAGACAGCACAGTCTTGGTTTCCTTGCAGAGCAGTGGCAGCTGTTTTCCTACCATACAATTCCGCTTGAAAAGATTCGCAGTAAACTCTGATTAAGTTTGTGTCAAAGCTGGTCTAAAATACCTCTGCCTGGTTGAAGATGGGATGTTTTATTTCTTAAGTAACTCATCCTGTTGTCCAAAAAGATCATGAAAAACTGAAAGAGCTGTGCGTTGTTTGCACAGTGGACTCATATGATGAGGATAAATCATCCTGTGCTGAAGCCTGGGTGGTTTATAATGTTGCAGAGTTTTCCCCACTGCCAATTTTAGGCCCCTTCAGTATTTCAAGTTATGTAAACTCGTAATAAAACTGTTCCTCCTTGGCTCTGCAGAATGGGATTCTGCTTGATCAGGACACGGCTGCATTCCACACATGAAAGGGAAGATGCTGTCATGATGGCTTAGGAGAGGACATTTCTAAAACAACCACAGCAAAATGAGAAGACAGATGTTTAACCAGGGCTGTTCTACTGTCAGGTGAGACTCCACCTCAACGAAATTAAATGTGTCAAGCCAGACTCCTTAGTGACTGAAATACCTTCTGGGAAAGGCAACAAATCTGCTTATCTTTGTAATCTTTACAATCAGTACGATGACATCACCCTGATCATTGCAACTCACATTCACTTCTGGCTGCCTGCCCCAATTCCATGCATTTTGGGCCTCAAGTGGGTGTTTAGTGGTGCCAGATGTAAACAACCCTACTCTAAAACCACCCCAACCTGAAAAAAGAAAGGTAAGTTACAGTGTGCTTATCAGGGATTACAACAGCGAGTCCAAAAGTTTTGATCTCAAATATAGGTAGGGCCCCATATTGCCCTGGTATCAGTGGGGTCCTTGAGGAGGCAAGCCTGTGGCAGCTGGGAGACGTCAGCAGCATGGGCCATGCAAAGGACACACACAGTTAATGCCCCCACAAAGCTATTGCTTCCTTCTGACCTGTTTTCTGCCCTTATCACATAATCAATCACTGCGTGCAGAAGGACGGAGTTACCTGGGGGTGGCTGCAATTGCTCAGCTGTAACTTGGACTCTCCACCCACACAGATGAGTATGGGGAAACAAGGCACTCCCTCTTCCCTCCTCCTCCTCACCCAACTTGGACCCCATGGCACAGGAGAGCGAAGGACAGAGTTGGCCCCTGCCCTGCTCCTGACCAGAGCTAGACCTCAGGTTATGGTAATGGGTTATCTGTGGCAATGCTCAGCACTTGGTTACTCATCTCAGGAGAGGAGGGGAAGGCAGAAGGGGGGATTTTGACCCCACAGTGCATGTGAGCTGGCACGGGCTAAGGGAATTGTGCCTACAGGGCGTCCTCCCCACACCCTGCCCAGCACCACCGCCTAAGGCATGCCTGGAGCTTCCACAGAACAATTTCTAGGACAAATATTGAGGATAATTGAGGTTAATCTCTGCTTTACTTGTCTTACAAAGAAGGTCAGGTACTCTTTCCTTGTCAGATATGATGAAGTTAGGCAGCTCCCATTAATAGCAAGTACTTGTTTCTCAGAACTAATAATAAGCCCTATCTAGTTCCTAAAGGTTTCCTAGATTTCATCTTCTCAAAACTCAGACAAGATCATTACAGCGAGCTCTGCCTCTACGGAGCCGTAACAGCAAATTACATTCCCAGCACCAGCCTCCTGCTGGTGTATGATTTCCTTACTGTACCCACACTAGCAAATACAGAGAGGTGCTATCATATTTATGTGTTGAGCTTAGCAATAACATCCTTTCAAATAATTTGGCAGGCCAGGGTAGATTAGATACAGTCACATGAAAGCAAAGGAGGAATCTGCCCCAGCAACTACAGCTATTTTTTTTTTTGTGGTCTACTGATTTCATAATACTTGGTCATAAGATGTTTTTGATATTCACTTATTATCATGACAGACTTCTTCCTAAATAGCCTTTGGGCAGTAGATGTTTGCACTGGCAAAGCAAAGAAGCTGGGGCTAACCAACTCCTGCTCTTGCAAGATCCCACTGTCCCCACCCACAGGACTGGGGAGGGTGCAGTGCTGTTCCTGATCTTTTCTGCCTATGGATGGGGCTGCAGACATGGAGGAGGCCTGGTAGAACAGCATGTTCCAGGCTCTGTTTCACAATCCTCATGCACCTAAAAAGCCTGACTTCCAAGAAATCAGAGCATGAGCAGTTCCTGTCCACAGGAAGAAGGGATGTTCCCCGGAACATCTGCCTTGTGCAATCGGGTGCAGAAGTTGAAGGACCAGCAGCCAGAGGAGGCTGGCCTATGGTCAAAGCAAGACTGTGCTCAGGTTCAGCCATTTCTATGAAAAGGTTGATTTAAAACATAAAGGAAAACATATCTGGTAACAAACACACAGTGACTATCAAGTAGCAGCACTCCTGGCCCATTCATCATGCCTTCGTGTCTGTCTCTCCATTTTACGTCTAGGCATGTTGCTACAGTACCAGAGCTGCTTTAGCAACATTTTTAAAGCATCAGCCTGACAGTATTTTAATCAAGCTTAAGGGATGCAGAGGCAGCATTTGATCCTCAAGGCTGCATACAGCAATCAAACTTTACAAGTAATCATGCACAATTATGAAAATGTGAACAGAGACCTTCCCTGCAGTCCAGGTAACTCTGCAATTCCATATACTCCATAATATTAAATGAACACAGGTTATTTTTTTTACCTTAGGACTGCTCAGTGCTGTCATGATCTTTTGAAAGCTCAAAAACAGCAAGAATCCCCTGAAATATCCTGTCTGCGCTACATCAAAGAACAGGCAAGGGAAAAGCCCTTGTGGTGTGAGGCCAGACAAACTGTCCATGGCTGCAAGAAACTTCTCCCTAAAGCAGCTTCACCCCAATTGCCTTTCTCATGTGACTGTCTCAGGCCGACTGGTCCTAGGTCTGTTCTGTATGTTTTCAGTAAGCCCCAGATAACTTTACAAGTGACTGAACCAAAACAAGCACAAAGGTCTGGCCACTGTCAGGCTAACAGGTCAAATGGGCTATAGACCTGGCATGGCGTCTGCCAAGCTCCCCCAAAGACCTCCCAGTCTGGCACAGAGTAGGAAAGGCATCCAGCTCCAAACTCCTCACAGTACTCTCCAGGTTTCATTTTGGTGGATGCTGGGCTCCTGGAACTGGAGATTACCTCTGAGTAATCCATCAAGTAACATGAGCGAAGAGCTCAAAGAGCTCTGATCAAAGTCCCGCCAGCAACACGTTAAAAGCCTCTGCAGTTCATCTTACACTTTGCTGGCTCCCAAGGTGAGAAAGGGGGCAGGGGGCTGTTGCTATTTTTAAACTTTAGGACACTGATCTGAAGCTTGCCAGATGACACTCCAGCTTTTCAATCCAACTTGATGAGCATCACATCTTTGTGCCCACTGTGCCTCCTGGGACAGATGCTCGTATTCCACAGGGTGCTTTGCCAGGCTCACCTCTGCTCTGTACTCCCAGGTACTGACTGCACGACCACAACTTAAGGCAAAGAGCCAGAAAGACAAGCTCACATCCTGCCTCTCAGCAGCCTGATGCAGCTCTGTTTACAATGCATTCTATATTCAGGGTATAAAAGGCTCCTAAAGACAGACAGAAAAAGAGTAGGGTTAATTTACAGCTGAACCACAGCACCACTCAAGTGCTTCTGACTTGCAGATAGGCCTACTGTTTGGCCAGTAATAAATGTTTAAAGATGAACCCCAGTACATCTACACACCTTTCAACTCCTAGACCTTAAGAAATTGCATATAAAAGGACAGATATCATCACACTGCTTTACAGACTGGAAAACACAGGCTTGAGAGTAGTGTCAGATAGCTTGTCCAGAACCACAACTACAACTGTTCTCTAGCTAATGCCCAATTGTCTGCATAATTTTCAGTCTAGCTCTGCTGAAATCTTTTGTTGTGACAAGAATCTAAATGCTTGATAGCACTTTTGTCTTACAAACAGTGAGATCACATTAGCAAGATGTGTAACTATAAGAAAGTCATTCAAATGTGAAGTTTTCTTGAAGCAAAATGGAAGTGTTTTAGTTTGAAACTGTAAAAATAGGGTGTGCTTACTCAATCAGGAAGAAAAAAGCACTTTATACTTCACATAGGTATGTACTCAGGTGCCCTGTGTACAAAGTAGAATCAGGCTTAGTGCAGTCTGAACACTCCCTCAGCACCAACACATTGGAAATTCTGGGTTGGAGCCCTGCTTATCCATCCATAATGAGAAAGTCAGACTGATCTGTTATTCCATCCTGAGCCCAGCTTAACTACATTAACCATCAGAACAGGGTCACATTGCGTTAAGTTTGTACTTTCACATCCCTCAGTAACTGGAGTCATCTTAGCTGTCAATGCACTGACATTTATGGTCTTCTGCTGTCACTTGTTTGTTTATGTTCAATGTTCATTCATTGCCTTTTTCCATTAAAGCCCTGTAACACATTCTCTGCCCTACTGCCTACTTTCTTCTTACTTGAACCATCAGAAGTTTCTGTCTGTCACCAAAGAAGAAGTAGTTTCCATAGAAACTGAAGAACAGGCTAAGTTAATGAGGCATAAAGCGAAGACAGTGTCCTCAATCTTACCCATTTTGAAAATCTAGGTCAGCAATGTTTGCTTAATACATTCCACTCTTCTAAAACCATGTTCACTTAACTGTTAAGGATGTAATAAAAAGAGAGGCTACAGCATACACCAGGCTTAGCATGTTTAATATAATACCATATGTCCATGTGAATAAACCATTCTCACAACTCCTCCAGCATGTTTTCCCTGCTGCATTTCCTTCAATAACCAGTAGGCATCTATTTTTACCGTCCAGTCGCTTATCTTCACCAAACATTTACTCTGGCCATCACAAACTGCCTTCCAGGTAGCATTCGAGTAACCTGTTACCATATCACTGAGGTCAGGAGGTACTAGCTATGTCACCCGTGAGAGGATCTACAGATCGAGAGCACTGCACACATACGTGTCAAATTCAATCTCAACTTCAACCATGCACAGACAGAAGCCAAGGAATGAAAGCAGTGCTGAAGTTCTCACTGTGCTTGCTCGCAGTTGATGCTGACTGAGCTCAGCCACCAAGGACAAGTGGCAAACTCTGATCTGTTGAAGCATAATGAATTGTGCTACAGTAAATGAATTAATTGCATTCAGTGGGTTTTCTTAGTGACAATCACATTCCCTCTCAGGAGAAGAAACAGCCATACTGCGTGTTAGTGCTAAAATATGCTGTCAAGTATATAAGGTTATGGAAGACTGCCTCAAAAAGCTGCTGTATAAGGGAATATCACTGATGATTTGCTGGTTATTTCCTCTGCTAATTGAAAGCAGATGTAATCAGTTGCAGTCAAAGACTGAGATGCAACTGTTTCACTACAAAAGAAAAATACCCAAGTTTTCAGGCACATCTCAATTTGGTCTACACTATTTGTAACTGGAGCTGACTGAGACCCTGCAGCGTTTCAGACAGCCGATCGATGACCTGATCCTGCTAACAGGTAAGGCCCCACAGAAACAGCAGGTTTGCTCTGGCTGTCCACAGTAGATGGTGATGGGATTTCAGCTGTCGATGACAAGCAAGAAACAAAGGTTAAGAAAATACCTATAACCTTATGACTCCCTGAGAAAGAAAGGTGCACATGGTGACAGCTTACATAACCAATCTGCTGTCCTAGTAAAATCTATTGCAATCCATACTGTGCTCATTGTGCTATTAAATATTAAATCTGAATTAAGTTGAGCATTTTTCCAACCAATCTCCTTTTCCTGCCTAAACCCTTACATAATGTGTTGGTTTAGGAGTGACATCGAGCCAGGACAGTTTGAACAACTTCTCTGAAGCAGAACAGCAGTCCCCAGAAATACTTTGGTGTAATCCAATTACACTAATTAAAATAATTATTTCCAGTTAGCTTGTTACTGAACTGCTTGCTTGGCACATCTAGAGTCAGCACATACAAAGGTCAGGTGCAGCCTCTCCAAAAATCTGGGGAGGATGAAAAAAAAAAAAAAAAAAAAAAGGAATGTTTGCAGGATGCAAGTCTCTAGATGTTGGTGGTGGTTTGGCTTTACTCACGTATGTGAGCTAACAACAGGCAGGTGGAAAGCCTCCAGCCTGTTTCAGCTTGTCTGCACGCATCACACTTCCCCCTCAGCTCCCAGTCCACTCCTCAGTTGTGCTGCGGACTGGATTGCCAGCCTGGGAAGTTTCCTCTAATGGTAAGTTAGACCATAAGATGTGCTGAAACCTTACAATTTCTGTCTAAGAATGGGTATTGGAGCGCGGCTTCTAGAGTAACAATCAAAGTCGACAGTTTGCCCTCTAAATCTGCAACTGGACCATTTGCTACTCATGAAAATTCATGCTACTCATCTTCTGCAGAATCTCTGAAGGAAAAAGCAATCCATTTTAGAGGTAAAACAAAAGAGACATAACTGTCAAACTTGCTATTTTTTTTTTTTTTTATTTTACTCTGAGCCTAAAGTAGTTTCCTTCAACTCTGTGTTGCCAGTATAGCTTTGTCTCCATCACTTTGCAATATTACAGTGTGCCTGTCTGCTGCCAAATCCTCCCCTCAACACAACCACAGAATAAAGGAATTCTTTGCTTCCCTCACCTGAACGTCCAACAAGCCACACGCCTTCTTAACTACAGCCTTGCATGAAGAAGCACAGAAAGCAGTCCGCACTCATTCCCACTGGATGGCCAGACGCACACAACAGTCTGAGTTGTTTGCTTTTTGCATCAGTGATATCATCTCTGATGTTACCTTGAACAATCCCTCTAACTGGCTGCCTCAGCAAGCCTCTAGGCCCTTCAGAGGGCCACTATTCCTCTGCCTCACACAAGAGAGTAAGTGACTTTTTCCCCTTTGCTAACCGTGGACCATGGAATTGCTGCCTGCCACTGCCAGAGCCAATGGAAACAAAAACCAGAGCTGCCAAAGCAACAATGACTGTGGATGGAGGCTACAAGAACTGGTGCATCAGTGTTTTTTTGCATGACCTCACATTCTCACTCACTGCTCTTACCTATATTTAAAGGACAAGGCCTTAGTAATATTTTCCTGTGGCCTGGATTTTTATATCTACTGACATCTGAGTGTTCGTGCTGCACTCGAGATAACACTTCCTGTAGTCATCGGGTGGCACATAAGGTTATCTGTTAGGTTATGTGTTTTCATTCACAAAATAGATGTTCAAAACTTCAAAATGAAAGACAGATGAGCTTGGGTTAGCTACTGTTTTAACTCCTGAGTGAAGTTTAAGTTAAAAATGTAGCACAGCAAAACAAAGCAATACAGACAGCCAGGTCTCATTATGATGATGATAGAGGGGAAAAAAGTTAGCCTGCTTAGTAGCAATAGATCTATTGATCCATCTGTGAATAATTTAAACAATGGAACGCGTACCAGGCACACGTGGATAGGAGGTACAGAGTAATCCGCCTCCAAATGGCACCTCCTGTTTTGATGAACGTAAAAATCTGCCCTTGTAATCTATTGGTTGTCACAGAATTCAGTCAAAGCACAGATCTCTTAGCACTGGCAGTAGCCTGGCTACGGCCCAAAAGACCAAAATACGCTGCAAAGCCCAGGTAATCTTTCAGCCTCTCTCTCTTCTGTCATTCTCATTCAGGGGGTTTTCAGTGCATCCATGTACGTTGCTCTAGAATCTGAGAGCTACCTTTAATTGAGGCTTATGCTTTGATGACAAACTGCATTCCATCATTCAGATGTCCTGCTTCTATCCTAGGAATGCAGCTAGATTCTGGTTTGCATTATCCCAGGGAGACCAAGAGATGCTAATCCATTCTTGTGTTACATCTTGGCTAGACTCCTCACATTTTGCTGACAGCTTTAACAGGCAGGACCATGAATTTATTGCAGCTTAATCCAAATTTATCTGCAAAAGATGCCACCTGAGACTAAACATTCATGTATCATTTTGCCTGGCTTTAGATCCCATCACTCTCCCCAGGAAAGCAGTGTATTGATATTAGCAGTTTCTCTGTTAATGCTTATTGCTCTTCATTTGTCTGATCCTCTGCATGGGCATATATTGCTCCAGGCTCATCCTTTCACTTTACTCCTGGTGGACTGATTTAATGATCTGAATGAGAGTAGAGAGCACACTAATTGATTTCAGGGATGTTTAATCTAAATCAGCAGGTGCTGCAAACACCAGGGAAGGCAGGGAGAATAGAATTGAGAAGGAGTTTGTAAGTGTAGGGACTTAATGGGAAAAAAAAAAAAAAAAAGAGAAAAAGAAAATCTGTGAGAGTGTTCTCCCAGCTAACCAGCAATAGGAGGAGAGGTAATGACCTCAGGCTGTGCTAAGGGAGGTTCAGGTTGGATATTAGGAAAAATTTCATCTCAAAGAGTAGTCAGGCCTTGGAACAGGTTGCCCATGGAAGTGGGAGTCACCACCACTGGAGGTGTCCAAGAAATGGGCAAATGTGACACTCAGGGACATGGTTTAGAGGGCAAGGTGGTGGTCGGATAATGGTTGGACTGGATGTTCTTAGAGGTTTTTTCCAACCTTAATGATTCTACAATTCTATGAAATGTTTGGGAAAAGGAAAATAACATGAAAAATATTTTAATAGCAGAATTACTGCAAAGCACTGATGTTAAACAGAATGTAGAGAGAAAATTAGACCAAAGCTTGGATTGCTTTGAAAACAGTTTGTAGATAAAGAAACTGGAAGTTACAGAGGCAGGATGCACCCCTGTGTTCAATTTACTTCTAGCTTTAGGGAGCCTTCTAGCTTTATGCCTAAAATGACTGAAGAGAGTTTATAGCTCCTTCATTTCTTTGCTAAGAAGGTTCTCTTCTTACCCTGGCATTTGCCTCTCTATGACAAAAGAGGGATTTTCTTCCTGTAATTACAGTTGATAAATTGAAAGCAAGGTAAATTCTGTTAGCGAACTAAAGGTAACGGTATAACTTCCTCATTATCACTTCCATAGGTGATGCTTTGAATTAGACAGTAATTATACCGTAAGTACTAATGCAGCCCCCAAATGGCCATGGACCAGTCATGCCAGTAGTTCCTTTACTTTACTCAAAGACAACAGTGCTGGCTTGGAGGAGATACCAGACTGAAACCCTGACCCAGCCAAAGTCAGCTTCAGCTCTGCCACTGGCAATGATTTTGCGGCATCTACATGCCCTGAATGCTTGCACCATCTCCCCCTGCTCCCCTGCACCACAGCCAGTGGTGCCCCGCCTGCCTCTAACCTCTCTGTCCTCAGTCATCACCAATAGGTTTTCCCACAGGGTTAGTGATTTTGGGAAGCTCTGAAAAGCATTAGCACAGAGCACACATTGCAGAGCTGTGTCGATGCCAGAGGGAGTCTTATGAGACTGCTCTGACTGCAGCTGTCCTGGGAAAGGGGCATTCACTGCATCCCAGAGAGGGGAAAAAAAACAGACTCCAGTTTATAAGAGGTAACAGAAAGTCAATTAGAGGAAGCATTAAACTTTGTATACAGAAAGAATTACAAGTAAAAATCATTATATGGTGGGACACAAATTGACTGTGGTCAATACCAGAAAGCAAATTCACTACATCATGTAGGGTATGAGGAAATAGGCCTGCTGAAAATCCTTTTCCTTGGCAGGTTCTCCTCAATGACGCAGTTTCAATGACATTATCAAAATACCTATGTCACAAAATACTAGAAATTCAACAGACTTATAATGAACAATAATAACTATGGCAGATCAGTTAATACATATGGAAATCCAAACTAGCTTTCAGAGACAGAAGCCCTACTACCACCCTGAAGCAGAGGCCCCCAGCATAGCACTACACAGAGGCTAGGAAAACTGCTCAAGTTTTATTTTTATGCTCAGAAATAGACATTTTTGAAAGGCCTGTTTCCATTTTCGTTTCAGGGCCCAAGCAGCATCACACACTTTCCCCAGCACAGGCTTCCCTTCCTCTTCTTGCAAAAGCGCAAAGCTCTGTGAAGAACAGAGCTGAGGCTCTGCCGTTCCCGTCCGACTGCTGAAGACGAGAGGCCAAACAGAAGGCTGCTGTATCAGGATACGTGGATAAGAGAGGAAAACCAGAATCCTTTATCAGGTCATGCAAGGTAGGTAGGAAGGAACTGGCTCACAGTATTTAATATGTTGCATGTCCATGAACACCTTGCAAACGTTCACTAATCCTTACAAAACCCTCGAGTTTGCTTAAATACATATAAATGGTTTATATTAACCAAACAGCAAATGTCCAGCGCCTGCCCTTGCACTTTGTCTGTGTGTCAGGAGCTGAAGCTGGTCAGTCAGATGCGTCTAAAGCTCTCCCGTCCGTCTGGATTTCATGGCGGCAGGAAACACGACCAACATCACGTTGAAGGTTCAAGCACAGCCCAAACCCATCAGGCAAGCTGGGATCTAGGATTTCATGGAAACCCGTGCTGGGACTGGATTATGGGAGGAGTGCACTTTTACAGGATGGGGATGACAGGCTAAGAAACATCTGTCTGTTTCAGCTCAGCTTTGGAAATTTTGGGGATGGTCCAGATGTGGCTCAGTAACATTTGGGTGTGTGGCACTCCTTCACACAGACACTACAGAAATTCTCCATTGAGGGAATTCTCACCTTTTAGCCTGTCAGTCCGAGGGGTATTTTCCCCATGAGAGGCACATCCTTCTTGTGCCTAATCCAGGACCGTAATGTACCACATTAATAACTAAGGTTAAACCCCATGTTCTGTCTCCTAAGCTTTAATTTGACCCATTTCTACAAAATGACTTCAACTCATTTACACTGGCAAGCATAGAGAAATGGCTTTTTTCTTCCTTTTGGTAGAAGAGGCTTCCATTGGCAGCAGGAACCTGCCTGAACTATGAGGCAGCAGAGCTAAAGTGACAAGAGAAGAAGCTTAGCCTCCCAGCTTGTGAAACATGGCCTCCTGTGGCTAAGAGTGGAGCGGGCAGCTCTGGCAGTGGGGACAGCCCTGTGCCTGAACTAAGGAATCCCTCGGCCAGCTGGGTTAAGAACAGAACTTCCAATTGATCTCTTCTTGACTTTTAGCTGTTTCCTAAAACCAAGGTTCAAAGAGTTGAAAAGAGGTTACTTTGCCAAAGGAGGTGATTGCTTAGAGCCAGGGAGGCACATCCTACAACTGGATGTGGGGATGGGATCCAGGATTCCCAGGTCTGTTCCCAGCCTTGCCATCAGCTGCCTGCGTACCTGCAGGCCAGCAACCACTCACACCTTTTGGCCATTTATCCTTCACAGGGCGTTATAGTACTGAAATGCAGGACTTCCCAGAGGATGCATTCCTACAGTTCATTACATGGGTGCAACAAACCAGCTTGCTGCTTGGACATCATAGGCTGAATAGTGGCTGAATTGCTCCGTGCCTTGGTTTTCCACCACCATGAGAAAATATTCAAGCTTCCTCTCACATGCTTTGAGATCTTAGATGGAAAAAGAGACGCAAGCACAAAGTGTCACATTCCTATTGAGAAGAGGAGACAGGTTTAATTCTACCCTTTCATTCCCACTCTGTTGGGATTGGCATGAAAGCATACAGATGACAGGCTGGGACCCAGTCTATTAAGATTTAAATTTAGCAAGGAACTGGAAAATCTCTGGGAGCCTTACCTCTAACCTCTGCCTCAGAAGCAAATATGCATAGTTCTTGTCCCATAGCTAAATTTGAGTTAATTGTCAAAAGCCAGGCCAATAAAAGAACTGTCCAATGCAAACCTTATCTGCCCCAGATGCATGTATCTGCTTACAATATCCTTTGTTAGTTAAACAAAACAGACTCATTGTTGCTAAGAAGTTAATATTGTTTAAGATTCACTGGCTAACGCACAGAACACTTTCCTGAGTTTCCCCAAACACATTCTTTTTTTATTCTCTTAGTTCTTCCCCCTCCNGTTTTTTTTTTTTTTTTTTTTCTTTCCTTCTGCTTGGCTAAGGCTGAAGTTCTCTCTTGGTGATTTTGCCTGTGAGGTGATGTTTGCCTGCTTTACAGTTCACATTTCAGTTGATAGAGTAAAGGGTAAATAGCTGTTCAGATCAGAGCAGAGAATTAAACTGGAGAGCAGAACCTGACTAAAGCCATTCCCCAGACACAGAACAGGTGCCTGTTTGCTCCATCTCCTATCGGATCACCTTTTCCCTGATTGTTTTCCTAACCCGGTTGTAGCTTTTCAAGTCTGTGTTGCCAGTGCCCAGAGTTCCTTTGTCCAGCCACTAAGGAAGGAAAACCAACTGTAATGTTTCGATGTCCCTACGAACAGTAATGTAATGCTTTCTGCAGTGTATTTTTGTTTTTCATTTAATCGTCTTTCCTAGTGCTGGGATAGTACACAACACAAATGTCCACACAGAAATGAAAATAAAAAGCAATGCTCTGTTACCAGTGCACTATCAGTCAAGACACCAGATGTACCTGTCCCTGGCAGCAAGGTATCATGATATAAGTGCATCTGGTGATATCAAAGCTGTGCTTTGTATTGATCTGTTAAAACCACCCCATCCTCTGCCTCCATTTCCATGCCCTGCAGCATTAAGGTCAAACACCGAACACTGATTTTTGTCAGGATAATTGCACCCACCCCGTAGGGTGTCTGCCGACTGAACCCTGCCCACCAGCACGCTATCCTTTCACCTGTGATGCTGCATACACCAGGAGCCCAGAGTGAACTGGTGTGCGAGCTGCAAGAGCCCTGTAGCATCCTGGGCTGCAGCCACCCTGCAGAAAGCTCTGCAGGGCAAACAAGGTTATGGCGAGCTCCGTGCGATGCCCAGCCGTGCTGGGCACCTCCACGAGACTGCACTCTGCAGCATGGGCAGGCACAGATATGCTGAAGGTACGGAGGTGAGGCAAGTTTAGAAAAACAGAAAACGATCACATCTTCCTACTTTGGCTGTGACCACAAAGACAGCATTGATGAGGATCACTTCCCACAGCATGTGCTTCCCTGTTAGAGATAAACATCTCACTGTCTGAGTAATCACTGACTACCAATTCTTCTAGCCTAAGGATTGATGGAAAACATTTTTAACAGTCTTAAAAATGAAGTCTTTTGTTTCACACACAGAACAAGCAGAAAACAGCGACGCAGACCGCATTAACTAAGGATCACTCCGAGTCCATGACAGACCTTTGAAGGGTTTAATTCTAACAGTGACAGTGAAAACCACTTATGCCACAAGCAGCCCCTCTAACCACACAAACAGCAAACACCTCCTCAGCAAACGCAAGGGACTGAAATCAAGTAAAACTTGCACCCTATGCACAAATTTGCTCTGAATTTCTACTGGCAACAGGCAGGCCCCATTGCGAGGATTATGTTCAGACCTAGATGTATTTACCTGTAACTGCTGGGCCATGCCACGTGGGCTGCCTCTCCACGCTGAGTGGATTTCATGAGATCTGCTGCAGCATAGTAGAAAACAGCTGCCAGAAGTAAATCACGATTGTCAGGTGTTTTGACTGAGCAAATAAACTTTGAAGTTTGGCTGTTTGGGAGCTTCTGAAATAATATTTCCCAGGGATTTACCAAAAACCCTGCAGTAAAGCAGTCAGTGAGCATGCATCATCATACCATACCAGAAGTGGCATCTTCCACTCTGTGTCATAAGGCACTGCAGGAAAAAAGCTGCTGGTGATTCATGCAGGCTGGACTGGTGGGGATCTGCAGCTTCAGAGCACGAGGAACTCATCTGCCATACGGTTCTGCTCACTGGGAAGCTGCACATGGCTGTGATGTATAGCACAGAACTGATTGTGAATCCCCCACATGACCCTGACTTTTTCAAGTGTATCAACCCTGGGAAAAAAAACCTCAAGTGTGAATTCAAGAGCTAGATGGAGAAGCGTGTCCCTTTTCAGACCAAGGAAGATCAGTCAACAAGAACAGATTAAATGAAACATTAAATGGAAGAGTTCCAAGCCTATGAAAAATGATGCCAAGATGAAAAAGAATGTCTCGTTTCAGAAATACCTCCCTTCCCCTCCACAGTTAGATGTGATTGCAGAGCAGAACGTAACTAAGAGGACTCAAAGCATCCATGAGGAGAGAACAGCACCACAGATCAAAGCTGGGAAAGGACTGCTCCCTCCCTCCTCCAAAACATTTCATAAGCTGCATTCCTGATCGATTAGGAGATCCTTTTTTCAGAGATACGGAGCACTGACACCCTTTGGAACCAGAAACCAAAACAAACTGCCCAGGAACCACGGACTGTCACGAGCTTCAGCAGCTTTCATAGCTGTAAGCACAGCATCTTACAGAGCTGCACATCGCATGCACACATCTGAAACCTCATGGTGAGGGAACGTGAGGCATCATCTCTGCAAGCAGCACGCGGCAAGGACAAGCCAGGTCTGACAGGGACCACCCATGGCACATCGCGGCAAGGCGCCGCGGGGCTGGGGTCAGAGGGAGCGGCCCCCCGGGACCAGGTGGGAGCTGCATGCTTCCACAGACCCAGAGCTTCCCTCACAGGTCCCTGCCTGCCCTCAGCCACGTCCGCTGTGCCCCCAGGCCCCTCTGCTGTGGGCCTTTCCTTGCCCATCTGCCCTAGGTCCCAGTCTACCCACTGTAAATGTCCCCTTTCTTCCACCTCAGCCTACATAAGCCTCTACCTACCCGCTACTTCAGATTATGCGTAGCAACACGATGGAGAAAACAGAAACAAAGAGTTTGGGGATGATTTCCCTCCCTCCCCTCTTTGTTTGGTTTTCTGGAACTACTTCATCCCAAACATTTGTAAATAGCGCCTGGAGTTACATTCCAGGTTCCAGCAGTAAACACTAAACCAGCTAATATATATAGACAGATCCCTGCTCTTTCCGTGTATCCAGGCAACCCTGCAACACAAAGTTAAAGCACAGCTATTTGTTCAAAAAGTGTTTTCACAGTTATTTCCTCTTCCCCCCTGGACTTTTTTCCACTAGACGCTACTTGTATTTATCATCTGGAGACTCAGTTCCCTTTTTCCTATTTAAAATCTTTATAACAGCTCATTTTAAGAGCAGCAAAAGCACAGACATTTGGCTAATAACAAAGTTTGATTTAGTTCATGAAGAAGGGAAAAGAGTTAAAATTACACAACAGCACCTGAATATTACTCCTCAAACATGCTGTGGTAACTCGGGAAACAAGATCATTTCCAAATGGTCGGGAAACCAGAACATATAGGAAGACAAAAGCATTTACACAGAAAATAAAGCAAGCTGGAAAAGTGGTTTGCTGGATCCTACCTAATAGTGGTTGAAGATTTCATAATAAAAGAAGTTCCTTCAGAGAACATAGGTAAGGATGATCTAAAATTTTTCCAAAGGAAAACAACAGATTTTATTAAATTTTACAATTGAAAAAATGTTGGAGGAAAGCCAGCATCTCAAAATGAAGTGTTTTTCATTTCAAAATGTCAGTTCAAAATGAAAATGATTACTCTGATATATTGGACAGCTTTACTTTGATAGAAAATGTTGACATTTTACATTTATACTTTTTGTTGATACTCTAGAATATTTTTTGGTACCTGATTCAAAATTTCAACTTCTTGCTTCCTGTTCTGATTAGAAACCTATTTCCTAATAGTGCAGCTTTCTGCTGGAGTAAAAAGTCTATTTGCTGAACATTCCCTGCTCTGAGTGCCATTCTTTCTTTCAGAGTGCTCTACAGCACATAGCTGAAGTGTTTTTTTAATCTGAATAACACTCAATACTCGTTTTAAAGAAATATGGAAATATTTACCACTTTCAGCCTTTGGGATGGGGGAGCGAGGAGGGAGTAATAAGGAAAATGCTCTGAAGACTCAGCAACAGACCTTGGCAGTAACATCCCCAAACCTTTTTATTTATTTATTTTTAAAAGGCAGCCTTAGTGCTTTCCTGCTATCTGTGCCCACCCAGCTAAATGGGGGGTGAATACTGGAGTTATGAAATCAACTCTTACTTCCCGTACAGAAAACTCACTTCCTAAATGACAGCTTTGCCTTTACGGGATCTGCAGACTGGGGGGGGTCACGTAGATGAACTAGGAAAACCAGCTTGACCCTAAGAAGAGCTTGAAATGAATTTGCCAGAGTTAAGGATGGAGTAGCTTACACAACAGGTGCCCAGAGTGTTGCCTTTTCCAGGCAACTAAGCTTCCAGCACAGCGTCCTTTTCAGCGAGCTTGTTCCTCAGTTCACCAGAAAGGAAGCATTGGGTGCCAGGGCAGACACTGATGTGGTAAAGGCGCAGCCTCCTGTTGGGCAAGTTGCTTTTCCTGAAGTTGTTTGTGCTGAGAGCAGAGTTTGAGAAGCTGAGGTCAGCAGGGGAATAGAGTTGATGGTTTGCCCTCAGTTGCTGTGCAGTCAGTCTTCAAAGTCCTGGTGCTCAGAGGAATCGACCCTGGCAGCCCCAGCCTTTTTGTCCAGCCCAGTACTAAACCTGGGCTTGCTCATGACCAGGTGAAGATCTGAGATGATTATTTCCTGCTTGAGCCCATAGGAAGAAGGGAGGAACAGGTAATGGCCACTAGGCATTTCTCCTCATTTTGAGGAATTCCTTCATCTCAACAATTTCATTAAAGAACACCGTGGAGCCTGCACAGGACTGCTGAAGCAGAACTGTTAACCACTGATTTGCATTTGTCAGTTGCTACCTTAAAAATCAAGCTCTATGTCCATGATGCTACATTTCTAACAAGCTAGTGCCAATGGTAAGGGAAGGAGAACACTACTGGTTCCTTAGTCCATTTTTGAAGTACTAGGCAAGTAGTGGCACAGCCGATACTGATACAAGACAGTCTCTGTTGCAACACATCAATCTTCAGGGCACTGATCACAGCAGTGGCAAAACACCAACTATAATCATGGGTAGATGCCATTTTCCTGATATTTACTAAGAAATAAATATAACTCAAATAAAGTAAAGCATATTTCTAACAAACAAGTTTTTGAAGGCCTCTGGCTGTTCAGCCAGTGCAAGGTATTTCCTAGTTCATTGCTGCCATACATCAAGGGAAACAGCAGTTAGAAGGAGCAGAGTTCTTGTGGTTGCAGAGCACGGGACAGAGGCACAAGGTCAACAGCCCTGCTCATGCTTCCGGTGCAGCTTCTGCATGGCACTCATTTGTTTTGATTTCTCTTTCTTTTAAACAAAGATAGCCATACCAAACAAGCTAGCCAGAATGGAAGGGAAACAGTTCAAAAGATGTTCTTAAATCACTTTGCCATCTCAGCTGGGCAGCATAACAGAAACTCAAACTCTTACTTGCAGCAACAAGGCTGAGCCTTGTGTGCTCCCAGGCCCATCGGGATGGCAAGGAGCAGTTGTTGTGCTAATGATGAGATTTTCTCCTGCTAGGATCACGGCTAAAACGTTAGCTACCTTCCTTCTAATGTACAGCGGTTGCTCACGTGTTGGGCACACACAAACATCACCTCCCTTAAGCTTTGGGCAAACAAATGTCTTGGCAGGAGCTCACATCTCTGGGTTACCTATGCACATAAATATGACTTCGCTCCCTTTAAAGCAAAAAGCAGCTACATG
>VXAV01000139.1:1216522-1269763 GCA_013399715.1 Alectura lathami | reverse complement strand
TAACAAAAATAATTCTGACAGCAAATGTAATAGCTTGGAGGAGCAAGCTTTCCTGAACAAGATGGAGATCCCCAGCTGAAGGAAAGTATGGTCCTGTCTGGGATAAGGCAGCACATTAGGATGCTGCTCCAGTTATCTGAACTCAGCAAACATCACTCCTACGCCCTGGGAGTCACCCTGCATCCCCTGGATGGGTGAAGGCACCTCTCCCTCCCCTGCAAGCACTTTGAAACCCAAAAGCCTTTCCCAGCCTGGTACTGCTCTGGAGCCAAGTGTCTCCCCTTTCTCCAACTCCCCTTTCCACAGACAGCTCAGCCTGGCTTCTGAGAATAGGATCCAGTCCTCAAACAGGGCTGGTTCCAAACCCAGGGAAATAACAGACAACCTCCAATTATTCTGGGCTGTGCCTGCTGCAGGAGGCCAACTAGCAATGAAATCCCACATGCACAGAAAAGCCCTGAATCTAGGAAAAGTGAAAGGATGGGAAAGGTGACCTAGAGTGTTTGGCAAAGGGACTGACTCCTTCCCACAGTGGTTGATTTTGTTAGTTTTGCTTGTTTAACCATTTATGTTGGCAGGTGCTCCCCAGAGAGCAGCAACTTGGTGTGTTCACAAAGCAGCAGAAGTTTTCACAGTCACAGCAAGGCAACTGCTGCTAATGCAGGATGATGGCAAAATCAAAGCCTTCCAGCTCCTGAAATACCACTTGTAAATCAAGGAGATGGACCCAAGGGGCAGACATTTGGAGCAGATAGCCCAGATGTGCAATGTGACTTGGATACCATCATGTCAATTTATAACATGTGAGGGATCCCTGCTGCATATTTTAAATCAACAAACTTTGGCCTCAATCACAAAAACGTTCCCTTTAGAGAACGGCTGTCACCCAAAAGAGAATTACCAGAGCCCAGCCATTGTTAGCAGGAGAATGGGAGCCAAACACTTCCCTCACTAGGCCCTGGGGAAGGGCTGTGAGGTCAAGAGTGAGAAAAGTCTCCTTGCTAGCTCTGCTGGGACTCCAGGTGGGACTCCAACAGGCTGCAGAGCTGCTTCTCCTCCTGAAGTGACTACATACGCTCCTCCAAAACACATACTTATCAGGGGGAAGAAAGCTTGGAGAAGCAGCAAGAGAGGTGCATAGGACTGGAGCCATGGCCAGGCACTGTCTTTGCACAGTCACCCAGCAACCTGGTGCTAACTCTGCTAGGAAAATATAACTGGTGTCATCAGCAATCTTCATCCACTCCAGCTGCCCCAAACCATCACGTAATTGCATCTTCCTTCCTTTCACAAACCGAGCAGCTAGCAGGTACATTCCCACCCAGATGTACCTGTGTGAAGTGACAGCTGGATTCCTTAAGAGCAGACAGTTGCTCCCCTTCCACAAAATCATCTCTCCAGAATTCTCAGGTGTACGTGGCATACACCTGCACTGGTGACATGAGCCTTTTCCTCCCTCCTCCATTAAGAACACATGGCATCCAGGAACAGGGTTTGAAAGAAACAAGGCAGATGTGCAAGACAGAGATGCCTTGACAGCAGCAGATTCATCCAAGGCACAACCTTACGCCTTCATTTGGGTTATACGAAGCACAGATTTGGCCTGAAGACCAGATGGATTCATCTGGATATAAGGTGATAGCAGTAGATAAAGCTGGTACAAAGTAGTGCAGCTACTGGCATTTCTTTTCCCTTGGTTCTTTGCTGTCCAGCGGTCTAGTTCAATTCATCATTGTATTCAATTTTAAAAGTTTCTATTCTTAGTAACAGATTTGCCTGTCTAAAATATCACATTCTAGCCCTGTGGCAAACCTGGATACACAGCAAAAATGTAAGAGATTACTGTGCACAAAGGCATGAAGGAAAGCCTTCGCAGTTCAGACAAATCACAGAGAACATGACAGAACTGCACAGAGTAGATAACAGCACAGAGAAAGCCAGCATTGCCACGTACGTGGTGTCCTCGTGGGACTAGCCGGGTAGGCAGCACCTCTGGCCACCAGCACTTCTGACAGAAGGCTCTGAATTATCAGCTGGCTTGCATTGTGTTTGCTGAGAAACAGGGTCCTTTGCCCTCTCTGTATTCTCATTTGTATGAGCTGTTTTTCTGACAGTCCCTATGCTTGCCCGAAGCCTCCTTAGCCCATGGAGAACTTGGAGAACTGCTCATTTGTGTCAGCCAACTTCATAATTCGCATCAGCAGCCTGGGACATCAGCACCAAGCTATCCATTAGCATTATGTCCTCAGGATATTTGGATAATACTAACATGAACTAACCAGTGGCAGGTTTCTGATGAATAAGAGGATGTTTCTGAACACTTTAGCTTCTGTTTCCAAAAGATTTTCTGCTCAAGTGGTGAAGCTTTCTGGAAAATGCTGTTTATGCTGGTGTGGTATAAATACATCATGATGCTGCTCACTAGCACGAGCAGGGGGCAAGGAGCCTCCTGTCCTCAAGGGGGATAAACATACTCTGTTTTATTACTTTTGATCTAGTACATATCAAGATCTTCAAAACTTTTTCGATAATTTAAGACCCAAGTTCCTGTGAAACCCAACATCTCCTTATGACCAAGTAGGGAAGATAGAAGATATATCCATCTCAAGGAGGACTCAACAGCTCTTGCCCTGGGATTCCAGCCTCTGCTTAACATAAACAAGAGCATGCAGATGACATTTGTCTGATGTTGCGTACACAGTGTAGGAGTAAAACATAGGTTTGAAAAGCTCATCTTCCCCTCTAATAGAGCCACATCACCTGATCTGGTGAATTGGGTTTGCAATTTTTTTTTTTCAGGGAGTGCCCAGAGCTCCCAGTATCAGCACTGTACCTGGTAACAGCTGAAGCAGAGCTTGCCCTTGCCTGGTACCTTATTTTTGCACAAACCACCAAGCCTCTTTTTCCAACCCCCCGCTCCCCTGCTGACCATTAGGGAACATGCACAGATGTGCGATGTGCACATGGACTGTTTGTGTGTCCATGTGACACATGTCCTCTAGAGGGAATCAATGTTGCAGCAAGACAGTTGCTCTGAAGCCAAGGGTGCCAGAAGTGGGTGCTGCTGAGAACGCTCTCATCACTTATGTTCTCAAGTAAAAGTCTCCAGGAAAACTATTTCATGAAAAGAGTTAAAAGTGGGTAGAGATAAAAAGAAAATGTCTAGGAAATGCCAATTTCTGACATTTACTAAGGGTCCCCTTGGCAGATATTCAGCAGTTGGAGTTCACTGCATGGTGTGTATTTCCTCCCAACCATTACACTGAGTAGCGGGCCTAGGGATGCAGAAAAGATGAAGGAGAAATTAATCCTCACTTCAGGAGGCCTTTAGAAGGAGTGGCTGGCTTCAGAGACCCAAAAGTCCTTCTCTGCCAGGGGAGTAACTTTAAAGAAGGAATGTGTTTGCATTTGGAGAAATATGTCAGCTGGCCAGATGAGATGGGAAAATACTGAGCAAACCTTAGAGAACTCATTTCATCTACCAGGAGACCCTTTCAGCCAGGTCAAAGCAGCTGTATAAGAGAAATGGTTTTGGGGTTGCTATCCTTCTGTGCCAATCCAATGCACTCACACATCTTATCCCCCTCCAGAAATTTCTGAGCACTAGTTGGAGAGGGAGCCTTGATCTGACCTGGCCTTCCTGAAAGTCTCTGAGCAGGGAACCTCTCTCCAAATGCAACCTTGATCTAACCTTGCTGTGTGCGGCTTTGATCTCTATGCCCTGACACAAACAGAGTTTTCATCGTGGAGCTAAAGGGACAATGGTCAGAGCACCGCCTGGCTTCTGTTCCCAGGTGAGCCAATAGCTGGGCAGGCAAGAGCACGTTATGGGAAAGTGGAGCTGACCCAGCTTAGGGTCAGGGCTTGACTTCAGCTTTCCAGCGTTTGTGTGTGTACTCAGCAAAATCCACTGCAAACCCAGTACTTCTGGTACTAACAAACAACAACAACAAAAAACCCACCAAAACTAAAAACCACCTACTGAAGTATCTTCCTTGACTTCCTAGTCCATTGTATTTGCAGCCAATACAGACTAGCACACTTCACTAACTCCTAAAGACTGACATCTCTGTTCAAGTAGAATCTAAAGCCTTGCAAGTCGAGAGGAATCAGGAGTCAAACACTCAGATGTTGCTTTTATAAGGTATGACGACAGGCCCCCTTGGCAGGCAGGCATCCAACTCACCCCAGCCTCTATTGGAACCTCTATTGGCTCGTACAACACCCTCCCTCTGAGCACTCTGCACCATTTGTCTGCTCCCCAGAGCTTTGTGCAGTCTGGCTTTAAATGCCTCGAACACCGAGGCTCCTTGAGATTAGATGAACCAAGCCAACAACCAGGAAACACTTTGCCAAAAGACAGCTTCTACATTGCTTTTACTGCATTATTGTTATTTTATATATTTATTGTTATATATTATTAAATATTATATATATAATTAATCATTATTATATATTGTAATTATTATTATATATTATATATATTTATATATTTTATTTAGGCTTTCTTTCTCCTCCTCAGAGTGGGAAACTGGATGTTCCAATGACTACTGGACCTTAGATCAGTGTTTGGGAAACTTAGGGGAAAAAAAAAAAAAAAATCAGCCAATAGTGTGTTACAATTATCAGTAAAATGCTTAATTTTAGTCATTATTCAAAAAAGTGCATGGTATGAGCTTTCCAAACCTCTGGCCAAGCCTGCTGGCCAGATCTATTTATACATGATCCCAAAATCCTGAGATCATAATAGTTCCAGGAAAAGAGGAAAAATAGATTGAAAGAAATGTGCTCTAAGGGATCTTACATTGGTAAGCCCAAACCTATTTCTGCTCAATATGCAAAGCCAGTTTGAACTCCCTGACCACAGTCACTCTGTTTATTAGACTTGTTTGTGTAATCCGTGCAAAGTCCTAAAAATAGAGCAGCTATATTTTTGTTACCTTCGAATTTGAGTTTTTCCTACAGATTTGGATGCTAAGGGAAGAAGCCACTAGGGGAAAAGGCAGGAAAAGGCTAAGAACATTTCCTACAGCCAGCTTCTAAAACACACAGTGCATTTCCTCTCTGCATGAGATGGAGAACAGCTTTGGAAAGCACTTGTTTCTGAAACCAGCCATGAGATGAAAGTGTGTGAGAAACAAGTACTTGCAGCTGCATGAAACAAGCAATAATCTGCCATTTGCAATTATTATTCTTTTCTTGATTTATAGGTCTTTGGAGTGCTTACACACGGCTCCTTTTGTTCATTCAGTCCCATCCCCACCACCAGCCAGGCTTTGTGCTGGCCTGCCCACACCTCACCACAGGGCTTCTGCCCCAGACGCAAAGCTCTTGCCTACCATTTGCTCTTGCAGGGGGTCCCAAAGGCATTGCCGTTAGGCCAGGCTGTTCTGCTCTCTCCAGGCATCTCAGCCAGCTACGTGGACAATATTAGCTGCTCGGACTCTGCAGCACTACGATCCATTGGTACCAGAGCTGCAGAGCTGAGAAGAACACCCAAGCTGAGCATTTACCCTCATTTCTGCTGCCTGTGAGCCATAAGGCATTTACGAACAGCCCCACTTTTACCCCAGCCAATCGCCCAGTAGGGCTCAATGAAAAATATCTTCCTTGGCTTTGCTTCTCTGGCACCTGTAGGCACCACAAAAAAAAGATATCATCCTTTGGAAATACAAGTTGCTCCCATTTCAGAAACGTGCTCTTTTCCTAAAGACTGTTCACTTGGGGCTGTTCATGATGTCCTGTGTCCCATGTTCTGACCCCTTGCTCATGCACAACATGCACCAAAACAGCCAGCAAGGCAGTGTTCATGAGTATCTGAATATGGCCCTGAATGAATGCCAGGCACCTGACATCTGAATGCGAACAGACTAACCTCAAGTTTAAAACCTCACGGTTCAAACTCAGTTGTATTTCCCATGCCAAATATGAACTTACAGAGCCTTCAGCAGCTTAGACCAAGGATCCATACAATGGTCAGAACAGGCACTAGGATGATCTACCTTGCTCCTTTAGGCACACAGCTCACACTAAGGTACTACACCACTATACACAGCGCTGGGAAGAAAATCGAACCAAGCGGTGTCTTCTGAATGTGGCATTTACAGATAGGAGGGGTAAAAACCTGCTGCTATCACCAGACAAAATTCCTATGCCTCATTTGCCCCACAGGTCACTTCACTGCATACACCAGCCATCAAGTTCATTACACTGCTCCCATCCACGTCCTGGGGGTGCAGAACTAGACTGGGTGAAAAAAATTGAGTTACTGCAGTGGACAATAGCTTCTCTTCTCATCTGCAGAATTTATTTTCCACCTAAAACACCTCCAGGACCCTGAAAGTGCATGTGTGAAAGAATAAAGGTATCTGTCATGAAATCTGCAGGCACAGCATTTACCAGGTGGCGAACAGCGCAGAGCCCTTTATTTGCCTCCTGCAGAAATGCCTTCCCAGTGCCAGCAGAAGGGCACACAGCTGATCCAAGTCTGCCAGGTCAATTTTTAGCACAGGCTGCTGCCATTTACCTCTTCCTCCCCCATCCAGCACGTCTTCCTCTCCTGGCAGGCGCAGCCTGAAGAGAGGAAAGTTACCGTGCCCAGGAAGCGCTTGGCACCGCACTAACATACATTGACAGTGTGTTTTCTTCC
Organism: Alectura lathami; assembly: GCA_013399715.1. Lineage (NCBI taxonomy): Eukaryota > Metazoa > Chordata > Aves > Galliformes > Megapodiidae > Alectura > Alectura lathami. The sequence continues at coordinate 1,263,114 of VXAV01000139.1, read as the reverse complement.
CTGGCGCATGGCCATGCACAAATCCCTCACTGAATCGCTCCCAGTGAGAAAACCAACACCGGCGTTCTGCTCTGCTGGAATGGCAAGCCTGAGAGAGCAAGCACAAAGGGAGCTGCCCATCAAAGGAGCTGGGGATGAGCCCATGTCTGGGAGCATCAGAGACAAGGGGAGGGAATTCCGATAAGTGCAGCGTAATAGTGATAAGGGGAAAGAAAAAAAAGTAGTAAAGCATGCTGGAAAAATACAACTTGGCAGAGCAGATGATACATGCTTTCATCAGTGATCTGTAGAAAAAGTCAAGCCTTACAGGCCAGATTGCCACTCTCCACTTTTCCTCCCATTATTTCTATTGCCACAGCCTTTCTTGCAGATGGCATCTGCCACATTTGTACAGCGCAGGGCTAAACCAGACCTGTCACTTCAGCAGAAAATGGGGTTGAAACAGGGACTGGCAGAACAATAAAAGCAGGGCTCTGCAGCATGGAGCAGAACACCAGGCCAGCAGCTGGGAGCTATAACAGACCAATATCCTCTGCAAATCGGGTGCAGATGTGGACATGTCACCACGGGCAGCATGTTACACAAACACAGCATGTGGACAAACCCTGCATTGAGTGCTTACAGCCCAAACAGGCAACAGAGGAAGGACACAGCAAGCCAAGGATTGCTGGCTAAGGTGAGAAGAGTCTTGTTTTCTCAGAAGGATGAGATCAGAGCATGGAAGGTCACCTGGATCTCTCAGTTGCCAAAGAGTCATATTCACAGAACCACACTACTTCGAAGAGACAGCTTTTGCATTTTGCATATCCAGAAATGAAGAGGAAGCTGGGATCACATTTTCTCAGTAGTCAGCATCCCCTCAGGCAGCTCTCCCAGAGTTACTGAGGTTGTTGGTTACTTTCCACCCAAACAAAGCAGGTGGAGTGGAATAAGTGAGAGTCTTGCTTGGCTAAAGGTAACCCCCCACGCAGCTTGGAAAAAGCAGAACAAACATCAGCAGGATTCCATTCAAGAACTCCAATGACTAAGCCCTCTCTGAAACCTTTAGGCAGCCTCAACACATCTGTGACAGCACAGACATGGCAGCAAGCAAGTCACAGGTTGCTGTGCGAAGCCACCCCCCTGGCTCCAGCCAGGTGTCAGAAGCAGCATTGCCTCAGCCGCAGAACCACAGCCGGCAATTCCTTCCTGACCTTCCTGCACACAAAGGCATGAAAAGCAGATCTGTAGCCACTGATCTGGTTAAGCTTACTGTACACTTGAAAACAATCCTGTGCTCCAGGCTGCTGAGAACTGGGTTAAGGAGCAGATTTCTACATTCAAAACCCTCTCTGACCAGGTAACGATCACCTGCTGGAAACCAGGGGTCCTTGGCCATGTTCACCACTCCCTCGCCCCTCTACTTCTGTAGCACCTGAAGTTGCTCCTAGCAGCCCTAGTTTCTTTTTTAAAAAACAGAGATACTTGTTTACCCCTCCTCCTGATCCCACATCATATGACTCTCCTTTTCTGAATTCCCATGTCTGACAAGTGCAGGATGCATCTGTGTCAGCACAGTGACATTCTTCTAAGAGGATGGGCAGAGGAACTGATGCTATGCAGGTGTCAACATGTGCTCCAGCAGAAAGCAGGAGCTGCTGCCTGAGGAACCATGACAGCCTTCCGTGGCAGTTGGACCATCAACTAGTTGCTTCATGACAGAGTCTGAATGCATTCCTCATTCCTTCCTTTCAGATACTCTAGATCAAGAGATGTCTTAAGTCTTAAGATACACACTGAGAATTTGGATTTTAACAGATGCAGTCATCCAAAGTTATCACATTAGGAATGCAGGAAAAACCACTACTTCAGAATTACAGCCCCGCAAGGGAAAAGGCAGATGAACTGACTTATTTCTGTAGCTGCAGCATTGTGTACAGTACACCAAATATACATCCATACGCTGTCACGTAATTGGCCAGGATGGCCACAGGGCTCTGATTCGGTGTCACACAGACAACTCTGAGCATTTCCAGGAAGCAGCAATCAGTGTAACAAATGAGTGGGCACTGAGCGACTTAAAACACCCAGGAATAGCACACAAGACTAAATCTTTGTCATGTGGCAGCTACCACAGCATGGGATCTATAAATAAAACTGAATGAAACGGGAGATTACACACATTAAAGGCATAAACTCAATAGAGCTCTGTATCTCCATGGATCAGGTCCCACACAGGGCACTAGTGGTGTGACCACACTATCTCCAGCAGCTGTCCTCAAAGCATTCAGCCTCCTCCTGTCTGCTGACATTGTTTCGTGAGAAGACCACCTCCCCTTGTGCATATTCACGGTTAAACACAGTCACACAGCTCACACAGGCTCTCACAGCCAGTTGAACAGAGGCACCCACCGAATTTCTGTTGTGAAGGGGATGAAGCAGGAAGTCTGCACTCACCAGATCAGATTAACCAAAACTACTCAATCCATATAAAAAGCAAGAGAAGAAAGCACAGTTATGATATAACATCAGGCTTCACAGCACTTCAAATTATAGTAAGAGCCTCCAACATCCCACAAACACAAAGGAGCCAGCCGCTCCGAGATACGGAGCCTGGGTGCAGAAAGATGAAGTTAAACTTGTACCCAGGTCTCGTGGTAGAGGACCCTAACTTGATCTCTGCCCTGCACAGGTATTTTCATGGCTTGCCTTCGTTCCCCCAGCGCACACAGACCAGCTTGCACTGGACTGTATAATTGCCCTGGGACAAAGCCTTTGGTTTTTTCAAAACATGGCTTCAAAACCACAGTAGCTGTATCTACATAGGCACACGTAGATATCTGTACATTTATACATGTGTATACACATACACACACAGACAACATGCTCAGCACCAGTCCCATCGAGTCCATGCAGAAACATCACTGGAGTCAGGCCAGTGCTTTTGCAAAGCCCAAACCCTGCACCGCAAAACATCTGTAGGTGAGATGAATCAGCACAGATAAGATTATTTTCGCTGCCTGCAGATCTAACACTAAGTGCTTCCTTTGTGTTTGCTTAAAACAAACTGAAGAGACAAGTTACAGCTCCTGGGAAAGAAAGCACATGGAAATTAAAGAGCTAGCAATCACCTCCTCTCACTAGCAGCAGTACCAGGTGCCGCTGTAATATCGCTGCCCTTGAACTTCCCCCTGCATGAGTCATCGCTGAGACTGCTGAAGCTGACAGGTCACTTAAAATCACTGTCCACAGATTACATTCAAAGGGAGCCTTAAAATATTTTCTAATTATTTTTACTTCCAGTCCACCGAACATCGTTAATCAAGAGCTGTTTCCAAAACACACTGCATTGTAGCAGTGCTACACTCCGCAGGAGAGGCACCGATTGGGCTGGGCACCTTCCAGCTCAAACTATCAGGCTGTTCATGTTCTTAGAATAAGGTGCTCTTTATGTGCAGGGAATTCGTATTTCTCCTTATTTAGGCAAAAGTCAAAAGGGGAATGCATAGGCATTCAAGAGAAATCAAGTTGCCTAGCTTGGTTTTGCATTTTGATGTCCACTCGCTGCTACCAATGTAGATGAGATATTTTTCCTAATTTGTTCCTTGTTTCATTTCCCCTAGCATTATTTCTTCATGTCTTCACATGAAGACTTGCCCTGGTCCGTACCCTGTCCAGGTGGGCACGGCAATGTACAGCACTCACACCTTTCCTGGGAGTGCAGTAGGAAGAAATTGAAGTAATTCTGCAGCTCTAAACCTTGGGATCTAGTTCTGCAAGCCTTGCATCAATGGTGGGGCTTGACTTAGCACCATGCGACACACCGCACTTCGAAGAGATTATTCCACATATCTCCTGGTCTTCCTCTACTTTGCATTCTTCATCTTTTACATCCAAAGCTCAGTATGGTGGAAATCAAATACAACACAGAACAAACCTGAATTCTTCAAACAAAATTATCTGAAAGTATCCCAGCATGTGTAAAAATCCAGACAGGTTTGAGAGGGGAAAAAAAAAAAAACCACAACTATTTTAAATGTGTCTGAAAAGAGACCCTTTTCCCTTTGGAAGGTTTCTGAGCCACATAATTGTTTTTATGACCTCCATAATTTAGAAATGGTACCACAAAGATATTCATGTTCCATTGTTTTGAAGTTTCATCCTAAAAAAATGCTGGGAAATGTTTTGAAAAGGCTTTACCATACATGTCTAGTTTACATATGTTTTGTTAGCAATGTGCAGGGGCTGTCTGCAAACAAAAATATTCATTACAGTATTTTCAATAAAATGGCAAGATTAATTCTCCCCAAGATGTTAAAAAAAAAAAAGATATTTTAAATCACAGTTTATTTTCTAATCCCGCAAACTCCTTTTAGTAACTCCTTTTAACTTGATCTTTCCTCAGAAACTTTGAAAAATCTATATCAAGGGTTTGAAAAGCCCTTACTTTCCTCGAAGCAAAGAATTCTTCTGTTAGTTAACTAACCCAATGAGCAGCAGCTTGTAGCCTTAGACCTGCATTCTCCAGGACAGTTTTTCCCTCCATAGCCAGGCATGTTTTCCTGATCAAAGTAGGTGCAGAGATCCACAATTCACCAAAAAGAAAATTCACATCTTGATCCTGAAGATCATGAACTGTTCCAATCTGGAGTGTTTGTTCAGTCTTACAACTATTTTTATTGATTTCGAGAGTGTTCTCACACTGCCTCTCCTCCTAGGCATGTTTAAACAAGCAGCTGTGAGCAGTGCCAGGACTGAACAGAAACATGTTCTATAGACAAGTAAACAAAACACCCAATGGCTTTAGCTACCCACGCCACGAAGGGATTTTGAGCAAGTCACTTCAAATTACATTTCAGCCTTTGGACATAAAGCAGCGTCAGCTTAGAGTTCATTGGCTGTGGGGTGTGTGTGTGTGTGTTTAATTGTTTTGTTTTTTAAGCCATTGGCTGGCACAAAGATGTACTTTATTCATTCTCTTCCAAGTTAAATACTCAAACTTGACTAGATTTCAGCGAGAATTGTGTGGCATATAATGTGGTTGTAATTTAGCCTGAAAACAGGCTATTGTGATGGCAATTGGTCCAGTCACACTGTAGTCAGGTTGAAAAAAAGACCTAAGAGAAAAGCAGCAGCTTTCCCCAAGAGCCAGCCTTTGCCTTCTCCATAAATCTGCTGGCAGTGGCAAGAGCCCAAACCAGCATGCAGGAATCAGCTATCCCCACGGCAGGATGACCAGGCAGCTGGCTCCTGCTGCCACAGGTGTCCAGCCCGGGTCACCCCTGCAGTAAATTCTGTTGTGACACAGGGAGGGCAAGAGGGAGGGGAGCAGTCCACACGTGGCTCCAGCAGTGATCTCAGATTTGTCAGCAGGAGCTGAAAATAACAGCCAGCCAGCTTTGACTCCCTGCTTCCCCTGTTCCTTCTCAAGCATCTTTCCTGAGTCATGTCAGCACAAGGGCTCTGTGGCACCAGCTGTAAGCTGGTCTTCTTCCTGGAAGACTTGGGATCACCTGTTTCCCATCACTGGCAGTTTTCCTTGCTTTGGTCTTAGAATGATCATCTACTGAGCAGCAACCTTGCCCACGGCAGGGGTGTTAGAACTAGAGGATCTTTAAGGTCCCTCCCAACCCAAGCCGTGACTGTATGGTATTTCAAAGCTTTTCTTAAAAACAGATTCTTACTCTTGAAATGACTGTTGGAGTCCACTGCCTCCTGCACCATCAGCAGCCCAGGCAGCACAAAGCAAACACAGGCTGTTGTTTATTACCTGCAAGGAACACAACTGCAGCTTTCGCAAAGATCCTGCAAGCTGCCTTCAGCAGTTCAGCTCTCACAGCCCTGAGACGAAGATCTCAGCTGCTGCTGAAGCCGCTCTAGAACAGTGATTGCAGTTGCAGCTCCATGGCAGAACTTACTGGCAGGGAAGGAGGTGGAATCACAGCAACCTGTATGGAATTCTCCAGCACAACTGGCAGCACTGAGATAGGCTGTGCAGCCACCTCCCAGCTGCTTCTGACAGAATTGTTGCTAGCAGACACTGCCTTTATTTCACACTGAAAGAGAAACATGGACAGGACCTTATCCCACCCTTCCTTTTTGTTCTTTTCTGTGCTTCCTTCTCCCCCCTGAAGAAATATTTACTGTTTTGACATGAACTTGCATCAAGAACCAGGAAGCATCTGACAGCATTTGCTCAGTGACAGACAGAACATCTCTCTTATCTGGTGCCCATTTTGCAGAAAACAACTCTTTGCTCAGAACAGACCACAAGTTCAGCCTTTACAGACTAAACACCACATTAGATGGGAGCATTAGGATCTTCTGCTGTGTAAGATTTTGGCATCTCCTTACTTCTGTAGAGAAGAACGATTGACATCATAAATCAGCTTAGAGCTGAGGTTCACAACGTTATTCATGCTGAGGAAGAGAGTTGCACGGTGTGGGACGTTTCCAATACAAATAATTATGACCACTTTGAGCCACAGCCACACTGTGTTCCACATTTGCAGCCTGGGTTGGTGCAGATTTGGTTACACGACAGCACGCCTACCAAACCCCACCGCGCTGAGCGCTTGTGGCCAGTTGTGACGGAGAGGGCTCACGCTAAGCGCGCTGGATTCAGAGTCCCGTAACATGAGCGTCCCTGGAGCTAACACTGTGGAGAAGGCAGCAGTGCCCTCACAGAACATCTGAGGAGGTGAGCAAAGGAGGACAGATGACTGGAAAAATGACAAGTTATCAAAGAACAGTATTCCAGTCAGCTTCCCCTGCACTGTCACAACCTTTTTGGCATTTTTCAAGCATCTCCAAAACACAATTTTAAAGGTATTCCTATTTCTAATAGTTCATTTATAGCCAAAACCAACAAATTATTTGCTTCCTTCCTAAGGTGTTTGCACTTCATCACCACACTGACACATTCCAGATGAACTGCCTTTTTATTGCAGAGCTATTCTAGAGCACACCGTGTTTTGTTAAATAATGGTTGCTTCACACTGTGCTTCCTTACTGTGAGGGTGCTCAGTAGTACCCGCTTTAAAAAAAAAAAAAAAAAAAGCAGATGGGTTATATTCCTGAAGGGAGGTAAAATATTCTTAGAGCTTGGAAGTACAAAATTAGCCACATTAAGTATGTTTGAATATGAGCACCAGCTATTTACCTTTAGGGCCCACAGCTATTTCAGTGTGATGCTTTTATTCCAGCCAACAGATAGGAAAAAAGTAATACCTGAAGCATAATTAACCTTTAGCATGTCTCCAAATGAAGGCGATACATTGACAGGAAATGCCAGATTTTAGGTCTCTTGTAAATAACCACTGGTAAATCCTCCTCTCTAGTCTACAAACCCTTGCCCCCCACCTGCCTAGAAGTGGACAAAACTTGCCCAATTTTAATGTTACTCACAGGTGGAGAGTTGTATGTCACTTAACTTTCAGATCTTGTAAAGACTTTCAGGCAAATAGAAGCAGAAAACCATCTTCCAAGTCAGTCGTTTGAAAACATCTATTCCCACTGAAAATGGTGCCATTCTGCACGCAACCAGCTCCGCAAGGTTTTTCCCATAAATCCTTTTTCCCCTTTTGCAGTGATATTACAATTAACGACCAAATCAACAGCTTCCTTACCTCACAACTTTACAGTTCTCTATGGTAGAACTCCCCAGACCAAAGGTCTGAACAGACCATATGCACCGTCTGCTACATACAGTTAATTAAACAGTTTAAATTCATTTAATTAGTGGTGCATATTCCACGTGCAAATTAAGCATGTGATTACACTAAACCCACATCACGCTACTCTTTGCAAAGAATGAGGTGTGAATGAAGCCTGTAAGGCCATAGTGGAAATGGCTGAGTGACAAAGCCTACTGGAAGCCCCTCTCTCACCCTCCTCACCACCATCCATCCCCAACAAGCTGAGCTGAACATGATCACCTGTTTTACACCTGCAATCAAAATTTGCTGCCCCACAAGATAGGAGGAGGTGCCCCCACCTGTGTCCTAGGGCCTGAGAATTGCATTTATTCTGCTCCAGGCATGTTACTTATTTCAGCGCCCAGAACTGAACCAAGCTGCCTGTCAACACCTTGCACCCAGCATACCCAACAGTCACAACATCAGCAGCGCAGCCTACCTCCTGCAAAAATAACTATACCAAAGGAAGCAACTCTAACCTTTTGCCACACCGCCCCACCAGCATACCTGAACTTTAGCCTTCAAAGTTTCCCTCACTCCTGGCCATCCTGCTGAGGCTGCCAAAGGGGTGACAATTAGTGTCAGTTGTGATGGGAGGATCTGCAGTGCTGACATATGACTCCACAGAAACTGGACTGTGCCCAACATCTCTGTTTCCACAGGCCATTAAACAGCTGTCAGACAGTGCTGACCTATAATTCCTCCCACCCCACACAGATTCTGAGTCAGTGAGAGGGGCACGAAGAGCCATCAGATCCGCAGTGCCGCCTGCTCAGTGGCCAAAAACATTTTACAGCCAAAACCACACTGCCCAGCTTCCAGTGAGCTGCAGCCTCAAGGGCAGGCAGCCTTCCCTCCTGTTTTGTACTAGGAGAAGGGAGCTGGTTGTTCAGGGAAGATGTCAGAGACCCAGCAGCCACCACCTACCAAAGCAGTCCATCACCCTGGATTCTAGCAGAAGCCTCCCTAACTGTGGTGTGTTTACTGGATCTCCATCCTCTGAAGATCAGTTTGCCTTGAGAAATTCTCTCAGACTGAGTGGTACCCTCATTTTAATGTTGGTATTCATAAATCAAAAGGAAAAAAAAAAATTGCAGCCTTTCGGCAGAGATAAAATGCCTTTTGGATCACAGGTTTCAGCAGCTGCTTTTTTCCCAGCAAAATTCAAGCAGGCACCGCAGGTCTGAGGCTGTAGCATTTTAAGTAACAGGTGCTCTCCATCTCTCACAGATTTCTTTTTTCATTTATTTATTTACAGCCAGCCTTCTCTCCTCTTCCCATTCCTACATCTTTTCTTCATCCTTTCCTTCCATTCCCTCGTACATATAACTGGCATGTATCAGGTATGACCCAACACACAGGTAAAATTAAGACCTACTCTCAGGGCTCACCTTAAGACTGGAATTTGCTAACATAAACTCACCTCACAACCTCTGCTTTAAACCAGCACTAATTCTGCCCTATTCCCTCCTCTTCTCTACCCCCACCCCTGCTAAACGCGATTGCTGTTCCCCATGTAGTTCCGTGCGTCATTGGCTGGGACAGAGCTCCCCACTGAGCCCAGAAATGAAAGCCTGCTATGTATTTTTGATTTACATCCTGTAAAGTGCAATGTGTGGAGTTACACGAGAGACCCTGTAACCAAGCAGAGGGCCTGTTGCTTTATGCAGCATGGAAAGTTTCTGCTTCTTGGAAGTGACAGGTCTGCTTGGAAGGAAGTCAACCCTCAAGGTCCTTCTCCCTCTTTGGGGCTCATCTGAAACACTGGCTGGCCCAGGCAGCGCTGCCCAGGCGTTTGGAAAGCAAAACAAACAAACGGATCCATCCCTGTCGGCACAGCCTCAGCGATGTTTCCAGCTCTTGACTGGCCAGGCGCTCAGAAGTGCGTAACATCATCAGACCACGAGCATTTCCTCAGCCCAGAGGGTCAGCAGGCTGGAGATTCTGCTAACGAGATGCACAGCTGGGACTGGCAAGGAGCAGTTGTCCCGGGGTTAATATATGCCAGTATGCCTCTCCTGAGAGACTTGGGAAAATGAGGAGAGAAAACCTGAGAAGCGTTCCAGAATTAGATCAGGTGGCCCTAGGCCAGCTTCCCAGCACTGGGTACACAGAGGAAAGGAGAAGAGGCTCAGATGAGGGTTTCAAATTAGTGGTGTAGGTCCAGAAGCATCCACCCACACCTCTGCTCCCCTTCCCAGCTCCCCTCCCATACCAGCAGAGCCCTCCTCTTTGGCTTTGCTCCCCCCACAACTAGCACTGCTCTGACTTCCCATGCGGAATTCAGCTCCAAGCTGTCACTCAGAAGGATAGCACTTCTGAAGAAACTCCAGATGCTTCAGCTATTTCTATTCTGCCTGGCATAAGGTGAATATCCAAGTCAGCTGGCTGTGCTTTGTCAGCTCTTCTATAGCCAGAATCCTGCCCCCCAGAAACACCCCTCTAATTCTGGAAATGCCAGTCCTAGCTTTGGTGTTCCTGATGAGAAGCAGAAAACACACTCTGTTTAATCCCAACTGCAGAAAAGGATCCAGGATGCCTGAATAGGAAAAAAAACCACTAGCTCCTGCTCACTTACAAACATTTTATGTAGCTGTTATGGGAGGAAGACAGAAGTCCCTTGCCAAACACATTGTCTTGGCATAATTATTCCTCTCTCCGCCAAGCCAGCCTCCCTCTGAATCAGGCCATAAGGAAGGAATGGAGCCAGACAGGACTTCTACGCATCTTGGCTCAGCACACTGCAAGTGGAAGTTGTCAGGCAGCACCGCAGCAGAAGAAACATGTTACTGAATGGTATAGGAATATTAATAAGTTAGAGATGAACAGTAACATCTGTCAGAGTCTTTCAGAGCCACAAAAGGAATAAGAAAGGTCTAACAATAAAAAATAATAATAATAATAATGATAAAAAACCAACTCCCCCAATCTGCTGTTCCCTCCTCACTCCAGAGGGAACAAGGCTACCCCAAGCCAAAACCTTCAGCACCACAGCGCTCATTGGAAGTGACTGGTAAGGCTGAGGCTGGCAGAATTGGTTCAGCTCTGCTCCCACTAACATCAGGGGCGAGCTGTACATGGATTTCAGTAGAAACAGAAGTAAATCAGTAAGAAGCATTTTCAAAATACCCTCAAATCCCAAGCCCAGAAGCAACCAAAGAAAACCACCCCCAAACCAGCTCATTCACGCCACACAATCTGCTCCACCTTTGTCACTTCTTATCAGCACCTCTCTGATTGCCCCTGGAGCTTCACAGTGCTGGAGGCTGTGCACTCCAAGCAGCTTATTTCAGGACTCCACTGCCTTGAAATCCCATCAAAACCTCTCCTCCAGCAACATAAACCCACTCCTTCTTGTCCAGTCTGCCACAAACACAAATCAGCTTGTTCCCTTTATTTTGCAGGGGGAATTTAGTAGGAAGATTTTTTTTATTTTATTTTTTAGTATCTGAAGGCTGAGGTCACTACAACACCAGTTATCACTACAACAATGAAGTGGAGCAACGCTGCAGCCCCACATTAACATCCCCCGAAAACAATAAAATACAAACAGCAACAAACTCAAACCTGAGCCTCAGACCACAACACCTTTAACCCTCAAGGAGAGGGAAGCTGCTTCAGGCTGCAACAGCAAGAGAAACAGTGATTTTAGAGGCCTCAGCACAACCATCAGCAACTTCCCAGTTCCCAGGCAAACAGTCCCATTACAGACATACAGCCAGCTACCAGGCTCTGTGACATCTTTCCCTTATAACATGTACCTTGTAGTTGCAACTCTTCTAACAAAATAAATAAAGCTGGAAATTCTCAGCAGCACTCACCCTTCACAATACAGCCACCTCATTGTTTAGTGATGCATCTGCCTTCCATCCAAATCTACAAATGAAAATTTCAAAGCCTTGGGCAGGGCCTTTTACAGCTGCACCTCATCGGGTTAACAAGGCCACCAAGGTGCCCGTCTCTGGGCTGACCAGGTGTGGTCTGACCTTACCCCAAGGCACTGTGGGGGCTGCAGGGGTGGGTTCCAGAACATCCCCAGCCAGCTATTCTGTGGGGTTCTGGGGGTTTAAAATCACAGCTGAAAGCAGCAGCAGATGCTATGCTAGTTCCAGTTTGGTTGTGTATTTTCTGGTGGAAAAGCCCTCTATATTGTAAACCCAGGCTTTAGCTCTGAATCAGGTGAATATTTATTCAGATCTGATCATGGTTCTTTGTCTTTTCCTAATGAGTATTATCACCTCTCTGTTACTGGCATGTTAAGCAGGAGATGTTGTCTGCCACTGCAAGTGTCTCCTGGTTTGTAGTTTTATCAAAGTAGTCAAGAGATCCTGCCCTGTTTTAACACGGAAAAATCAGGAGAAGACTCAGTTTTAGCAGTCTAAGCACAGTACTGGGAATGAAGCATTGCTGTGCACATCTTCATGTTCTGGTAAGGCACGTCACTGAGAAAATCAGTTAATGTCTGCACCTTTTCCTCATGAAGATAATCTTCTTCATACTGAAACTAAAGCCACTGCATTCAGTTACCCACCCCTGCAGAGTGTGGGGGAGGAATGATGTTTGCACTGTGCTTCGAAAACCTATGTTTTTAAGAACTATCTGCTGGCACCAAAATCAGAAGCTGTAAGTCATTCAACACCTTCCAACTAGGAAATTAGATTCTACTGATGTTCCTGGGAATGTTCTCTCAGGCTTGAAGCTGTTAGGTATCACTGTGTGTCTTGCAGCCAGTATTGTTTTGTGGCCAATACTATTGCTATAGTATAGCTCTATAAATCTGGAGACACTCGGCACCAGGAATTAGTGCCAAAAAATGCAGTTTCCCACTCTGTTTCCAGTCTGGGAACATACATTGGAGCAGTTCAGCTGGACAGATATGGCATGCTGAACACCTGACAGAGCCACTCAGGAACTGCAGAGGGACTTCTGCATGTCTCCGAGCCTAAATGAATTTTCCTGCTCAAGTGTTAAAACAACGAGTGAGAAATAAACAGGAGACAACGCATAGTAGCATTCCTAGGCCCTGCACCCAGCAGAGGTGTAGTTGGCAGTCACTGGGAGTGTCTGTGTGTTCTCAGCCTTTCTCTTCTCCCCTGCCAAGACCAGCTACCAGTCTTACTTTCCTTCGTAGCATGAGGAGGGTAGCAGCGTGCTGGAAGGCTGCTGGAAAAGACCAGGAAAAGCAGCCCCTTTACAGGGGAAATGAGAGAACAAGGAACATCAAGCTCATGGGGCCAAAAGGGACTTCAGTGCTGCAGAGCCACCTGCCATCTGTGCAACAACGGCCGCAGAGAGCTGGGAACCCCGGGGATGCTCTTTCTTGGCACCCTTGCAGGTTCTCAGCTGCCAGCTCTGTTCTTCTTGGTGTGACTGAGAGAAGCCCTGGCTTCAGCTGTTATTCTGATATTCCAAAGCCCTGCAGCCTAGCAAGAAGGGAGGTGCTTTAGCAAGGGGAACTCAAACTGATTTGGTGCAGTTCAGCCTGCTCAGGACAGTCCTTGTAGAGCAAGGGGCAGCCTGTCATAGCCTGTGGCCATCCTGTGCTCTCCAGCACCCCACCTGCCCGCAGGACCGTCATCCTCCCCTGGGAAGGGCAATCCTGTCCTTAGGGCTGTTACCTGCTTGGGAAGAAGGGAAGGAAAGGGGATGGAGAGTTACTAGAGTGGTGCTGACATCAACTCAGTGTGACGTGTGCTGTAGCCATGGGATTTTACCCCTCGGCTGATCCTAAAATGACTGCTCAGCTGGAGTGGGCTACTGTCTGGCCTTGCAGCTCACAGCACAGGGGGGAGGCTGAAGAAAACGCCTGTCCCACTGCTGCGATGGTGACTGTGGTTGTTATTATTTATACTGTGGTGCTGCCTAATGTGCGCTGGGTGCTTTCCAAAGGCAGAGGGAATCAGGGGCTCTGCCCTGGAGCGCCATGTGTAATTGCAAGAGCAGTCAGTGCATTACCCAGGCTGCAGGCCCGATGAACGAACAATTCCTTCCATTCACAGAATTGTTTGGGGCTGAAGGGAGTGCTGGGGACCATGCAGACCACCCCAATTATTGCCATAGACTGGGATTTATTTAATCTTCCCCAAGCGATGGCTGGAAGCTTAAAAGTGATTCCACAGTGTCCCCTGATAGTTTGTTCCAATTGCTGTAACTCTTCTTGGAATTATGAGGTTTTTTCCTAATATTTATACTAAGTGTTCCCTGCTGCAGCCTCAAGCCATAACAGCATTTTCTGTCATTTTACTAATGAGGATATTTCATGTGTGCTCTGCCTCAGAACATCCCTTCATGTATTTCAGCACAGTCAGCCTGTCTCCTCCGTGGTACGAACCAGCCCCGGGCTCCCCACGTCTCCTCCCAGGCACAGCGTTTCGTGGTCAGTGCGCAGCCCCTCTGGGTTTGCCTGTCTTCAGCTCAGTTTGTACAAATGAACGTTAAACACAGGACTCTCCTCCCCTGCCTCTCCTAATGCATACCGCATGGCCAACGCACTCAGTGCCTGCAGCGTTCGGGCCCTCTGAGATCTTTGCAAGCCATCGTTTATGAAACTTCGCAACCATCGACACAATGCAGGACTCCCCAGTTGTAATTGCACTTTTTTGTTAAAAAGGAGCAGAGAGATTAATGGGGTTCCATAAGGTGTTGGAGCAGAACTAAACTGCAGTCCAGAAGCGCTGTGTCCCTCTAGGCACTGCTCCCTCTGCTCTGTTTGCAGACATTGATGTACATGCAGCTGAAGGAACATACTGATGTGATGTCCTGCTCACGTATTCCTGGCAAACCAAATTCTTAGACAAAGCCAAATAATATCTGAAGCAGATTCATGTGGTTTTTCATGAACAGGGGAAAGCTATTTTCTTTTAATTTCTCCTTTTCTCTTGCAGATAATCGGTAAAAGCATATACGTTGTGGTCTCAGCTGTGAAAGGCAGATTAATTATTTATTGCAATCTTCCTGGGAAAAGCTTCTCAAAACCTTTTTCTAATCTATGGTGCCCCAGCTGAAGCCCCTGGCAAAGGAATTCAATTTCTGGGAGCACTGTGTAGCTGTGCAAGGCCTCTTATTAGTGTCTGGGCACCCAGAGAAGCCTAATGCTCTCTGAAAATATTGCTCATCATTAGCAAAGAATTGGTTGAAGTGTGCAGCAGGAACGTGAGCCCTCTGTGCTGGATACAGCTACGTAATTGTGCTTTTACCAGGAGAAGTCAGAGATGGCAAACCTACATGGATGAAACTGAGACTGCACTTCCTAGAGATTTATCTTGAGGAAAGAAATAAAGGGAAAAAAAATGGGGGGAAAAAAGGGAAGAGAGAATCCTGGACATAAGATCATTCCAGAAAGATGTTTTGCAGTTTGCTATGAGCTTTTGGGTGGCCTTCCTTAAGTGTGACTCAGAGAGTGCATGAATCTTCCTGGCTCTAGGAGGATACAATTATGTTGCATAATGTTATTCTCTCTGAATTTGTTCTCTCAAATGCATGCATGGGTTCCACTGATGTCCATATACCCCCACTACACTGTTTATTACACATGCAGAAAAGTATTTGCTTTTTCAGTTTTAGCTGTCTTCTCTTGAAGTCCTGGATCACATCTTAGGCAAGCTGGTAGGCATCAAGCAGGAACAATCAATGTCTTTAATTGCCTACTAAGCTAAAGTATTTCCAAAGAGTAGTCAGACAATGATCAAGACCTGGAAGGTATTCCCTCAATTTATTTCTAACGCCTGTCTTGAAATTCCTCATGCATCTAAGGCTGGCAGGTTAGGCTGATGGTTAGAGAAGTAAAATTGATATGATAAAGCCTGATACTTCTCAGCTTAGTACCAATGTGTCTGTGTAAACATTTTGCATTGCACCTGGCTGAGCACCTGAGATGAATCCCACTCTGGTCTTGCTGTTCTCCACTACAGAAGCAGGTTAACATATCACAAGGTTTTTCAGAGCCTTTGTCAGCCACTGTGTACACCAGCATTTGCAAATCTACATGTTTATATGGTGCAACATTTCATTAAAAAAACTAGGCAGCACATAATCCCAAATAACCTGAAACAGACTGGAAGACTTCAGAGAGGAGCAGCAAGCTGCCTTGTGACCAGCCACATGGTGATAACCATGACCAGCATGCTGATACTGATCAAAGGACAAACGGAGGAGGCAGAAATAGGTTGCTGCCCTGGAGCCTTGTGGGGCCCACACGAGCTGCAGCGTGGCAGGACTCTCTGCACACCAAGGCAAATGTGTGGCCATCCCAAACAGCAGAGCCAATGCAAAGAGGAAAGGATGTTGGGTTCTGGGTAGTCCCAGTACCAAGTGTTTGCAGCTGCCTTGCTGTCATCTGCTCTCGGTTAAAGCTGGCAGCTGCAAAAACATTCTGTGAGCTTGCTGTTCTTCGCAGGTTTGTCACTCAAATCTAGTGCTTGGCTGGACCCGGAGGAAATCACAGGCTCTCTGTTTCCAGCATGGGGACCAAAATGAAAGGCCACAGCTAGAACATCTGCTTCCTTCTGCCTCCCTGGCCCCGTGGATGGAGGCCAAAGCAAGTTGCTTCCCGTTGTACTCACCAGCTCAGAGACAGCCCTCACACATGCTATTAATTCTTGGTAAGGAGGAGGACTTCCAGAGAAACCTCAGGTAAAGCTGGTGGAAATTAGAAAAAAAAATCAAAACAAGCAATGTGTCAGCAACTATTTTTGTTCTGCACAAAAATGAAATTGAGAAATGTATAAATCTTCCCTGGAAAATGAGTTCATCCTTTGCTGAGAAGAGACCCTATCCTAGGCAAGTGCCTTTGTGGCTGGACAAAGACCCAAGATGCTGGGGCTTTCCCAAAATTAGGCTATAGTGTTATTCTTTCAATTCCCTGCAAGGAAGATGTCCCAGTGGTTCAGAGCAGGTAGTACCCATCCCACGGCGGTGTCTGCAGGCTCCTCCCTTCTCCCCTACCCTCCAGCTTAAAAATGAGAAACGTTCCCAGCAAAGATGGAAAATGGGACTTGAGGTCTTCTGACAGGAACACATTCAAAAAGAGCAGGTGCTTTCAGATCAGAGGAGAAAATGAGGTTTAACTGGTCCTTATGTTTGGTGGCCATTCACTGAGGGCAGCAGGCTCAGGAGTCTTCACCTCACCAAAATTCTTATTGAGGTGCTTAGATCCTTAGTGGGATATCTAACAGCTGGCAAGAAAGTTGGAATAGGATGAGAATGAAATCCAGAATCCTTGTGTCCGAGGGCTCTGTTTCCCAGATTGTCATTCCTTGCAGATACCTTGCATGTGACTCATCTATATCTACTCAGAAGTGAACCAACACCCCAGTACATGGAGGAACGTTTCCAGACCCCTGTGACCTAAAGTTGCTCAGAATCTCCGTCTCCCTAGGAGGGGAGGCAAGGACTGGACAGGCACAGTCCTCATGCGTCAGAGAAAATCCTTTCATAAAATGATCAAATGTCATCTCAGAAATAGATGACTTATTCCTGCTTAATAATCACTCCAGAACCACACTCTTCTGAGAGCTTGAAAACTCTTCTAATTTCCAGGCTAAACATCTTTTCAGTAGAATATAATAATATTCTTGGCCAGTTCATACCATTCCATTTCATTGCCAAAGTTTATCTTGAACTTGGATAGGTTCTAACACCCTGGTTCTGTGTTGCCAGAACAATTACATCCCCTCTTGGCCTCATATTCTTAGGTATAATAAGAAAAGGTTGTTTTAGTATTTTAAGTGGAGCCTTCTCTACTGAGGCCAGCCTAATAGAACACTTCATTCTCATTTGATTTGCCGTTTCTCCTCTGCATTGACAATTCTTCCCAGCTTTCTGTCTATCACAGGTTTCACTGGGATACTTTTATACACGTCATTCATGAAACTTAAGATAGGAACCAAGTTTTTCTTTGAAGAATTTTATTGGTAACCTCCCTCCAGGCCTTTTCAACATTACCCTCTGTCCTCTCCAGTTCAGCCTGTTCCTTTTCCATGTTTTCACTCTTGTAATTCCCAACTTCTCCAGCTCTGCTAAAAATTCACCATTGTGACTTTTATACCTCTGCTGTTTCACTGAAATAATGTATTTTATCCCGATTTCCCTTTACTTCCTTGTCTTTAATTATTGTTCTCTTCAAAAGCTGTTCAAAATGCCTTACAAGCCACTGCAGTCTGATAATTTTCCAGATTGCTTTCTCCCCCCATCTTAAGAAAAGACACCATGTTTTCTATTCTACAATCACAGTATTGCCTTTACCTTGATGGGTTAATTAAAAATATATTTTAAAACCTTGTGTTTATGGACCACATCTCTCAAAACTTGAGGCTGGAGCTTATTCAGTCCCCCAGCACAAGTCTTAAAGTTAAGCACCCGGTGTTTTTTAACACATTAAGTATCTTCACAAGGTACCTATTTCACATTTAGGTCTTCCCTGCACTATAGGTTCTAGTAAGCCTGATCATTCCTCATGCACACATAGATCAGGTCAGGTATCCACTTAAGACACACCCACCATTTTCTGCATCAAACCGCTGTTACAGTGCCTGTTAATCTTTGACTTCCCTCCTCAGTCACCACTCCTGTGTTTTTTTTCCTTCTCTCTACATTCAAAGTAAGAAGAGAGAAAAAAATCTTAGTCTCCAACAAACTCCCTTTGCTGACTGTTGGCTCATACACAAGTAGATCACCCAAAACAATTTATACCAAGACCGAATGGAATAACTCCTACAGCAAGCAGGAGAAACCGACTCTGACTGTCCACTCCGATGTCTAGAAAGAAAGAAACATTCTGACTGCTGGCAATGCCTTCTCAGAACGCTTCTGGACTGTGTGCAGGCAGTTCAGTTTTAGTTCTGTAAGCTGGAACCAATGTTATACTAGATTACTACATGATACTACTCAGCAATATGGGTAATAATGTCCAGAAAAGGCCCTGAAGTGAGACATGTAAATCATACCAGATAAACTCAATCTCCCTGTTTCAATTTCAGCTACAAGATCTTTGAGAACACCCTGTCCCTTTCCTTACTTGGAAACCTTATTAGTGAGTGGCCTCTGCTCAGTTCAGATGGGTTTGTTGCCAGATGTCTGTGCAGGCAAGACTCCTTGCTAGCCTCATTCTAATAATAAATATGAACACTGCTTTCACAATACCTTTCAGCATGGGAATTCAGTGTTTTCAATAGGTTGAACATTTTAACAGTAACAAAGAGCAAATTATGTAATTTTTGCTTCTACCGTGTAACAGCAGATGAAAAACTTGGGAAGAGTATAAATACAAGGGGATGGCTGGCCTTTCCATCAGATGACAACCTACTTAACATCTTAGGTGGCAGGCCTGATCTTTAACAGCCTTTTTGAAGTTAATGGTGATGCTACTGAGATCCCCTTTAGCCAACAAGGATGGCTGCCAGCTAGCAGCTGTAAAAACGTGCTCCATGCACATGCCCTGAATAGCATGTCTCCACCAAGAGAAGGGAAAGCATCCCCTCGGACTCTACAGTAGTTTCATTGCTTTCCTTTATACTTAATATACAGTGAATTCCTTAAATTGCGGTTTGTTCCTTGGATATGTCCAAGAGCTCCAGGGAAGATCAAGACTTGGAGGACATCCTGCATAACAGCCTGATAGCTCACTGCTGGGCTTTTCCCCAGGTTCGCACCCTACCAGCAGCGCTGCCCTGCTCCTGCAGCGATCTAGCTCTTGAGTTGTGTGGTGAAATCTTGGCTTCTTCAGATTTTCCTTATCCGACAGAAAATGAGAAGGGAGTGCCACAGGACCCTCATGGCCCTCTGAAGCACTTGTGAATGCACTGTGACAGTTGGATATCTAGGTGCTGCCCATAGCAGAACTCCTTCTCCAAAGGAGATGTTCTGCATCTGGAGCTGAGCCATGCACAGGATGAAATCCATCCTCACAAAATGCCTGTGCCTAATACATCCTGGTGAAAAGAAGACCTTTTTCCAAGCAAGATGTGATGGCTCAAATACACCAGCCAGCCTCTCTCTGCTGGAGAACAATGCCTGAACAGGGGGCTACCAACATCCTTCACACTAGGAGCTTTTCACATTCTGTAACACTTTGGAAATATCTCAGGTTATTTTTTGAGTGCCACAGCATTTGGTTGGTATCAGTGAAGAACATCAGAGCCCGAGCCCAGGCTGTGAGCTGCAGGCCTCACGAGTCTGCCTGGGCTCCTGCACGTGAAGCTGGGAGCTGGGAAGCTCTGGGTCCCCCTCCGGCATGTCGGAGCTGCTTGGGAGCTGCAGACCCTCAGTGCCTGCCCGGCTTTCAGCCCTACTAGCAACCAGGCACAGATCCAGGGGAATTTAGTCTGTATTTCAATGGGATTTTATTCATTTAGATGAAACAAAGACTGTTTGTTTTCAATTAATCAGTGCTTTCTGATGAAGAAAACATTTTGTCAGAGAATTCCCTGCAAACTCTACCCATGAGTCAGCAGTGAAGCCCAGAATCAGCCCCAATGCTCTCTCCCACCCTGGCACACAAAGCTCTTTACCCAGCTCAGCCTCTGGGCAGGCCCCTGAGGACACGCTGACCCTGCTGCAGCTCAGTGGAATGGCAGAGCAGCACCCATGGAGAGGAGGCATGCTTCAAAATTGGGTTGTGGTTTTGCTTCTCTATCTCGTTGCCTCTCTTCTTCTTCTTCAGCATTTATAACAAAGCCCCAAAACATTGTCTTCTCTTCCATCTCCCTTCAGCTTGGTTTTCAGTCCCAGAAGAACACTGTCATAGCTAGGTTGCTCTTCTCTGAGCTGGCTGTAGATCTCGAAAGTCCAAAAGTGTTGGCAGTTGCCACCATTCTGTCACAAGATTCTAAAGCCTACTGCTGTTCATACAGCCCTGGTAACCAGGTCTATGTGACAAATACAAATCTGTTCCTTCATGGTAGCAGGAAAAAGATGCAGGAATTGAAAGGAAAAAAAAAAAAAAAAAAAAAAAAAAAAAAAAAAAAGGAAAGAAAACAGAAGGAACTTCAGGTCTTGAGCCTGGTAGTCTGAAGTAAGACTTGCAAAGGTCTCAAAGACAGGAACTTCTTGCACTTTTGTGCAAAGAAGCAGATGGCGAGGGACAGAGACCCTGTTCGTTCTCGCTGAGGGGAAAGTTGTGGCAGGGTTCAAGCGTTCTTAGACATGAGAGAATCCACACAGACACTCAGCCAGAGACACAAATCCAGCAGACTCCGTTAGTACTTCTGCTTGTTTTCCATTTCGGTACTTGAACTCCGTCTGCCCATGTTAAAGAAGGCAGACTCAACATTTTCCACAGTCAGCAGTAGAAATGGTGAGTGCTCATTGCCGATTACAATGGAAGATTGCAGAATTCTTTAATAAGCAAAGCTTTCTGTTCAGAGGCTTAGGAGAGGGAGATGCTAATGCAAACGGAAAATATAAACTGAATATAACCCATTTCCTCTGTTGAGGCTCACATCTTTTCTACCTACTACTTCTCTAGCTGTCCTCAGTTTTCTGTGAAATACAAGGTAAGCAGGGCCTGAGCTGCTTGTATGTGCTCAAAATCCCCTTAAAAATCAAAACCCAGTATAGTTCTGGTTTCATTTCACTCCACAAAGGAGGAAAGGAAAAAGAGGCTGGAGCCTATTTTTTCCTTTAACCTTATCCTATGCAAACCCACAACCAGCATTGTGGCACTTCTCAGTGCAAACCGCTAGCTTTGCACTTTGCAAAGATTTGGTGCTGTGTGTATTGTCCCTTGAGTGTGGGAAAACACCACGGGAAAAAAAAAAAGTGCTGGTGCTTTCCATTTCTTGCATTAATCCTCTCAGCCTGCAGCGTAATCATCATTCATACAAAATGATAACAAACCCAGCCATCTGCTTAGAAAGCCCAGGCTGGTCATAAATCCACTGGGTCTCAGATTTAAAAGAGAGGGAAAAGCTTGGAAGCCAAAGAGGCTGTTATGAAATGCCAGCCCCCTCCCTGGGAGCGCAGAAATCTTTAATCACCTAAGGAGGGGGAGCTGCACTGAGGCTGGGGAGCCAGGGTCCATATTATTCCTCTTACATAACCTCCTGCTTTATTTGCTGATAGAGTGGTGTTTTGCTGTTTGTTTGTTTGTTTGTTTTTCACTGAACTTGTCCCTCAGATGCCAAGAGCTTAGTGCTAAATTGCAGCCCTCCCCAAAAGAAAAGGAAACCTCACTCACAAACAAAAATAAAACTCCATTGCAGATTGAGATTTTTTCTGTAAAAGTAAACAATCATTAACAACAAAGAACCCAGGAAAGACTGTGCAGGAAGCAATGGGCACCTTGCTGACAGAACACCAGAGCCGGCCTGGCCGGACAGGAGGACAGAGCTCCCTCTATCTCCCACAGACCTTGCCTGAATCACCTGCTACGTATTTTCTTTACCCTCCTGTAGGGAAAATGTTTTATTGATAAGGCCTCTCCTGGGCTTGTCATTACCCCCTGAGGGCTGAATGAAGTTTGAAGCCGGTCAGCTTGACATCATGTCTAGACGGACTCTTTCGCTGGCAAGCACTCAGTGCACCTGAGAATAGCCCAGTGAGTCCAATAATGTGCAGAAGTGGCAGGAGGAGCCTGTCGGGGCGTTTTGGACACAATGAGGAGACTGTGTGCTCTGAGATGCTCACGTACATACACAGTCCTCTTTCCTGAGTGAACACACAGCTGTGCCCAGCCTTGTCCAGGCACCCAACTTCGCACAGTTGGATTTAATTAAAGCACTATCCGTCTTTCCAGCAGGCACACAAGAAGCACAACCACACAGCCACCAGAGAGGCTGTCCTTGGTGCATATCCACATAGTCGCCCCATCGCCCTGTACCCCGTGCTGCTGCATGCAGGCTGGGGACCGTGCACAGCACCTGCAGCTCTCTGCTCTCACTGCAGCTTACAACCTGATGCTTTCAGGCAACCAAAAACAGGATCAGTTTACCTTTAAACGCGGCAGCTGTGGACTTGCTTCACAAAGCTGGCAGGGGAAGGCACTGTATCTGCCTTACTGTGAAAACCACAGTCCCTGTTACAGCAGACCCCCAGGTCCACAATGCACACGTGTAGGTGCCCTCTTGTTGTGCATGCCTGCATGCAAACAACCATATATTTGCACATGAAAACAGAGCTACAGCCCTTGCCCTGCCTCTTCCAGTGTTTGATCCAGGGTCTCTATTCACAGGCATTCATGTGCAGAAGGAAAGGGTGGAGATCTTGCGATTCCCCCAGGACAGCTAAGCACTGCGATTGCCCTTGTCATCTTTTAGGCTCACATGATACAGCTGCTGTCAGCACACCAGGACCATGCCAACTGAATTGTTGTCTAGGGCAGCCAACACCCACAGGGCCCAATCCCTTTTGTGCTCTCCCTCTTTGAATTGGGTAGAAAACACCCCAGTAAAAACCTCCGGTATTTTTAGGCCAGAGCAGAATGGCTCATGGCTGGTTCCCTTCCTGCCCCACGGGAGCATCCCATGCAGAAGGCTGCCTGGGGACCGCAGAGAATTTAGTCCAGAAATAACACAGGCCTGAAGAAGTTCTACATACAGGAGGAGCTCAAAGGTTGCTCAGAGCCAGCCACCTTTGCTGAGAAGTGAGACTGAAGACTGGAGAACTGCTTCCCTCTGGTCCTGGTTAGCAGCCATCTGGCTCAGCCCATCACAGAGCAAAACGTGCTGATTGCCTTGGTCTGCGCTCCCCAAACCTGCCAGCTGTGGCCGATGCCCGCTGTTAGCAAATCCGACCCTCGTTATCTGCGCTCCTCCCTCGTCTTCCCACGGCGCCTAGCGCTGCAGTGCGCAATTAAGCACCCGCCATCGGGTTGCTCCTAGGCTGATTTGTCATCGCTGGAGTTTGTTTGGGAATGTTGTTGGGAGGCACATGGTGGCGGGGTCAGTGGATGTTGTTGAGGTTTTTCCTCTTGCGCCTGGGGGCTGGAGAGCTTTGTGTGTTTCTCAGTATGTTAAACTCAATTAAAAAAAAAAAAAAATTAAAAAAACAACATCAGGGTAACTTAAAGCAGATGTGAGCACAACAAGCTTGAGACCCTTCTGAGCACAAACATGGCCATTTCATTGCAATTCCGAAGGGCTTTTCTGGCAAGCCTCCCCTCCATGTCCTACATTCTTTCATTCCAAGGAAGACAAACAATTCAGGCTAGAGCAGCAAGGCACGTTTTTCAAATAAACAGGTTTCCTCAAACAATTTTTTGCCTTAGTGTCACCCCAATACACACATTCCTCTCTTAAAGGATCTTTTAGGATGACCTAAACAAGAATTCAGCTACCTTCTGGCATTTGGGTCACACCTTTCATTTAAAGAGTTCAAAGCACCTCGCTCAAACTGCACGAGCCTCTCACGTGGAGGTGTTTTCACATCCACAGCCCAACACATATCAACATGACCTAAAGTTATGGGGACAATCTCTGGCATTCAGGGGTGCTAAAACCAGAAATCCTATGGAGGCTTTTGTAGCCTTTCACAGTTGGACAGGGAACAGATGGGACGTAGCTGGAATGTGAAGGGGACTAACTGCCCCCAACTGGGGACCCATCCCCTGGTAAAGCAGGCTGGTTGATTGTTTCTGCTCTTCACCACCAGGCCTTTGGTTTTCAAGAGCACATAAACTCTATTTCACTTTACAGTTCTTTCAAATGGGATTTAAGATGGACAAAATAGTAAATAACAAATAATAGTGGTAGTTAAATATAATAGGATAAAGTAAGTAATAAATAGTAGATAATAAAGTGGATTGATTTACGTAAAATAAATAAAGAGGGCTCAAAATAAAGGGGAATGCCTTCTGCAGTGTGGGCACAGAGAAACAGATTGAGGACAAACAGGAGGTAAGTCCACAGCCAAACACTTTCAATCTGTGCCACTTTCTGCCCAGCCCCAACAGCTTCATCAGAGGCTGCAAAGCTGGACTAAGCGAGGTGCAGTTGTCTTGGTGAGACAAGGACACAGAAGTGCTGCCTGATGTCTTTGGAGCCTGGCGACTCCAGTGGAGGGGGTGAAGCAAGAGGAATGGGATGGCCTTCACAGCCCACCTCTTAGAGGAGGTGGGTTGTTGCATCCTGTAAGAACAGAAATAGCTGCTTTACCGTTCTAATAGGATTTTCATATTCTTCATGAGCTTAACATGGGAAAATACGTAAAAAAAAAAAAAAATTGATCATTCCAAATCATGATGATGAAAAATCTTTAAACCTTCCAAATCCTTCTAAATCCCTTCACAGGATTCTGTATTTCTCACAGTAAGTTCCTTTGGTTAATTCTGTCACTAAGTTAAGGTACCCAAAGGATAAATAAAAAAAAATTCTGCTTGAAAAACATTTTTCTTTGAGTGCTTGACTTCACAGGACCTGAAAAACCAAGGGACAAGCACCCCACATCAAGGACAGCTGCATAAACTTCCTGAGCACAAGAAATTAATCATAATAAAAGGGTTTTTTTGTTGTTGTTAGATACAGTTAGGTAGCAAAGATAAAATAGTTATTTCCCAGAATTGTTCCTGTTTGGCATGGCTCCCGATTGCTTAGATTAAGAGCTCTTATTATTGAGCTTTTCGTAACCTCTACCCTCAAAATCTGGAGAACGTCTTCCATGGAAAATACAGAATGCACTGAATTTGCAAGCATTCCTGGCTTTTGCATTCCCTCACACCAAGGCCTTTCTCCCCTTCAGCAGCTTACCCCAGGGCCAAGCTGGTCAGGAGGAACGATTCTCAAAGTTGGATGAGACTGAACAAAGCACAGCACATCACTGTGTGCATCTATCCATCTCTACTTGCATAAGACAGTAAACTGTGTGCTTAGGGGTTTCAGGCTTTTCCCATATTGACTGATGTTTCAGATCTCCTTGCCTACAGTGCTTGAAAGCTGCCTTCTGTCAACATTGGCTATATGTTGCTCTCTAGATGGTTCTACAACACAAACCCATGGCGCCGCTGTGCTGTATGAATGGCCAGGGGATGAGAGCTCAGTGCACATTGTCTGGAGCCAGCTCCAGCAAGTGACTTGGGAATGACAGCATAAATCTGAGCAGATAAGGGTCACAAACCAAGCTCCATTTGGAGCTGATGCACAGGAGTGGGAGGAGGCAGAGAGGTGCTGCCTAAACGCAGTATAAACACAAATGCTGCAGTCCCTTTGAAAACCCTGCATCTTCCAGCAGTGGGGAAGGAAATCGAGCTGAGAAGCAGGCAGAAGTGAGTCCTGCCCTGGTCAGGCTGCCTGTGGGCAGGGGCCAGGAAGCACAGCTGGCCCCTCTTCAGATGACACCAGAGCACACATCGCAGCAGCTGGTCCCGAGGCAGGACAGAAAGGGGAAGCTCCCTCGATGCCATCTGCCAGAGCTGTGTCCATCTCATGCTGTAACTGTGTTAGTATGGCTTCATCATGTACAAAGGCTTGTTCTAAGCTAGAGCCTGTCCTGTAGGCTGCATGGGCAAACGTAAATTTCAGGGACACACTTGATCTGTAATGGCCTCTAACATCAAAAATGAATGTGAAGTTACTAACGGCAAGAGGGGAAACTGGCATTTGTGGACAGAAGAAGAGTTGTAGCTCAATTCTACAGGGCATTTGATAAGAGGAGTAGTTCCTTTGAAACTGTCATGCAAATCTGAAGGCTTTTCATCAATTTCAGCTAAATCCTTCAGGCCTGTGCACACACTGAGGTTAATTTGGTTTCAAGCAGTATGGATTAAAAGCAGAACAGTTCATCCCGATTAATTCCCTCTGTGGTCATTCCTATTTTGGAATAAAAATGCCTAATTCTAAACCACTGCAAGTCATCCTTAACCTGA
This sequence comes from Alectura lathami, assembly GCA_013399715.1. Lineage (NCBI taxonomy): Eukaryota > Metazoa > Chordata > Aves > Galliformes > Megapodiidae > Alectura > Alectura lathami. Next base: position 1,236,645 of record VXAV01000139.1, on the reverse strand, counting down.
CTTAAGTTCATTAAGTCAGCCTTTTCCAACCAGTGTTCATAGAGGCAGCTGATTGGGAACAGAAATTGCTTCACATGCAGTCAAACCTTTACTATGTCAGAAAAAAAAAAAACCTGAAATGTGGTATATTTACTCCATCTGATTCAGATATCAATTATACCATTAAAACGTTCAGGTTAATTCTGTTTTCTTCCATGAGCCAACTTTTGCTCTAACTCACTGTAACTAAGATAAGAATTGGACCACTGACATTAGAAGTTTTTCCAAGAACTGAAAAAAACTACTAGCAAATTTCCAGCAATGATACAGGGAGTCACTCACACAGGACAGGGTGACAGGACAGACCCTGTATTTCCATGCAGCCAGTTTAGTGATTTGTGATTGGAGAAGAAAGATTCAGGGGATGAAATACATCAAAGATCTTGAGATGCTTGTAAGTTTTTAACTAGAATTTGTGTGTCATCTTTGATAACAATGAAATGTTTTATGAACTTTTCCTGATGCTGATGCAAACTGTAAGAATTCCAAACACTTCACCACTCAGAAGCCTAAAAGTGCAGATACCTTGCACCTTGAAGAGCCAGCTGAAGGGAACATCAGGGCATAGCCAAGGATGGCCAAAAACTGGAGGTAAGATACCAACAAACAACCTGTGAGCTCAGGGCATGCTCTGGGACCTACAAGTGGGAATATCCAGCAACTCCCCACTGAGCTCTCAGAGAACATATTGCCTCAGCACCTGCCTTCTGCTCAGGAGTGAAGCCTGCACAGACTCCATGCAAATCTGGGATTCTATAAATCGTCATTTTCCCCTGCAAAATACAGCCACCTAAAAAAGGGAGCATGGCAATTCTTTGAACGCTGACGGCAACATGCCAGGGCAGCCTTTGACAGAAAGTACAGGAAAATTATCTAGGATGGCATATCTGGTCCTGCAGCAACCCATTCAAACTCCAGCAAAACATCTCCCTCCTCCTGCCCCTCAGGCAGAGCTTTCACCCACCATATTCACATCACCCAAACACCACAAACTGTTTCAATCATCACATCAAACCCATGTCTTGCACAAAGTGACCTCAGGGATGCTAATCCTAAAAACTACATTTCTAAATGTCTGTGTAGTGGATAAAGAAAGGAGGAATTACCTGACTAAAAAAGTGAGGTGCAGTAAAGGAATCTTTAAAAGCTGAAAGTTTTAGCCCAAAGCACCTTTAAAATTTCTGCTGTCACTGTCAGACTTTATTGCGTTGGTGTCCTACAAGTCTTTGGGTTTGGTAATAATATATATCAATTTACAGATCTTTGAGATCAAGCAGATTAGTAATGGGCAGAGTCAGTAATCTGAGAAAAAAGGGTGATCTCTGGGACCTCTGGGTGGTGGACACCATATAAACATCACTCACCGTTATTTACTACTTGTGCAGCACTGCAGGGTGCACAGAACAGGGCAGGAGGGAGCCCGTCACTGGGCTGCAAACGCACAGAGATGTCAAGCTATAAATATGCTGATATATTTTTACATTTGTTGTGGCAAAGTCAGGATGGTCGTTGTGATGCTGGGGTGTTGCTGGGGCTGTTTTCTAACTATAATTAGATTCTGTTACTTTTCCAGGGTCATTATCAGAGACACAGTCATGTGTGTTTGCTTTGAAATTCTACTGGCCCAACTAATTACTCTGGGCACAAGGGAACTCCAGAGGCAGAAGGGAAATATTTCCAGTCCCAGGAGCGCCTCCTCCTGCTGCTAGGGGGTGGGTACCATTCCCTGTCCAATACCACCATGGTCCACAGCAGGGACATGCCAAAAGATGCTGAACTCATTTCCAATGCCACGTGCAGTGAGCACCTGGCCAGAAGCACACTTCAGGGGTTGCTGTCAGTCTCCCTACAGGTGCTCTTTCCTTGCCCTTGCTGCCTGCCCTTACATGCTGGTGCCCTGAAGTCTGTGGGCTTCTTTGCACCTGTGGAATCAGAGGCAGGAATTGAAAGCAAATGCACTGGAACATTTTCAGAATCCAAAAATAAACAACACCTGTCATTAGCAATGACTTGCTGAAGCAGCCATACTTGAGCGTCCATGCCCCATCAGGGCACCTGATGCTGAAAGGGCTTTTTGCTGTTGCCTGTGGTCCTCTTGCTCTGCATTCCACAAGTGCCACTGCAGGAACTCTTCCAAACAAACTGCGAGGAGCTGTGCTCTGGAAATCCAGGACCTGGGCTCTGCGGGTGAAGCTGATGTGCAGAAAGATCCCAGTTGAAAGCAGCAGACAGCTAACCGGAGCAGCTCCTCACCTACAAATCCACAGGGAAGTGGGATTAAATGATCGGACTTGACAGCTGGGGAGACTGGTACGCTGTCTTTGTTTAATCTTCCTTGTAGGATAACACAACGAAGACAAAGGCAGGAACAGCCTGTCACACTAATACAACTCCTCAGGGCTTTTCTTTGGAATTGCATGCTGTGAAGGACACTTCTGACACTAAATGCATGGTAGGAAGAAACTGGAGATGGTTCTGTACAGATGGATGAACGCTCACAGAAGCCTTGGCCACACAGTGCCAGGCTCCACTCTGCCTGGTCACGTCTGGTGGATGCCCAGATACCTCCGCGTGCACTTCATCTCTTTGACACAACAGCTGGATGCCAGATGCTGCACATGAGCCACAACCAGGATGCCTCCCATGCTGTGCGATGGCCCCTGCAGCTGGAATGTAAAGACTTGTGGACCGTCAGAGCCTGCAAACCTCACCGTGTGGAGCTGAATCTTTAGGACTAAGGCATTGCTTGTGCTTGGGTTTGAATGGATTGTTGGAGGTACAGCGGGAAGAAACTTTCAAGATCATCTGTGGTGTTGCTTTTACCAGATGCAGGCTGTTCTTTACATGGTTCCTGTGCACAAGAGGAAGAACTGACTGATGTGACTCTTTCATCCAGCCTTCCATAAAAAGGATTTGTGGTTTTCCCTAGTTCCACTGGCTTTCTGTCCAGAAAGCAAGGTACCGGTGCCCAGCATGTGTCTTCCTTTGCTCAGTATCAAGCCCTGAATTCTACTCTCCTTTTTATCAGCAGTTCTTTTCCTTCATAATGACAATTCCCTTCAAACACCGGCAGATTGTTTCCAAGTCACCTTTTAATCATCTTGCAGAGCCATGTATACTTAGCTCCACTAACCTGACTTTCTTTAGCTGCTATACCACCAGGCAAGTTGCACCAAGCAGCCCTCCACCTTCCCCACTCTGTCCCGTTACCCCCAGGGCAAGGGACCACTCACCTCTGCAGACAGGCAGGTATGGACCAGGCAGATGGCACTTCACTACCTTACAGCTTGGAAATACAGGGAGACAACCCCAAGGAATCCCTTTTTTTTTTTTTTTTTTTTTTTCTGGAACACTATATCCACCCTTTAAAACAGGAAAACTAATTGGCCTGGCTGCTCTGACAGAATTTTCTCTTGGGAAAAAGAGTTGCATTACTTCTTCAACATTCAGGACTTTTTCATCCTGATGCCAAATGCATTTCTCTGAATTAATATTGGTTTCTTCTCTGCTTCAGCCTTCTCTCCCAGGATAAATCTTTTCGGAATTTGCTTTATATACTGTGCTTTTGAATGTTCTTTTAAAATGTTAAAAAATGACTGTGTGAGAATGTCGCCTTCTCATTAGCAGAATTTACTACATATTTTCCTCCATTGTTACCAGTACAGTTCCAGCAGTGTTAACAATGGGAACCCTAGAGCAAATGGTCTGGCACCAGCACTTGTCATCTAACTCTGGCTGGTCAAAAATGTGTTTGAAAAGTGGTTTTGTGTTTTTTAAATGTGCTTGTTTTGCACTTCTAAAAGATGTTTTATAGTTTAAAAATAATTCCAATTTTTAGATAAATTTTAATCAGGAAAATATTGTTTTTCTTGCTTTTTTGGAAAACCTATGGTAGAGAGTAAATGATAGTAGGTTCTCCACTCACGTGTCTTTGTCCTGGCTGGGGAGAGGAAGCTAACAAAAAGAAGAAAAAAATGATGAGGGGAGGATGATTTTCTTAGTCAGAATGAAATTAATCAGGTTTTATTTGTTTGTTTGTTTAAATTTAAAATAGAAAAAAATAAACCCTCTGAGGTCTTCAGAAAATTTAACCTTCCCTTTGTAACTCAAACCAGTGCCAGTACAATATACCCCAGCACAACAGCAGTGTGCAATCAAGTCTTCCCACTTCCACAAAGCTTTCAACACTGCAGGTAAAGAGAGCTCAGCTAGATTCATCAATGGTAGGAAATGTTTAAAAAGTGTTCCTGGCAGTGGTGGGAGAAGCATAGCAGCAAAGCTCTCTGACACAAGCTCTGTGGGAAGCCAGAATGGTCTCCTTCGATTTTAAAACTTAGGAATCTACTAAATCTACTCATTGGAAACTGCTGCTGCCTTTTTCCCTTTTGCAGTTACTTAGATTACCACAAATCTTTGCTGTGACTAAAACACAGAAAAAGCACACACTCTGAAATGCATCAGCTGTACCTTCCTAGAGCCATGCAGAGTTTTGCATGCCCAGGGCAAGGCAAGGTGAAGCATTTTTTTTTCTCTTGTGATCTGTCACAAAGTTCATTTGCTTCTCTTGTGAATACACAAATCAAAACCCTTGACTCAGGCATTTTTATTTTGACTCTGACAAGGTCACAACTAGGCATGACCTGAACTTGACCAGCCTCCCTTGCTGAACTGCTTTTTATACTGTTCTCATAATGAATTTAAGTCCTCAGCTGCTAATACTTCTACAACCCTACTGCTCCCTTCCTGGTGTTAGACAAGGATTCAGGGGACCCAGTTAATACTCAGAGCTCTATCCAATTTAAGAAGAGGATTTGGAACTCGATTAGGTTGCTTACTGGCTGTTTCTGAACCTGAGCTGGGACTAAAATGTGTCCAAACGTTCCATTGGGTCAGACGGAAATAACCCCAGATACGTCAGCACACCTGAACAAAAGCTGCTCTCCACTTCCCATGCCATGCTCTGCGTTCCCTGGATGCAGTGGAAATGCCTCCATTTGTATAGGAACTTACTTACAATGCAGCCTCATTTATTTGATGCTGGCATAAAGTGGTATTATTAATAGTGTGTGATTTACTGCGCCTTTCGTCTGAGGATCTCTCTCAAAGCATTTTAGGACGCTGAATCAATTTTCAAAACACTCCCGTGTAACGCTATCCCCACTTTACTGGAAGGTAGACTACAGCAGCAGGAGGCGATTTTCCCAAGGGTTTGTTGGTAGAGTCAGAAATAGAGCCCTGGACTCAGGCTCCAAATATAGTCTACATACCCGTCCCGTGGCCGAAATCTGACTGCAGGAGTCCTCCCATTAACACAGCATCCCTTCTGCCTGCTGCTTCAGGCTTCCAAAAGGCCTGCCTGTTGCCATGGGAACTGCAGTACAGCTCGATGGACCAGGCTCGCTTCATTTATATCAATGCAGTTGTGAGCAAATTCATTGAAGTCAATGGAGCTACTCCAGATTTCCATGGCAGAGGGGGGTGCCAAGCAGAATCAGTCCATCTGGATTCGATACAAAAGGTGGAGGTCTCTTGAGAGTGGGGAGGAAATTATTTGATTATTAGAGGGGGCAACAGGATGAAGAGTACCTTACAACAAAGGCGTAGAAAGCAAATCTGTGAATTGACTTCACCTAGGGTGACATGACCTACTTCTGACCATCACCAGGAGAAGCTCTGAGAGGTCCCAGACAAGTGTCATGCTCCCCCATTGCACTGATCAAGGAGGAATCACCAGATTCGTGCTTTTACTGCACGAGAAAGGGATGATGGATAATGGAGTTAGAGGTAAAGAATCTACAGAGAGAAAGTGGAAAGGACTGGTTTGTGCTGCTGCTTGCAGGATGGTGGCCTCACAGGGATGGGAAGCAGGCAGTGAGTCCCCAGGATGAGACCCTTTGACCTTTTCCTTGTGAGGAAGGGAATGCCTGATGGAACAGGAATCCGAACAGACAATTTCTTCAGGATGTGCCACAACACCATGAAGACCTGTACTGCTGCTGCCCAGGGAGATGGCACAAGTATGGGGGCAAGAGGTGAAGCAGAGACCCCCGCTAGCAATAGGAACCACCAGCCCCTATCTCCCTCATTACCTTGCAGCAGCTCTGTTCTCCAGGCCAGTGAGCACCAAGCAGGCTGGCACAGCCTGTGTCCCCTGCAAGTCACACACTGATTTGTGTGCAGCCAGAGCTGGAGGCTGGCGCTATGGGAGGAAGAGTACGGTACACCACAGGGAAGGGGCACCTGGAAGGCCTGGAAACTGGTCACCCTGCACTTGTGCTAATGCAGAAAGTCTAATTTGAGATGAACTTCTCCTATGATACTGGAAAGCAAATCATCCCGTGTCTAATGCTGAGTAAGCAGCTACTGTTTCATACAGTTCACACACATGCTGAAAATATACAAAGCTATAAAGCTCAGTCTTTCACACTGCCAGGGACTTGCTGTTTATCTTGCTGGACCTGAAACACTGTAATCCACAGTTAGTTCATGAATTTTAGTATTCAAATATCCCAAGCCACCAGCCATTTAGGTTAGATTATTGCTGACCACCGGAGGGAAACCCTTTGGATCAGATAGATTCAAAGATGACATTATCACCATGGCAAAACTGATGCATATTTTCTGAGTGGAAACTCCTGAATATCCAAGCAGGAGACAGAAAACCTATGAGCAGCAAGGTTTGGCACCATCTGCTGTTCCTTATGGCAAAAAATCCTGCAGATCTTTCAGATCTGCTTAGACGTTAACACTGCAAAGCCTGTTCTCCCGATCTGTCCTTGTGCTGACAGTGATGCTGGGCAGTGGCAGGACTCAGCACCCAGTGTGGAGGATGCCAGCCACTGTTCCAGGGGATATTGCAAGATCGACCCTTGCACACGTCGAGGATGCAGCAAAGATTGGAAGCAGAGTTGATCAGAATAAACATAGTGCCCTGCTGGCGTGGTGACTGCACAGTAGTGCTGAGCAGCCCAAAGCTGGATCTGGCCCAGGCATGATCACCCAGTCCAAGGTTTGCACACATACATTTCAAAAGCCTCAGCATTTCTTGTGAAACGTTATTCTTTTGCCCACCGCAAAATGTCAAAGCTCAAATTTTGTGTCTCATCACCAAAGAATTTGGATTTGTCCCATCGTTTTATCATGAACCTGACATGACATTCAAGCTTTTGAAGAAATCCCCTCCTGTATGTAAACATGAAGTTCAGGCTGAGGGTCCAAAGTGAGCACTTTGCACACCTGCTGCCTTCCAAACAAAACATGGCCAGAGATAATACAGAAATGAAGTTTGTATGTTGACAACATTTCCAGTTGCTTAGCTGGAAAGCTGTGAATCTCAATTTTCTTCTTCTTCTTCTTCTTCTTCTTTATTTTTTTTTAGCGATTTTCTAGTTCACAAGATTCAGAAAAAAACTTGGAAAAGCAATTTAAAATTGAGTTGTCATAAGACTAAAAACAAAACATGCTCCTAAAAGTAAACAAACAAAAAAAAAAAAAGACAGAAAAAATCCTAGTGATTTTTATGCCCACTTTCCTGCATTTGTGTAGGCCCAGCATATAATGTTTCAGACTGGTAATACTTGGGATGTCATTACTGTGAGACAGCAATGTATCATTATGTAGGATAAGGGCAGCAAGCCAAATTCTCCCCTCAGGTTAGATCACATTAGTCTCCCACACAATTCCCTTGAAGAATTATACTTGGAGAATGGAGACTCTTCACTGACTCAGGAAACCTAGCCATTCTATATGATTACGACAAATTTAAGGTGTAAAATATTTACAAGCAAAGGCAAAAATTCACAATCTGAGTTTGCTGATTTTTGTTAAAATTTCAGCAGTTGGGCAGTCTTATTAATATCGGAACCATACTTTGTAAATCACTGCTTGAGGAAGGACATTGCTCCAGTAAAAATGGAAGGTCTGATGGAAACATCGAAGTATGAATATGTCCAGTACCAGATGATCCAAATACGTCCAAACTCTCTTAGACTTCAGACAGGAAAGATTTGAGGATGACACTCACAAACATTTCCAGAAAGAGCTCCTGCTCCACACACTGTTTTTTACAGAGCTAAACCTGCTGTACGGTATAGGCAGTGGTACTGCAAGTCTTCTGAGTCTAAGAATGGCAATGAAAATTCTTTGGCTCTCTGATTTATCACTACTTTTTGTAAATAGAAATGTATCACAGTACAAGGGAGAGAGTGCGAAACTAATATCCAAGCCACAGAGTCTTCTAATTTTGGCCTGCCAGGCATCTCTGACCATGAAGCTACACCAGGATACCTTATTGGGCATTGTCCCCCATCCCTCGTGGCTGCCTGTGGAAGTAGGACACCAACGTAGCCGTTGGACTCAAGTTATAAAAGGAGCTTTGCAAAGTCAGAAGACATCAGAAGACAGAGCTATGACCCGCTTGTGAAAAGGCTTTCTACCAGTGACTTCAGCAATGTATTCAATATTGCTTGCTTTTACTGACTTTGTCCTTTTTTATTTTTTCCCCAATTCCTGTTCACTGCCATTTTCCAGACTATGTAACTGTTCCCAGTGGGCAGAGATCAGTTACTGTAACACTCTGAGTTCAAAAGGATGGAAGCTGAAAACTCCATGTCAGCTAAATATAGATACAGTTGGGTTTGCATAAATGAGCTTTACCTGAAGAAGCCAAGAGCACATAGCATGTTGCGGTATGTAAGTCCCTGATTACCCCTCTGAGGCAACAGGACAGACAGACAAAGGAAAAAAATCCAGAGACAAACCAGGCCATAATTACATGATTGTGCCAAAACTGAAGAGCCATATAAAGGAAGCAGCGGGAAATTATCTCAGCTGCTGTGTGAAATTAGAAAAAAGTGTTTGACTATCATGTTCTCTAGCATGGCTTTGACATGCTAGAATTGGTGATTTGCCTATTTTGCATAGCTTTTTGGCTTTGAGAACTCAAACTTATTATTTCCCACAGTCACAAACCAGCCTGCCCTGTTCCCATGGTCCCAGTGTGTGAACTGCACCCACCTGCAGGATGGCCGTGCCTGTCATCTGTGCCATACGGCGGGGAACCATGAAGAGACCCCTCAGATCGCTGACATCTGATGTGCCAAGTCCACCCTGCGGTTTAGCATGGATGGAGCTAATTCAGGTGCCAGGCAGACATGTCATTAGTCTCCTTCCAAGAGAATCCTCTGTCATATAAAATCAGGTTCAGATGAGCTAAGGGAGGCCCTGAGTCAGTCTATAATCTGGGTGCTTACAGGGAGGAGGAGGATGCTGTGTGACAAGAATTCTTTGCTGAATTCCACGTGAATTTCCAGTGAGGCCAAAGTTTGGACAAACCCATTGATCTCCACAAATATGTGTTTTCCCACATAAGAAACCAGGATAGAAATGCTGCCTTTCCTCAGAAAAAGGCCACATGGGTAAACCCACTTACACTCCAGTGTCAATAGAGGCCAACTGGCAAAAGCCATAAAACCAGTGAGAAATTCACAGTCCCACTCCACAAGCATTAGGTCCTACTAAACCACACCTAGAGCAAAACCATATGAATAAATAGCCAAAAACCAGGGAGTTAAAATCTCAATGACCAAACCGGCATCAAAATGTAAACCCAGTAAGGAGGGACCAGAGCTGTCTGTCACATAACAGCACTCCTGCACTCCTCTGGTGCAGAGCCTGACCTACTTGATATATGTGCCTGCACTAAGGCCCCAGCACTAAGTATCTTAGACCCCTCAAATCGCATTCCAGATTTATAATTGCAAAGCAGCTGTCAGCCCTGAGCCCTGCCATAGTACCTCCCCATCTGTTCAGCCCATCTAGCATTACAGCAGAGGACAGCACGAAGGCTGAAACTGTATCATACATGAAGACAGAACCTGCTGCACTGCCCAGGAGGCCAGATGAGATCACTTTGCACTTTCATGGTCTTGAAATCTTTCAGGCTTCAGAGGAGTAGTGGGCAGAAGCCAGTCAGAGGAGGGGAGAAGGGACTGAGGCAGAAGGATCAAATTCTGCAACCTGACTCTGGCAGCTGAGTCAAAAAGACAGACACCCTGGGCTTCACTGGGGAGGGGATGTTTGGGTTGTGCAGGGCTGGGGATCATTTGAGAACCCCTTAGAGGAAAGCCTGATACTGTGACTCGCCTCAAACCCTCCCCCTCCACACCCCTTGCTATTAACTCTTTCTGTAGCAGTTGAGGTTACATGGACCTAAATCATGTCCTGAAACGCGTACTTCAAACAACAGCCCCTTCTGAATTGCTTTGACAGTGCTTTGATGGGAAGTAGCTGTCTCTGAGTCAAATGAACAGTAGCCCCAGTCCCACAAAATTTACCAACAGAATCAGCAAAACTCCAGAAAGCTAATAACTTTTAAATCTAAAGAACAACTCTGGAAGTGCAGAGGAAGGACTTCAGGACTTGACTCTGGTTGTGTTTCAGGGGCACACACCATATAGCGTCCAGGAGCTGGAAGCGCTCTGACTCATCGCCTTGCCAACACCGTACAGCCCATGAACAAGCAGTGTGCACAGCCCGCATCTCCCTGTCAGCTTACAGATCCTCCCTGATCCCAAGACCCGAGGCACCTGAGCAGGCACAAACAAGATGGGAGGAGGAAAGCCAGGTGCCATTCCCCCACAGGGAAGCCACAGGAACACAGCGTTGCCCTTCCGGCACCGCCTGCCCCGAGTAATGGCACTGGCAGCTCTGCCCTGAGCTCCAGCAGTCCTTGTGCTGACAGCAAACACACTCGGGGCTACCAGGGCCACTTGCCCAACTGGGCTCTCCTCCTCCAACCCCGCTGCTTATGCCCCAGGGTGCCTGAAGGCCCCCAGCGCTCTCAAGGTAACAAAGAGATACCAGCTTCTTCCTGAGGAGCTCCTGCAGGCTGGCTGCCCCCCAGGATCAACCCGGCCCCACGGCCGCAAGCAGCACCTCGCTGGCTGCTGCTCCCCACGCCTCGCTCAGCAGGGCCAGGCCGCTCGGTGAGCCGCTGTGGCAGCGGGGCCCGGCTGCTCGCCCGCTCCACGTGAGATCGCACGTTGCCGAGGAGCTGCGCCTCAGAGGACCCGTGTGTGCGCACGTGTGTGCGCGCGTGGGTGCACGTGTCCCGCTGCCCGCCGGGCGCGGCATGGCAGCAGACTGGAGGCAGGAGCGTGCCTCTCACAAATTCATTTTCTGGCAGCGCGCAGAGGGGGGGAAGGGACAAGCGCTCTTTGTCAGCCCACGCGGCTACACGAGCCACTGCCTGGATAAGCCAGACCTCTTAAAGGCACAATATGTGTGCGCTGCTGCCGGCGGCTCTGCCTTAACCCCTGGACCAGCTGGCGCGAGGGCAGCTGTGAGCTCAGCGGTTGGGGCAGCGGGGCCGGTGACGCACGGAGCTATATCTGGAGATCTACTTTAGTGTTTTCTGCTTTCACCTTTGAACCTTTGTGCTCTGAGGGTTGTATCCTGAGCTCTGGGCAGGCCCTCCCCGCCTGGCCCTGCAGATGCTGGTATGGGCTCTGGTGATGGCTCTCACCGAGAGCAGGCTTGAGCCGCTGCTGACTGGCAAAGTGGTGTCTGTGTCCTCGCTGCAACAGCGTGCAAGCAGGCCACACCCTGCCTGTCCCTCAAAGTCCTCCTTCAGATCTGGAGTTTGGAGCCACGCAGTCAGAGATATCAGCCAGGATGTGCTCCTTCAGATCTGGAGTTTGGAGCCACGCAATCAGAATATCAGCCAGGATGTGCTGCCTGGACAGAGCCAACCTCGCTGCAGTTACCTGCAGTCCTATGCCAGGGCTGCACTTCTGTATTTTTACCACTCCATCTTGCGTTTCCTACCTACGCATCAGCTTATTCAGAAGCTTTTGTAACCCATGCAGAATAAATATCCACCACAAGCAGCCTCCCTGGAACCCCTGATTTGGGCAGGGATACCATTTCCCAGGTTGCTGGTGGAATCCCGCTTCTGACTCTCATACTCAGGCTGTGGAGGGCTGCAGGTGACGCCAGGCATGGGATCGCTCCACGCCTCTCTGACCTGCTGCATCCACCACTGGCCTGGCGCATGGACAGGGCACAGCATGACATGGGTTTTCAGCCTGGCTCACAAAACCTGTTCTTACAACAAATAGAGAAATATATTGTACTGCCTGGACAGCTGTTGGCTTCACGCATGCCTTCCTATTTCAAAGTGGCAATTAGGAGGGGACCTGAAAGGGCACCATGTCCTTTACTCTAGATCTCCGGCCAAGTCCAGCACAGGTTCCACGCACAGCCAAGCAGGAATGCTCACGTGGACAGTAGGGACATCACAGCATTTGAACAGCAACACATACAGCAAGCATCACGTGACAAAGCTGCAGTGTAAGATGGGGGTTGCTGGTGTGTGTAGGCTGACATCTCCAAAATACACTAGGAAGAACGAAGCAGCACCTAGAAAACACTTGCACTGGATCATTTAACTAATAGTTTTGGGTATTGCTTCTCAGGCCATAACAAGGTGGTCCTTGGAGCATGTCCTCACCATGAGGGCATTTTATTTCCCAGGACATTGCTGCAAGGAGCCTAGAAAATGGGATGATGGATGAACACTGTCAGCTGAGGTGCCTCAGTTCAGGTTTGGCGGCAGGATGGTGTCAGTCCACCATAACCACATATCTCAGGAGCACTTCATCAGCTCCTTCCCCAGGGATTCTTGAGGGGCCAGCATATGTCCTGAACGTCTGTGTTGTACGTTTACAGCAGCCTAACGCAGGTATTGTGCGTACTCCCTATTGTACCTTCATTCCCCTCCATAAAGCCCTATGTAGTCTTCTCACAGGGAAAAATCTTGCTGCAGAGAAGGCAGTTTGAAATTATTACCTCTCAACCAGCCATGACACAGCCTCGGCTCCGACTGTTTGTACTTGGCTTGTTAAGGCACGGATAGGAAAAAATTCTTTCTTCAATAGGATCTTAGCTCATCTTAACAATCTCCTTTTTTTTTTTTTTTTTTTCTAGTAAAGACAAGTCCTTTTTGGAAAGTTCCAAAGGTATCTATGTAAACAGTCTTTATAAGACCATATCATATTAATATCTGAAATGGCATCTTTCCTAAATACCAATAATCATAATTTTCACCAGAATAAGATGTATAATTTTTAATTGCTCCCTTTACAGCAAAGTATAAGGTGGCAGTTTTACAACGAACTCTGGAAAATGAAATTAAATTGCTTGTTCAATAAATTTAAAGAGCAACCAACCTATGCCAGAGCAAAATTTCACAGTTTTGTATTTCTGAGATCAAAAATACAATCTCTTTCCAATTCCCCGAAAAGATAGAAGAGGGAGCCTGGAACTGATCTACATTCATGCCAAATCAGACTGTCATTGAACCGACAGTATTCTATTAAACTTCTTATCATTCTTAACAAAGCAATGCCATTTCTGTGAATTCAAAATACTTTGTGAAAAGCAACTTTCTGACTTGCAAATTTCTATGCAAGTCTTTGAAACAGTTCCAGAGCACCAGAATGTAAGAAATTGCCCCTGTGAGACAATTTCTATAATCTCCTTTATCTTTCCCACTTCTTACAGGGATGGTGGTTATACCTGCAGAATACAGTGTTTTATCTATGGCCCCTTTAGTATTTGATAGCTTCACTAATCCCCAGCTTCTAAATTCATGTGATAAACTGAGAATTTCTGCTTTTTTAAAAAAGGAAGAAAATATTTTAGCTTTCTTGATTGCAATGTGTAGCTTCAATTTATGAACCCTGGAGGCTAAGTCACCAGATAATAAACAAAAATAAGTACAAACATTATTATTTTTTAAATGATAATGCAAATCCCCCATTTTTCTGGAGCCTTATGCATTATGTGGTCTGTGCCGAGAGTGAGCTTATTTTGCTGAGCATGAAATAAGTTCATTCCTAAAAAACTTGCCAAGAAACATCTCCGTTTCATCCTTCCCATTATCTAATTTCTCAGTTACATAGTAACTGTTCACAGGCAGGAACTGATTTTCTGGTGAGACAAGGGGATCAGGGGGAGCAGCCTTAAGACAAAAGTCTCCTTATTGCTGCTCCCCGGGAGGGCACACTCTCCAGAGCTGTGCCAGCAGCCTCCCTTGTCACCACTGCAGCCATCGCCAGCCTTTCATACCATGCTTGATCCCCAGCCCATGATTATATCTTTCCACCTACTGATGCCAGCTGCAAAGTGGGTCACTGGAAGATCTGAATAGTGATCATGAGTGATCTGATAGGAAGGAGGGAGGGTCCCCCTTATGGCTAGGAGGAGAAGGCTACCATCATAAAAACATGACATTCAGATAAAGATGGGAGGAGAGAAGGGGAGTGCAGGTAGGATGGAAAGTATTCAGTCCAGGATTCTAGAGGCACACAGAGCTCCTGGCAGTGCTGCTGAAAAAAGGCCTCAGAGGAATCCTCTTGTAGAGTTACCCTAGTATCAGTGGGGGTAAATGCAACAGCCTCGCTTCTGTCTTAGACAAAACTACGGACCCCAACAGAATCTCCAGGTTCTGTTAAAGCTGTGCCCAAGAACAAAACCAGACAGCATTTTTTTCAGCTTGGTATTCCTACTTCTGGGCCACAGCATTTTCAAAGCACCATTTCCAAATATTTTTTGCAGGTTTTACTATTTCTATAAATGAAACTATACCTCAAAGAAGGCTCTGAAGAAACATAAAGAACATCTTTTCTCTTGGTGATGTCAAGAGGGTCATGTGCTGTGTACACCCGCAGGCCTTCACCATGGACCTGAAGAAAGACAGGCTTGTTCACCCTGCACACACCTACATCGGAAGCCACATTTTCAGGCATGTGTGCACATACACTCCTCCTACACTTTCACAAGGGCAGGATCCCAGGTCTCCCCACTCAGTCAGTGTGGCCTTACCATCACCCCAGTACCTGCTCCCACAGCCCTTCACTCTGCAGTGGAGCTGCCTGTGTGTGAAAGCAATGTTCAAGGCCAGGCTCCCATCAGAAACTTGCAGTGGGTGTCTTAGGGCAAAGAAAAATGTCCTTGTGCTCCACACTAATTGCGCACATGTGATCTCCAAAAGAGCAGCCAGGCAACAGCTCCATCCTGCTGACTGCTTTGCACTTATTTTTCCCCTCCCCTTGCTCTCCAAACCCATTATTTACTCTGTTTGAGGGAGCCTATTGAGTGTGTATCTGTCTGAAACAAGCTCCTCCCAGAGCAGCTGGACTGGTACAGCTGAATGGAAAAGCAGCCCGCCTCCTTTCTGAGCAATGCAGGCAAAGGAAGGGAACTTGCTGGGGACAGGGAGTTCCATTAGTGGTGGTGGCACCCACCCGTCCCACCTCCTCCTCCCCGCGCTGCCTGAACATTCTGTGCCACCGCGGGCTGCCCGCGATGTCACCATGAATAACTGTCAGATTAAACCGCTGCTTGTGTGGGATCTGCTGAGCCTACGACACACATTCTGGGCACCTAAGTCAGGCCAGGGTATCTGTCCAAGAAAGAAATCTAACTGGATCCGCTTCACATGGGAAATCAGCTTTGGGGCTATAGGATGAGTGTGTCCTGCCCTGTGTCAAGAAGGCTGGAAGAGGTGGGAGGAGGAGACGTATAGACACCCTTCGCTGCTAATGCTGTCATAGAATAACTGTATTTAAGTCCCCAGAGGCCTGGAGCAGGAGGATGAAGCGACAGCTACAGCTGACACAGCAGAGCTTTGTGTGGTAGGAGCACAGGCAGCCTGTAAGCAGTGATGGTCAGAGGGATGGCAAAGATTCATTGCCTCCTCCTAACAACCAAAAAGGACCAGGCTTTATCTAGAAACTTCTGCTGGTGACAGCTCCCACTACAAGTTCTAGCTGCTGGGGAGAAAGGCCTGAATTACTTCACTTCCCCAAAGTCCGCACAGCTACTGGCACTGTGATGGTGCCAGTAAATATACCTGCTGAGAATCTAAGGAAAGGGGAATCATGTTCGGACACTACCTCCTCCTGCTTCACTTGCAGGCTGCTCTCTGTATGAAAACACGAGCAAACTTACTCTATGCCTGCAGTTTCAGTTAAAGCTATGTCACCAGCAATCCTAAATGCTAATGTCTGTAATGTTTTCGGTTGATTTCCTTATCTTCCAGCATAAATATTTCTCCAGTCACCACGGGTTTTGACACCACATTGTTCTGGAAGCTGGGTTCCATATATAATTTGCCACCTGCCTGTAAATGGAATGCTCATTTTGGATGAGTATTCACTGCCTTGCTGTACCTTCACCTGGAGAAAGAGGAGCCCTGTTCTTGCTCTGGTGACCATGGCACCAGGCCAAAGATCCAACTCTGAGTGGCTTCATTCACAGCTGACTATTTAATCAGGCAAAGCAGCACTAACTTAAACAAACTTCCCTTGAATGTGCTTCACTGAATGAACAGTAGTGTAACACTTCATGTTCATATTGTGTCTTTCATCCAACATCACGACAATGCTTCACAAGGTCTGTGTGTGTGTGTGGGGGAATATTTCTCTTTATTTTTATGAAGACAAGTGTGGAAATAGTGAACTCTAACAAAGTGAAACATTTCTGCAGAAGATGGAGAAAATGAAGCAGAACCCAACAGGCAATGCTGCCAGTCTCCGACTCTACTCACTACACCTTATTTCCCAAGCTGATAAAAAAAATGGATACTCCTATGCATAACCTGGTGTGCTGCTCTTGTACTGATTCTCAAAACTGCCACTGTTCTCTGTCACTGAAATAAAGAGTGCAAACAGTACTATGCCTGTGTCTGTTAGCCTAATCAAAGACCACAAGGTCCTTAATTAGGATAAATGAAAGGCTGACTGACCTTTAATGCTTCCTAGCATCCCAGAAAAAAGCTGCTGCCTTGTGCTCCACAAAAGCCACCTAAAACCCACCTGCCACCAGGACTGCACTCCTGCTCCAGCTGGCTGTTGTTGGCTCTTGGAGGTGAGGAGTGACAGGTATCACCATGTGCTGGCCACACTTCTCTGCTTTCTCTGGATTTGGTTCAGCAGCATACGAGGACTCACCTTCGTCACTGAGCAGCCATGCGGTAGGCTTCTGTGAGCCAAGCTGAGCCAAGCGGTGTGGTGATTTTGAGTGAAGGAATTATAGAACCCTGGAATGGTTTGGGTTGGAAAGGATCTTTAAAGATCATCTAGTTCTAATCCCCTGCTGTGGACAGGGACACCTTCTACTAGATCTGGTTGCTCAATGACCCATCCACCCTGGCCTTGAATGACTCCAGGGATGGGGCATTCCTGGAAAGAATGGGAAGAAGCTGATCATGAATATGCAAGGAAGAAGGCAACAACAAAATAAAGAGGAAATTATGAACACAGAATGAAGGTAAAACTGGGATTAAAGGGAAAGAAAATTGCAAACACATAGGGAAACGGAACACAGATGGCCACATCTGCACTAGGCACAGCACAGATCTTGGGCTAGGCTTTGCCAGCCCATCAAAGTGAAAATTCAATTAAACTGAAAGGCAGAAGACTGCTGCCTTCAGTGGAACAGTGCTCTCTCTCTATGAGATCACTCAACACGCTCCTGATGCTGTCACTGACCCTACATTGTCCTGACAGAGCCATTCTCCATGACACCCTGCAGAAGAATAGCCATTTGTAACAAGCTGTGGGGTGCTGGGAAAAAGATGGAGCAGGGAAATACTGGGCTGAGCAACAACCAGACAACCCAAAGCATCTGACCTCAAAGAGCTGTGCTCAAGGGACACTGGGACTGCAGTTCTTGCTAGGTTTACAGAAAGGAATGCAAGATTAATTTTGTGGCAATGGGAAGCCACTAGGGATTAAGGGAAATTAGTAGAACAGGGTGATGCTGCTACTTCATAGGAACTTGACATGATGTTCAAACGCTGTCTGTTGGAGCCCGGATTACTTCATTATTATTTTTAATAACTCCAGAGGGTTTTCTTTTGCAAAGGAACTCAAGCTGAGATGGTGGGTTTGTATGTTCACTGTTCATTTGGAGGGAGAATTGTTTGATGGATGCTGAAGTTTATATTTCTTTTGCAATGAGAATTGCTGGAATGTTTTGCATCCCAGATCTGTGTTCTCATTTTCACCACGCAGTTATGTAAGACTCTGGAATAATAAATTAATTCTATTTTTTTTTTAAGAAAAGGAATGGTTGCATGTGCTCTCAGTGTGATGGTCTGCCTGTGGTACTCAGTGAACAGTCTGATCTGCAGGGTCCCTTCTGATGGGTCCCTGACATACATCAGGATTCTTTGTTCTATCACTGGGAAATGAGAAGGAACCTGTGCTTGAGAAGTACAAAGGATTACTGAATCTGCATGTGTGCTCTAGGCTGTATATATTTCAATTAACATCAGAAAGTAGATCTCTCATTCCTCTGATGTGTGTATTTTGGAGGAAAGGGAAATGGAACATTTCCAGTACTGAGAGGATCTGGTGACTTCAGCTGTTCACCTGATTTCCCTTGTGCATGTTCATTCACTTTTTTGAACCCTAGGATATTTTCTTCTACAGAGGAGTGGTCATAGGGTCATTTATACTGAAATGAAATAGTAGCTTGGCTCTAGTCAAAAGCACCACGCCATGCGCAGCACAGCTGATTTCTATCTCCCAGTATTCCCTGAGATGCAGGCATCCAGTCAGTCTCTGATCTCCTGTTATGTCAACTCACAACTTCCCTAGGCATCCTGATCCACAGCTAAAGTACTCTTTGTAAAGGCTCACCTAATGTTTAGTTTAAATTACCTTGCTACAGCCTAAGTGGATTTACTTCTATTCCCTCTTCATTGGCTAAGGAGTACAACTGATGCTTCACTCACTTTTCTTAGTAGTAATAGAAGGCTGCATAAACTGTTTCTCAATACACTTTGTTGCAAAATGATGGGCTGACTAGGTATTAAAATAAATAGCAGTAAACAATTTAAGATAAGAGATTAATATTAATACACTGGAAAGACTGGGGAATCAAACAACAGAGAATCAGGAATTCTGAAGGAAATAAATTCCATTCCTGCCCTTCTTTGGACTTAAATTCCGACTGACTCCATTAATTACAAAGAGATTTGGGATGAAGCTATGTCAGACTGAGAATCTGAATTACAGTCAACAACTGCTGTATGGAAATACACAGGCTATTTTTTATGAAGCATTT
The DNA here is from genome assembly GCA_013399715.1 of Alectura lathami. Classification (NCBI taxonomy): domain Eukaryota; kingdom Metazoa; phylum Chordata; class Aves; order Galliformes; family Megapodiidae; genus Alectura; species Alectura lathami. Next base: position 1,217,469 of record VXAV01000139.1, on the reverse strand, counting down.
TTCCTTTGGCAAGGTTCAACTAACTGCAGTTGGTTTGTCACTCAGTTAAACTAAATTAATCTGTATACAGAGATGTACCAATTTACAATAGGGACTTGGGGAAATTATTTTGTGAAGTCTGTACAGTTTCTCCGAGTAGAATGACCCTTTGTGTAAATGAGGCCCAGTGGCTCAGAGTACACGGGAGGAAAAGCTCCCAGGGTTCTCACATGCAGTGTTCTCCAAATACACCCCCAGGGAAAGCAGATTTGCTGCTGCTTTCCCATACGCAAGAAGCAAGAATCAGCTCGAGGCTAATCAAAGCAAGAATAAGCTGCTGCTGCTCCAAGATCTTGGGAGGGTTAATCTAAAATCAAGGCATCTATAATAATAAGGGGGTCTGCTTTCAAGTTGCTTCCAACCATGCTGTGAACATCCTTGAGATCCTTTGCCAGCATGGCTGTGATGAAATGCAACAGATAAGATTTCCTCTGCCCTTTCAAGAGAAAGTTTGAAAGCCCAGAGAGCTCTGCTGGAAGATAATGGGACACAGGCTGTTCATTTTCCACAAAGGATCAAGATTAATGATAGGCAGATGATTAATTCAAACAACGATAAAAATTTCCACTGAATTGTTACAAGATTTTATAAATTGGCTTTTCCTCCTTTACAATCTAGAAAATCTGAAAAGATCCATTCTCAGAAGCAATTAAGATCACAATCTGGTCCCTATCTTCAGGTTCCATCAGTTCCCATTCCACATCTATTTGCACACAACTACTGGGAAGCCTGAAAGAGAAGCTGTTATATTGTAAATCAATCAGCTATCCTGTAAGACAGGAACTGAAGCCTCTGCTCTTATCAGTAGAAGGAACTGAGTCATTTGCCATGACTACTTACATGACATGCTTCTGAACGTGATTTACTGCTTCTGCAGAGCATTACAGCAAAAAAAAAAAAAAAAAAAA
>VXAV01000139.1:1206398-1216513 GCA_013399715.1 Alectura lathami | reverse complement strand
AAAAAAAAAAAACAACAGTGCACTGTGCCTTCCCTAAATTTCACATTATCATTTACTGAGAACTAGAGATGAATGCAGGTTGATTTTTTTGGACCTGAATGTCCTTCCAAATTTGGACCTGCCTTTGTACTCCGCAGCACACAGTAAGACACGGGTTGTGACACAGACCAGAAGAGAGGGACTTGTCCCAGGGATGTTGGGACGTCTCTCTTTCAGACAAACAGCTTTTTGTCAACAATCTCCACAGTAATTCTTTATTTTTACTGTGAATGCTTGGAAGAGAAACATCACATTTGCTCAGAATATGGAGAATTTTATACAGCAATTGATGACAAATGAGAAGTAGTTTAGGTGTCCCTCTGAAACAGCAGGGGAAAGAGCTGGTGAACAAATGGATTGCCATAAGAAAGAGTGTTTAGCAAGCTTCAGACAGAGAAGCCAACCATGATTTGCTGAGCACAGCAGGACTGTGCAGAGCTGTCACCTCAGAAGAGGCTGCACTTTGACTAACAAGTCAGTAATGCTTTACTTTTTTGTCCTGTTGGTAACTATTACCTTTACACTAATGTAGTAACACTGCCAGATCGTCAAATAGCTTCTTATATTATGGAGGGTCCTTCCTAAAAATGTTATAAAATATGGGTTACAGAACATATTCTCAAAGCTTGACTGAATCAGTCCATTCACTCACACCGCTTGTTCCCACCTGTTTATGTTATTTCTTGGGTGCTGATGACCTTGGCAGCTGAAAGCTGTTTCTATATACACAATCCACAGGAAACGCATAAGAATGCTAAAGTTTTCTCACCATAGCCTCATCTGTTAAAGATGTCGCTTAATGCTGTCTTCCAAGAATTTGTGCTTACAGGACTCGAGGTGAATCACTTGCTTGGAAATTGTCCTTCTCCTTCTGAACTGGGAATCTTGTTTTGGTTCATTTTCATGCTGAGGCAGTTGGCTGCAACTGTGAAATCTAGATCTGAGTGCAAACTTCAGCTATCCTGTAAGCTGTTGAAATCCCAAGGTTGTAGACAGCCAGGATGACTTGAGCTCACATTTCCTTAAACAGGGTTGGACGCAGGGAGAGTGACAGACTTGTTTGATACAGCACGGGCTGTCAAAACAAATCTGGATCAAACACACCCCACTGGGCCTGCTACAACTGTACCTAGAGAAAGCGAGTAAGAAAAAACAGTTCCCTGACATGATGCTTGTTTCCAAGGCCCCTGTTTGGGCTGGTTTGTGCTGAGCTTTGCAGAACAAAACAGACCGGTAACTGCCTCTGAGCAGCAGGTATGGATTTCTGAAGTGATCCATACACTCCCCAACCCAGAGACAGAAACTGGGGAGCAGGGGAGGAAAAGGAGAATGCCCAGTCCTCTACCTGCTCCGCTGCAATCCCAGACACCCAGTGGGATCACCAAGTGCTTAAAATCCACTGCTTTCGTCTGGGAGCCCAGCCGGAGCCTGCACTGCTTAAGGAACAGGAAAGGTTGTGTTTGCTGCCCCAAATGAAGGCTTACTGGTGCTGATGATCTGTTCTGTTTCTATTGTTCAAGCTTTCTTTCCATCAAATAATTTTCTCATCATAATCTAATGACCTTATTCAGCCTAACACAGTGGTACTGAAATTCATTTCCCACAGAATCTCACACCCAAACAGCATTCTTACAGGTCTCTGTGGTCTTGCACTGAAATAGTTTTTCCATGTAAAGTGACGTTGTTGCTTCTCCCTGCAGACTTGCACTGAAACCATTTTTCAGTTCTATCCCACATATTATAGTGCTGTTGGTCTCCACAAACCGACTTTCTTTGGAATAGCTTTCCACAGAATTTCACATTTTAAATGCCATAACCAACAACCTTAGAGCAGCACGAAGTTGTTTCCCAACAAAATTTCACATTAAACGGTGCTACTACAGCTCCCTCCAGACTGCATTACAATCCGCTTCCCATTCTACTGAGACTGCGAAGGAGACATTTCAGTCGTCGATGTTATATTAATGATGCAGGCAATTTACACTTCTGCGAATAACTGCCATTTAGAAGTTTGTGCCATTTATGAGTGTCAGTGCCCATGGTCAAAATACTGAACCTTACAAAACAACATTCATAATTACATGGGACACTGCTAACAGAATTTCACCAAGAGCACAGGAATGTCAGGCTGTTCTCTCCAAATAATCTCACTTTTATCAGGGTAAGTTTTGTCCTCTTTCTTAATTGCTGCTCTTCCAGCTTCACTGAAATCTCTCCTGCGCAGAACACAACTGGTACTTTCCCCCTTTCTTCCAGTATTGTTCTCCATTTCTTCACTGGAAGTAATTTTAAAGACCTTTGCTGATGGTCCTCTCATTTGCCTCTTTGATCTCTAGCCTTTCAAAAGGAAAGTTCAAATTAACAACCTCTGCTACATTATAACCAATTCCAGCCTGCCAAAACAAATGATGTGAGTTAACAAACAGAAACTCTTAGCTTTGCTTGCTTACTTTGTATTTGTTCCTTCCCCCCTCAATCTTCTGTTATCTGAACCTCTCCTTCCCTAGAATCAACAGCTTTCTGGCTAGGTGAATCAAGCCCCTTGCCTGTACCATCCAGCACCTGTTCCAGTGTGTTACCATGCCCTTACAGCTTATGTCTGCTCGGGGATATTTGGACTGCAAAATCTCCTGTTGGCGCAGCTGCACGGCCACGCTACGGGTTGCTCAGCATCAAGCATAATCCTGTGAGCACTGAACTGAGACGTGATTATTTGACAGAGGGCTTCAGTCAGCAAGTAATGTAAATTTTTAAGGGTGATGCTTGGGTCCATATCCAGCTGCTTCCTGATTTGAATGGGATGTCCTAGATCCATGGCACTGATCTCTTACACTGAAACTACAGGTGCAAATCCCTCAGGTGATGGCAGGTTGTTGTTTGCTGGCAAACTCTCAGTTCCAGAGGGCAATGACACACTTTGCCAGTGATGCGTTTCATTTTCAGCCAAAGGCCCTGACCAGGGTCAGGGTCTCACTGTACCTGGCACTGCAAAAAACAGGGAGTAAAGCAAAGCCTTTCCCTCAGAGAGCCTACTCTTTGTAGGAGTTCAAAAACAAGCTGCAGAAGTCAAGGCCAGGAGGAGAAGGATCTCCAGAGCATTCCACCTGGTCAGCACTCTCTGCGCCCATGAGGAATGAGGAAAACACAAATCCAAGCCCTTGGTACACCTGAGTCAGGCATAGGACTGGTCCCTGGGTCATCCCAGTTGAATGCTCTGACCTTTTTTTTCAGAACAGTTTCTGACTCAGTCCTCCTATTCGAGAATGTCTATTTTGTATAAATAATTCGGTACAAATTGGGCCAGAACTACTGATAGCATGCGTGCACATTTGAGACCACTGAACTACAGCTTGGCAAAGAAAAGCCAAGCTGAAGGCCCTTGTGCTGATTAGACGGGGCTGATCTGTGTCCTGGCTCAGTCCCGTTGCAGGTGAGTTCTGTAGCACTTCTGCTACCAGCTAAGCTGGGGCTGGGCTCACGTCCACATCTGCTCTTCAAGGCTCTTCTTGATTAATCAGCATTTTTAGAAGAAAAATCTTTCATCAGGAAGCTCCTGACTAGCTCCTTGATGATGAGTCTGCATAGCTGGACAGGTCCAGCTTGACAGCTCGAAGTCATGTCACCTTGTCACCAAATGCTGCTTAACTTAGCATCATTAGTTGGTTGACTTCGCTTCTCACAGGCCTGGACTTTAACAAAGAAAGGCAGGTCACGTCTTTAAAACCAAGATAATTAGCGTAATACCTCCGATGGGGGAAGTCCTCCTGCTGTCATTCAAAGACATAAGTCAAAATGTTCCAAATCCAATAAATGTTCTTTAGATAACCTTTTGTTTCATCCTGACCTACGCGTTGTAAGCAACAGCTGGACCCTTTGATTTACCCCTCTTCCTGCAGTCCTTCACTTTGTCTCTTGGCACAAAGTGTGCCTCAGGCAGTTCTTAAATCTCACAGCCCTGCGGTGGAGCTCTTGAAGATGCAGAATACCTAACCTAGTCCTCTTCATTAAGATCACAGTCCAGATAATGGCCTCCCCAAACGTTAATACTGATCACACGCCTAATAGGGAGAAAATCTTAAAGATGGAATTATGCAGATGAACATATAAGCGAACAATATCTGAAATTATTCTATGAGGAGCCCTAGGGAATTAGAATTAACGGGAGAAGTAGAGCATGTGAAAGAAACCCTCTCAATGTCACTTTGTGCCAAGCATTCAAAAACCACACACAAACTGCCTGTAAACTTGGCAATTGCTTCAAGGGGCACAATCACCATAAATTTGGGATAACACTCCAGTCTATTCAAAATAATTTTTTAAGTACTGTTCTGTTGATGATGTCTTTGTTTTATTTCATCCGGCTCAGACCATTCCAGACTGGCTAAGTTTTTCTTTTGTTTATGGAACGTGTCTCGAAGCCATAAGTCTCAGAAAGTCACCAGGATTATTATTTCTGTGGAGACACAGCTCAAATGGGGACAGGCTGAGTACACAAGTGCAAGCTGCAAATGATGCACATGTATCCCTTACTGCTACAGGATTCATTTCTGAAATTTGTGTTTCCTGGAAAACTGTTCAGTTTTACTTACTGTTCCTCACATATTGCAAGGGGTTATAGCTCAGCCATATCACTGTCTTCACTTTTCCCCTAAAAGATGTGTACATTTTGACCTTGAAATACAACAGACAAACGTCCCACATCTACCCAGAGCAGAATTTTTTTAAAGACTCTTAGATAAGGAAGCTAATCATCATGCTCAAATCCTTCCTGGCAGCATGTTTCCAGGTGACATTTGACACTGTGGATACAGTTTAGGGTAAAAACAGGCATGGACAGAACATGACACAACAAAGGACAGTGTCAGTGTCCAACTCCAAATTCTGCAGGTGGTGGCTCTCAGACAATATTAGAAAGCATCAATGTGACAACACGTTGGGAGTAAATCACAGTTTCAGGGTTCCTTATGGCTATGGAGAAAATTAAACACTAGAATTTTCATATGGGTTGCACTCAAGAATTAGCCTAAAAGAAAAGATGCTGTTTGTCTGTCTTCAAAATAAAGAACGCCAGCCTTGGATTGCCTTTGAATGTACTTAACTGAAGCATCTGCAACACCTACCACGCATGGACTGACTCAGTCAGCCACAGAGGAAGAACATTAGGTGCTTTGTCTCCTTATTAAGGGTTGACAAATCATTTGCTGATATTCTTTAACAGTGAGAAGAGTATTACTTTATGGAAAATACAGAAATGAACGATGGAAGAGATTTATTAATTGCCAAGTCCTTCCCTTGCCCATGGATGAATGGTTTGATTTAAATATTAGCAATTTTTCTAATACTAAACTAGTTTGCAAATGAGGTCCTACCCACCAGCAGCTCACTGACAGCTGCACTGTCTTATGCCAATCACATGGAGGACATGTAATGTATATTTAAGATCATTAGGATGCTTCAGAACACAGTCAAGTGAAGAAGAGATCTCTTACAAAGAATAGATCAATATGGCTACAGAATACACCGTTTCTCCTACTGAAAAATTTAAAAACCAGCACAGTCTGCACAGTGCTGCAATGGGATGACAAGTATCTTAAGCGATCTTGTACTATCCTTGCAGGACACTGTGTACTGAGGCAACAGATGAAACACTGTGTTGAAACTGAGGGATATATTTGGAGACATCAGAGAGCAATTTGAACACATATTTGGTGAAACAAATGATTCCCAGGACTGATTGCCCCTCATTGGGAGCATTACCATTGTACTCTGTGAGAATAGAATTAGCCCTGAATGCTTTGTGCCAGTGAAAAGGAGATGTAATCTCCTCTAGCACAAAATGCAGGGTTTGGACTTTTTTATTGACAAACTAAGTGTGAGCCAGCGTAGGCAGACTGAAAGGACATTAAACAAAAGGTCAGGAACCCCTGTGTCTTACCCTCCTTTATGAAGTGGTGAAGACCAGCGAGTGAAAAGTGGCCACTCCAGGTATGACCTGGAACGTGTCACCATATCTAAAGTGGCATGTTTTAAACGCTTTTAGAGAGGGACATCCTTGACTCCTGGTTAGCTGATGACGTACTGAAAAATACAACATTTTTTAAACCAGTATTTCCACAAAACAAAATAATTATCACTGTTATCATGTGATGAAAAGAGGCCAGATCCAGTGCTTTGAGACCACATGCTTACAATGCGGGTGTCATGGACAAAATGTCAGTGGAGTACAACTCAGGGACAAAGACTGTGTTTGAAGTCAATATTTTGTTAAGATCACATGAAGCTGGCAGGTAGAGACAACAAAGCTGCCATCCCTGGAGTTTACAGCAGTTTAAGGCAACATTTCTGTGAAATATTTCTGCCAACTGCTGGCAAGTGGTGAGGAAAACAGTCAGCAAATTTCCTCATTTACCGGTTTATCCTACCGTGTTGTTCGTCTGTTTTGTCTTTCTCTAGTCTCATCAGCTGACTTTTCCTACGTATTTACTATGTTCAGTGCTGGAAGCTGATGGGATATAAAACACCCCGGCATGTTGCCACAAGTTGCAGAAATGAAATTAAGTTAAAGATCTGATGAGGTGTCAGGATATGTGGTCCGCATCACACCTATGAATGAAGCACTGCAGGCACAGTTCCTCTTGTAAGCTGTTCCTTACTGGGTTTCATTTATTTTTCCTAAAAGCAAGATTGAAAAACAAACGTTGGACAAATAACTTTTTAGTTCACTCTGCAAATCAACTGTGCAGCTTTTGGACTCTGACTAGGTCCTTTTGTTCTCAGTATCTGCAAAGATTCTGCAGGCAAAACCACATTTTCAAAGACAGTCATCCAGATCCTATGTCTTGAAAATAAATCTTGTTGATATCTCAGTGGAACCAATCATAACTTAATAAGCAGCAGCCTAAAGGAGGAAATCTGTCCCATTCGCTATACACTGCTTTGGCTTTTAAAGAACGAACAGCTCAAAAGGCAGAAAAAATGTGCTCACTTTTACCAAGAGCCCATGACTTCTGTCCAGAAATCAGCTGAGTGAGAAGATCCCATTCTGCCATACCCCCTTGACAAGACAGCAGCATTTTAACTGAATGCAGCTCCTGACTCTAATTTGGTTTCCCTGCAGTCGGTCTCTGAGTTATATCTGAAAACCAATCTCAGAACTCATCAACACCTACACATATAAACGCACACCCTCAAAATTTAGATAGGCTCAGCTTTCAGTAACCTTTACCCACAGATACACTGTGTTCATTTTCACTGCTAACATTCTCACAATCAGATTGGCGTTACTTAAGATTGGAGAGTGACTTTTTCTGTTTCTCTAGAAAACACTGTGCAGGTAACAGCAGTGTCAGTTACCTCATCTTCCCACCCCTCTCTACTGATTTAGATCTAGATTGGATTGCTCCAATCTAATCTTCCTATTATCTCAGGAAAACTCTTTAACTGTGGCATCTATTCCATACATTTTACTACAGTTGCTGTTGCCAGCAATAAAATACACACAAACTGCGCCTTTACAGGTGCATTGAAAGTTCAGACTAGTCATGAATTACAGCTATGAATGGGAATTAAGTAGAACATTCCTTTCTAAGTACTTAGAAGTTGGCAGTGGAGGCTTCATTTAGTAACAAAGGTATTAAGCCTGAAGGATTTGGCACTAAAATGGAGCTTCTTTCTGGGGCAGAGATGATTTTACTGAAACATTTGATAATTGTACTTATTATAAGCAAGGGCTGGTAGCAGCAATTATTACAAAGGTTGCTTGACACTTCCTATTCATTACAAAACTCTCTTTTCAATTGCTGAAAACTTTGCCAACCTTTAGCTATCCAAGCTGAAATTTTCCATGCTGAGTGCCTCTCTTAGGCTGATTTATTTACTTTAAGAGAAATTTTAGCCAAAACACTCTGCCTTTTCCAAGAACAAAACTGGAGAAAAATACATTGCTTTGGATATGTTTAAAATAAAAATATGGAAACCTCGACATTTCACAAAAGATCCTGAAGGAGAAGAGAGAGAGTTTGTTATGCGTGTGTCCTGTGCTGCTCCTGTGAAACTCAGAAACTGATTCAAAGACTTTAATCAGAATTTCTTGAAGGTGAAAGTATCTGCAATACCAGGTAAAAGTTTGAAAAAAAAAAAAAAAAGGCAAAACATTTTCACTATAGAACTCTTTTCCCTGGCAGCACCTATATGGGTATGGGTGGGTGCACCCACCCACTTCTAAGCGGAGCATGCAGCATTCAGGACTATGTTGTTGGAGCTGGGCTTTTTGGTTTTGTTTGTTTGCTTGTTTTGTTTTCCCTGTGTACTCCAATCTGTCTGAGATACAGCCCAGTCTTTAAAGGCAGAGGGCTCACCTGTGCTTTCACTGACCACCTTGCTACCAAGCTGGCAGTACTGATGGTGAAACTGTCTTGATGCAGAAGGCAAAAAGTACAAGACTGGCAGGAAGGGAAATTAACTGGCTGAAACAGAGTTTGGTGAGAAAAGGACAAAAGGATGGGAAAAAGCTGAGTGCAGGTCTGTTTTGGTGTAAGAACTAGGGATGGAGGGAGGAGGAGATACAGCTGTTGGCACTGGGAGGCCAGAACTGCACTGAGTGTGGCTTACGAGCAGCTAGCAGCCATGGAAAACCAGGTAGATAATTCACATGGAGTCATTTCAGCTTAGTGAGGATATTCTCCTTCAGATCCCTCTGCAGTCAATGAAGAAAGCTTGCTCCACTGGATTGCTGGCCAGGGTGACCAAACTAAGCTCCTACTTTGAATCACTCTCTGGAGAAACCCTTCTCACAAGGGCAGAAGGTAAAGACAGATGCTGTGAAAGAGAGTCTGTGCAAAGGCAAAGGTGACCAGAAGATTTGTTTCCAGAGTTCAGCTGGAGAAAGGGGCCTGGGGACCCAACTGTGAACAGGGGAATGGAATCTCTTCTCTGTGTGCTTATTAGTCCAGGTTTCTGTTAAGGATGGATGAAAGCTGCTCTGCAGAACCAGACTCTACTCCACCCTCCACAACAGGGTCTGCGTGCGTTGCTAAGCAAATCAGTTAATCCACATTTTTGCAGCTTGTCAGTCATCCTCTTAGGTGGTTAACAGGAGACTCTAGAGTAAGGTCTGCAAAAGCGCTGAGCATTCACAGCTAGAACTGAAACTGGCAGGAACTATGCTTTGAATATAGCAAATATTTTGCAGTGCTGTGAACTCAGGAAAAAAAAAAAAAAAAAAAAAACAACAAAACACTCAAGTCCCAGACACTCAAAAATCTTTAGCAATGTTTTTGCTTCATCTTCATATCTCTGCTTGCCATCTGTCCAAGTAGGGGTGCAGTATCCCCTCGCTTCATTGAGGCATTGTGAAAATAGGCTATTTCATGTCTGTGAAGTGCTCAGATACAATAACGATGACTGGTGAAGGAAAGCTCCCAAGGAAATTAATAATTCTGTATTGAGAAAAGGCTTTGAATAGTGTGCAGTAAATAAGCCATGGGGTACACACTGAACAATGAAGATAAAAGAAAATATTAAATCGCTGCTTATTAAGTGAGCAGCATCCATCCTGCACTTTAAACAAAGCAGACATTTAATCATATGTGAGCCTGTGAGGGAAGACAATACCATAATGCATATACACCAAGGCTATAGGGAATTTGTAGCAACAATTCACATTTTCCCTTTTCTCAAGTTTTGCGTGTTTGGCTTAGCCACTTTGTTAGAATGCCAAATTCTCTTAATTTAGCTACACACAAAAAGGGGCATAGGTCAACAAAGATTAGAGAGGGGGATGGGTTCCAGAACTGGTTCAACACAAAGTCCACGGGTGTCTGGATTCACTTCATATTAGAGAAGAAAGATGACCACAGCTTTTTATCTGGATCCAGATGTTCTTGAATTTCAGGGCTAATCAAGCCTTAGTTTTGCTTTGGCACCTTCGCTACTGTGATTTGTTCTCCCTAAGCTGGGAGAGTGCTTCTGTGAATTCTTCACTGTCTTCACCTTTAAAAAGAGGGCAATACTAATCCTGCCATTTATTCTTAGTAAATATAGAGGGCTTTGTTTAACAACATCATTAAAAGAAAAAA
>VXAV01000139.1:1187758-1199885 GCA_013399715.1 Alectura lathami | reverse complement strand
ATCTCTCTACACCAGAGCTGTTACGTCTTGAAGACCTAAGCCAAAAGACGGCTGCACAAACTGTGCTCACTTCTGTGGCTGCCTACAGCAACCCAGCAGATAGACAGCAGCCATTTCAGCTGAAGAGTAAGAAAACCATCTAAGTGCATTGCTTATTGGTGGCAATTCCAGTAGAGTGCAAACCGCCACAGGAAGAAACAAAGAAAAGCAGAACCTTCTGCACATGGAGACTTTGTAGCTCACGGGAGTATTTCACCTTCAGCATCTGTCTCTGAAGGTGAAACTTTCTATACTGGTCACTGAGGGCACAATTACATGCAAGTAAATTGGCCCCATTAAATCAATGGATCTGAAACATATGGGGCCGAGCCAGTGGACTTGTTTATTCCAGAAATAAGACGCTTTTACCATGAAAATAATGTTTGCTGACACTGTAAGTAAGAAATAAAGCTGCAGAAATATGTGAGGTTTCCTAAAACACAATAGATATCTTTTATCCATACAATATACGGCACCAAAATGTTCAGTGTTCTGGGGAGGATAATTAATCAGTGTTCTCTTGCTGAAGTTCTTTTAATGGTCTGTGATAGGGTGTGTTGAGGGGGGGATTACTGATTTTTAACATGGAATGGATTGGGCACCATACGCAACATTTACACAAATAAAGATTGCATGATCAGGACCTTTGATCTGGGAACTGCTATTCTGTAAGCATCTGTAAAGCACCAGCAATGCCCCTGGCACTGACTATATAATAATAAACGATTAACAATAAATCATGTAATTAAACACTCACTTCAAACATTCTTTCCATAATTCTTGCCTCAGATTTAAGTTCCCACATCAGACATATTAGATCCTCATAATATTACTAAAGTTCATACACTTCAGATTTTAAAATTCCCCTAGGGATCTATTGTTTCTTTGTTTAATCTGTTTATGAGCCAAAGGCCCCATTAAATTCAATAGGAAAACTCCCAGACCTTTTAAAAACTTAGCCACCAGAGACATTTCTTAGGAAACAGGACCATTTTTGTCATTCCATCATGTAACTATTGGAAATCTATTGATTGGAGCANAACAGATCATCAAGTCATTAAGGCCACCAGGGCAGCCAAGGCAGAACTGCTGCATGCACGTAGTCTTCTCTCTTCCACTGCATCTGCTCATTCCTATAACCACCTATGAAGAGTATTTTGTACTAGGATCACTCTATGCCTTATCACCTGTGTAGATGCTTTCTGTAAGGATGGTGAAAAGACAAGGCTCTCTTGTGTTTCCTTGCTCTGGAAGACAAGGAGATGGGCAAACGCTTACATCCATCCAAATCCAAACAGTTTACTATCCCCAATAGATTTGAGTGGATTACATCCGAGCCAGGATATTTTCCAAAACCAGTTTAAATTTAAGTATCCAACACTACCTCTTAACAGTGAATTCCCATTTACCTTGAAAGAAACTTCTTAATAAATGTGGAGGCAGATGCACTACAGAAAGCAGGAGAGAAGGATGAAGCTGCTATCAATATCCTGAAGAAGCTGGAGTATGCTTCCAGAGACAAACCTCATGGTCTGAACCCTTGCTGACAATTCTCTGACATGGCATTCTGTAATCCACATAACCAGTTAAGTCTGGTTTATTTTAGAGTTCTCTTGTCTAGCTGGAAGGCTCTTCTCAACTGCCTGGCTTATTTCTCTAAAAAGTAAAAGTCATTCAGAATTTATTTAAGTCTCCTTGGTGAAGCCACAGAGGATAAACAGGGGTGCTGTAATTTACAATTCACTCTCAAGATTCAAAGAAGTCACAGAGCTATGAAGGGATTTCTCACTTGTGCACAAGTGTACCTGAGGGATATGCAGGGTCGCTCTGTAAAAGCCTGAGTCCTAAGTTAGAATGCCTGGCATCAATCTGAGCAACATCACGTCAGTAAAGAGGGTTCAATTGCAGTTGAGTTGGTGGTTTCTCAACACAGAAGAGCTTATACGGGCTATAGAGAGCCCTGGGTGAGATAGAAGTTCCTTTGGTCTTGACTAATGCATTTAAATGACTCCCACTTAGGGTCAGATTATTACAAGTTCCACTTTGTCAAACAGTTAAAGGAAAAAAAAAAAAAAAAACAGGCACAATCCGTTTAAGGCTGTAAAGTTCTACATTCCAGTGAACATGAGGGCTGGTGAACATAGCCTGTGGCCAAACAGCCCACGCAGAGCTTCACACTGCTGAGGTGCAGCCCACAGAGACTACAGGATCTCAGCACAGAGTGCTCCATCTTGCTCCAGGCTAACACATATCGCATGCTAGGGCCTGCACCTTCCCTGAGCCGTCTTGTCACAGCACCACTGAGAGATGCTGTCTCTAAGTACTCAACGGGGGGCTTAGTTTGGATTTCAAGAGGGTGAGACTTAGGTGTGACTCCAACATAACCAGCAAGGTTCCCACAGGGCTCCTTCCTGTTCAGAAGTTAGTAGCTGTTGTATGTATGCGTATATATTCACCCATCAGTTTGCTGAGTCTTTGACGAACTGCATTCTCATTAAATATGCCCTATGCTATTACTTACATGTCACTAAAACACAAATTACAAAGGCATTTTCCTCTTACCCCATGAAATCCAATGACACAACCAAAATCATATAGAAATTGAGTATATGTTTGGTTGCAAAGATGTCCGAAAAGGCAGCAAGGAATAAGATCTTGAAAAGCTTCACAATATATTACTTCTATCGTATGACCTTATGACACATAACAGGAAGTTTTAGAAAAATGAAGCTTCCAGCAGTTGTAGCTGGATCTCTGTAATACCTTTGGAGGACTTGATGGTATAACCCTAATAAATAAACCCTGTAGCACAACCTCCATTTCAAGATTGCCAGTGGAAAATTATAATAATAATAGATTAGTAACTTACTATAAAAATGTTACAAATAAGTTCTTCTCAAAACATCCATGAAATAGCAAAGTACAGACTGAAGTGCAGGTACAACGAGTTTGCATGCTAAGAGCTTCAGTTTGCTTCTTAGTGCAGATCCAAACCTCCCAGTACAAAAATCCTTAAACAAATACAGGTTGTGCTAATGACATCTGAGTGGCTTTGCTGTGACAGCAGAATAAAAAAGCATCAGAATAAACTTATAACTTCTAGTTCCCAAGGCTCAAACCAAACCTGGGGATCACATCTCTTTTCTTAGCCCAGTATTCTATTCTGTCTCTTGAATTACCCTTTGTTGACTTGAACTTTACAGCAGCACGATCAACCACTATCAGCTCTCTGCAGAGAAAGAGTTTAAGTTATTCAGAATAGATTTATTTATTTATTTTTAAGATTGACAGCTAAAGATAATCTTAAAAGTAGCTTATGTCCTAGGAACATGACTCACTTTCATTTGCATTAGGTATTGATGGAAACTAAACCTTACCCAGCACATCTAGTTTAACTCCTCCTCTAAAACCTGACAGCAAATCACAGTGCACTGACGTCTTCCATGTTACCTGTGTAACAGTGGAAACAGTGATCCCTGTACTCATGGTAGGGGCTGTAGGATTTGAGACCTTTTACAGGGGACAGCAGCGTACCCAATCTGCAGCTCTACCAATGTCTCATTACGGAATCTGGAACAAAATACTAATTGCAATATCCTTCTTCATCACATGAAAGATAAATTAGATTATAATTTACAGCCTCTTTTGTAAATGCTCTCAGATTTATGAATGAAGCATTCCTCCTTCCCTTGCTGTTGCATTCCTGCAATGGCTTTCTGTCTGAAACAAAGGATGTTGGTTTAGAAGGGCAATTAACAGCAATGTAAAAATAAAAGGAACCTAGCCCAAGGCCAGCATGACCTGCAGTAATCACTTCTGCTGCTCTGATACACACCAAGGACTAGCTATCATCCTACACAACTCACTAGAATGGCAGAACAGTTAAAAAAAGAGGTAAGACAAAGCCTCTTGTCCTGAATTTAGTGCTCAAAGACACACAACCACTACTAATTTAGAATATATATTTGGAGAAATCTCTGGGAATAAAATACTATGGAAATTAACCCTGGCTTCTCTGAATGTTATTACTACATGCAGAGACCTCTAGATTTCCCCACAAATTACTAGCCCTTGGTAGCAGAAACGTGCTGATCAGTTCGTCATGCACCCATCCAGCTCGAGCCAGACTGAAGGGAACAGTTATGCAACAAGGCCTAGCAGAAGAGAAAAAACTGCCCAAGGCAAATTGGCCGTTTACATCGTGTATCTTCATGCTCTGTTTACAATCCCTCCATATAAGAGTCTCACAATTGTTATATAAGACATGGGTAAATAGCTTCTATGAAATAAGAAGCAAACAACTACTGCACGTTAACCTCGGATTTCAGTTGAACATATTCTTCCTATAAAAGCTATGTGTTCTGTTGAGCTTTAGGATCTTCCAAATAGAAGATCTCCTAGTTGATCTCTACTTCGTTATCATGCTCAGAGGAGCAGATTATTTCACTCAAACACTATGGAAAAGCAGTACCCTGCTTATATTAGGTTACCATGAACATGACATAAGTCACGTGCCTGACATTTCTCTTGCTAGTATGTTGAGATTATCATCAGAGCAAAACTGCAGCTGCAGTCTGAGTATAGCTTTAGAAGTTACAGGGATTTGCTTGATGTGCTAGAAAATGTCCACTGATTCCAGCTGTACTGACATTTCTCCTCTGAGATCAATGCAGGGTCTACGGAAACTTCTTAACCATGCAGATGTTTGTCAAGTGCTCAGTGACATTTATGATCACTTCCCGCCCCCCCAAGGAAAAACTAATTACAAGTTAGAGGAGAACAGAAAAGAAGAGGAAAGAAAAACTCCATCAGTTACCAAAAAAGACATACTGGGGTGTATTCTGGAAGCTGACAAACAACATAACTAGCTGTAGGCTACAAATGGGGAAAATGCCAGGGAGATTAGGTCAGTGTTTGCTCACTTTCTTAGTCACAGCTTGTTTGTGATCAGTCACATTAAATCAGGTGGATGGCTTGCATCCCTTTTAAAAAAGGAAAATCATTATAAAAGACAGTACTATACCCAAACAATCCAGAGAGTAGAAGAGATATTGGATCCAGAACCAGCAGATCTCTGTCATAAGAGTGATGCTATTATTTTTTGTCTGTGTTCTCCTCTCAGTGCAGCACTGACAATTTGGAAGAACAGGGCTGTCTCTTTTCTCAGAGCAGTACATCAAGACTGATACCAGAAGGGTAACAGCAAGATGGAGAAATGCCTGGCCAGGAAGCTTCATCCCAAAGATGTCAGAGTCCCTCATAATAAGGGAATAGTGTAATTTTCCTAAGGAACAACAGAAAATCCAGAGAGAAACAGAAGTACTGGCATGTTGCATGGAAAACTTAAAGACCTGAAACCCTACACATAAAAGATTTATCCTTAACTCATGAAACTGTACATGAGAGGGGAAAATCATTGTATAAACATCAGTGCCTGAAGGAAATAAAAACAGCTATGACAACTGGCTCTAGGACTGAGAACAGTGGACAAACATCTCCTGTGTCACCCGAGTACGATGTGAATCTGGAAGCTGCATGCCTGTAGCAGAGCTGGCTTCAGGCTGGTTCACAGGGAATGAGTGCAGGACAAGTACTAAAGGCTTAACACGAGTAAAACACAAGTAAAATCTGTTAGCTGATACTGAGATCAAGGCTTGCGCTTTGCGTATAGGATGGCCATAAGACAGAAACAACCCCCTGAATATCTGAACCAAAGCAACAGGTAACAACGATTGGAGGGTTTAACATAAAAATGTATAAAATCCGGTCCAGTTTAACTACAGCCAGTTTTCCTGGGCTGCAACAGAGCCTTGCACCTCTCGTCTTATGTAAACAGCACCTCAGTCCACAGGAATTTAGCTCGGAGGAATGCATTACAAATGTAGAACAAATCGAATTAGCTCTCAGATGTTATCTGCTGATATCTCATTTCTTCCTCAGACTTCTGCTAACCACTGGAATGCAACATCTGGGCAGCTGGGGAAGGCAACCGTTTCACTAAGATGTACTACATCGAGGTGTTACAAAACATCACATACAGCACAGGGTGAACCATTACCTGCTACNTACGTGGTCTGTGTCACAGCACTGAAAGACTGCTTAGAGCAATTATATGGTAATGATGAGCGACAAAGCCACAGCCACCTGCTGCAAAGGTAACTTCAAGAAATCAAGACCTGGAACACCATTTACCTGGTTTAGATTTTTTTGCTGTCAGTGAAATTTGAAGGCTCTAGAGGAGTTCAGTAATGCATTCAACTACGAAACACACGATATTGTACACATTCTAACTTTAAATTTAGAGCAGCAATTTCTTTTTTGAAGGAAAACATCTGCTTTCATGAGAGTTCTTGGTGAGCTCCACAGGACTTCCTTATTCAAAGTTTTAGTGACATATTTGATACAATTATTCATGCAGAACCAGAGGTTTTACTGTTCAACAGCTCAGCAGATTAGATAAGAGCAGATGGCTATTTACTGTAGCAGAATTGCCACAGCTTCTATCCAAGTTCTATTAGGTAGCGTACAGTGCATCATTTAATAAATGGTATCATGGCTAGCAGAGACTTTTGCAGCTTTCTTACCAACAAGCATAGCAATAGCTGTGACAAAGGAACAGCACTAAGAAGGCTGCAGCACCAAGGCCTCCTTTGGACAGGAGGCTTTAGAGGTCTCCCGCAACAGCTGTTGCCTACCCGCAGTCAGCAAGCCCAGTCCTTGCTGTTGCAGGCAGTCACATCACAAACCCATCAAACACCATTGTCAAACTAAATAGGCTTTTTGGCCTAAGTTTCCAAAGTTTGGGAGGTGGCCTCTCTTCCATTCAAACTAATTTGGGTAACAATGAAAAAATTCACTCATAAGCAGTGTTTCTGACTACATCTTTTTCCGTCAGTGGTTCTTACTTTCCGCTCCAACCCACATCTTCTATTCTCTTCCTTCCACCCATTCTTTTCCCCTCAAGTAAGTCTGGCTTAGACACTGTGCTTCAATTTTCTGTAGAACTTTCTGTTTTTCTTTCCCATTCTTTTTGTTTAGTATATGAAAGAAGCTTCCTGTTTAGAAACATGGGAGTCCTACACCCTGCGTAATGATGTATTCAGCCCATCAATGATCTTGGCAGGAATGTCTTAAACCTTAATAAGCCTGATGGGATTTTCTGTACATGTCATCATCAGCCCATAAAACAATGCACAGCATTTGTCATCTTGCACTGAATCATGCTCCCTTCTCAGTGCTCCAGTACCAATGTACCAATAAGAATTCGGAGGGCTTACAAGCTCACTTCTCTTAACTATTTCCAATCACAGATTCCTAATGCCTATAGAGCGAGAACAGAAGCACCAAGAGAAGGCAGTGTTGTTGCAGAAATCCCAATATGATCGATACTGTTCTGCTTTTACAGCTCTGAGAGTCCCGGCAGAAGTCTGCCATTGCTCACACTGCTCAAGGCCTACGGTAACCTAGGATCCAAATCCTGGTCTTGCCCTGTGAGGGAGAATAGGAGTGAAACAGAGAATGTAAACTCTGTTCAACTAAAATAAAAAAGGCAAAAACACAAGCACAGCCTGAACAAAACCTGTGTGAACTAGCACAAAATCCTGTCTCGTTCACATACGTAGACTGGATCAAAATACATTTCTCTGAGTTCAAGAAGAAAGCAGAAATGAGATTTTTCATCAAGATTTTAACATACCTACATTCATAAATATGGGCTGTTTCTCTGCTGAATTTTAACAGCATGGTGAAGTTCTTCAGTGAAGTTACTGGACAGCAATAAAACCAGCAATTGAGGCTGTGGCTGTAGAAGCAGCTTTGTACACCGCACAACAACATGCTGTTTGTCTGCAGGCAGTGCTCAGCAGCAAAGTGGTTAACCACAGTTTATGCTGAACGAGATACATCTTCAGCTAACGCTGCTAACAGAACTGCTAGTCTGGAGTTTGTGTATTTTGAAGTTTCACAATGCAAGGCACACATACTGTTCTACTTTAATGCTCCTGGGGGCTTGGTCTGGGCCTACATAAACATCAAAACATTTAGATTTTGACTTGTGGGTGAGCAGCATTTAATATAAAACTGTCAGCAAGTGCCATCCTAATTAAAAACAAATGACTAATGGTACAACTACAGGGCCTGTTGACACAGACTACGTACATCAAAATCAGACAAAGGCAACCAAACAAATTTGAGGCAACACCACCACCTAGCGTCCTACATGAGTTGGATTCAAAAAAATCAATTCTGCTATGAGTCCTCATAGGAGTTTCGTAGGTGATTTCCCAGATCTGCAGATCCCGGTGAGCTGGGGAACTATCACTATGCGTTACTCATTCTTATTCTCTCACCCTGAGCATCTCTTCTGGCTTGCTAGAGTGACAGGAGTTAATACCCTATAAAGGACAGCACAGTCATTTGTGCACCCATTCCAGAAGGGGAACAGTTGTAGCATCAGTAAGCTTCTTCCAACATCAGGGGGTTTCAGGAGCTAGCTCTTGCAGAGATAGCATGTCCAGGATGGCTGGCACATGGATCACAGGCAGCAGCTGGTGTTAGACTAGCCCTGACCAACCTCAAGCAAGGATGGTATAGTGAGGGAAGCCTTCTTACAAAGCCACTGCATGCCTGGCTCCTCAAATAATGGTACAGATAGTTTCTTCCATTTGCACACAAAGAACCTATATATGAAAACAGCATCATGCACAGCTTTAAGGTAACAAATTCTTGCATGCGTCCACAACCAGAATGAGCTGTACTTTCTAGAATGCAGTGCAAGGAATACTCAAGGGATAAAAATTCTGAGACTGTAATTGCCATTAATACTAATTCTCAGCAACAGCTTCACTATTTCAGTTTCAACTGTCACCCCTATTTTTTTTTTTTTTAAATCTAAAACCTGCTAGGTTTTAAATTTTAAACCTGCTAGAAGGCATTTCATGAGAGCAAGAGAGGAAGGATGACACCTAGAGGCCAGAGCAGATTTTTTATCAAGTGTTTACTCTCATTTCAGAGAGCATAAAGTATACATTCAAGTTTTGAGGGCATGCATCTTATTGTTACTTTTCCTTTAAAAAAAACACCTGACTTGGAGCTTTGCAAGGCAGACCTTGTGCTTCTCAGTGTTGTCATAAGCTATGGACACTGTAAGCTATGAAGATTTTAACTGTAAGAAAATTTCAAAGCAAGCTGTTTTTGATGACCATGCAGAGCATGCCCAAGAACCTAGGCAAGTTTATAAAGCCATGAGCCAAGATGTGTAAGGAATGTCTCTATGCAGACCTATGTCTATGCCTTTTAGTCATACTCAAGCATTCCCTAGCATTAGTGTACTCAAGCCTTTTATTTTTTCCCCTTTGGAGAATAAACTGCAAATAGGGAAGGCCTGAGAAACTACATATTGAAAGGGCACTTTGTTCAGGGTTTAGTGCACCGTAACTGCAGGTGATCAATCGGCATCTTAAGCACTCCAGAGTTAAATGTATTCAAGAACTGAAAACTGGCTACAGACGCTGGCAAACGAATGCATGCAAAGGGCAACTCAACAACATGTTAGGCAACACCCTGGTTCCCTACTTATCATTTTGCAAAGCATTGCTCTGTTAACAAGGCTGCAATCAAAGCATCTGAAAACACTGAAAGAAGTCCATCCCCATGTATTGTAAGGAGATGCTTAAGAGTACAAACACATACAGAATTTCCCTCCTACAAGGATACGGCTAGAGAATTTGAACACAGAGAATCCATGAAGTACAGCACCATAGAGTGATGTAGTGTTGTCCTTACTCAAGTTTTGCTGATTCCCATTGTGGAGGGGGACAAAAGCCAACACAACACACAAGCCACTACTTTCTCAGGAAGCAAGGCCACATACCACAACACAGCATTAGTGCTACAGAAGTGCATAAAAATAACCTCTTTAACAAAAAGATGACAAGCCAGATCTCAAAGATAAACCAAATTTATTTAAAACAAAAAACAAGACACTGCTATTCCCAAGACCAAAAAAACAGGATTCTTTTACTCATGTGACACAACAGCTCAGTTACAGTTACATGAACTCTGGGAATATGAGGCTGTTTTACACTGCTTCAGTCCACAAGTACTTTCTGCAACAAAAACTTGTTCCCCTTCCAAAAAGAACAGGCAAAAACATTCTGTAGAAGTGTGTACACAATTCTGAGACTTTATCAAAACAAATCATTGTCCAAGAGCCTGAAACCTTCCAACAAGGTTAAATCCTCGGTTGCTTCAGCCAACCCTCAACGGGGGAGCTACAAGCACAACGCCGTCACCTCTGACAAAGAGCATCGGAATATTCCTTTTGGTAGACTATGAAGAAGGAAAGAAAAGTTTACATTTACAAAGGTATCGTTTACAGAACACATCTGCTAAGCATGTGACCAAATTCAGTCATAACAAAACACCAAAAACAACTCCAGCAAGTGTTAGCTCAAACATGCAACTTTCTGTCATGCTGAAGAGATCAAAACAATCAACATCAAGTCCCTTGGCATCCTTTGTACTCTCATAACAATTTGCCTGAAACTTCTGTTAGATCTTAGTCCAAATGATAGTTATCGATACATTACTGTACCTATATAATTTAGTTTGAAAAAAGTTTTCTATGGAGATAAACACACTGAAGTCCTTACTTTATAAATCTCTTCATAGGTTTCCTCATCAATCTCTATTGTTGTTACAGTTTCTTCCACATCACCCAGAATCATATTTAAGTGCTGATCATATGCCTGTAGGAACAAAATTCAAACACAAGCTCATTAAAATGATGATTTTAGCATGACATTCCGACAATTATTTTAGCCTGAATTTGACAAAAATGTACCATTATGTCAAAACAAAGCATTATCAGTTACAGTTTTAATTTCAAAAATAAACACAAACAGATCAGTACTCTGCAGCACAAAGAAGGCATCTAGATTCACTGGAACACTTCTTCTGAAGCACATGCAAAGACTGACAGAGGTGGACACAATTACTCTTCTCTTGTCCTGAACATTAAGCTAGCTACACATTCTTCGCCATCAGTCCAGATTCCTGGAGTTGATTGCTTGGTGCCAACTAAATGTCTATGAAAGCTGTAACTCATATAATGTTACAAACATTTTAGGCTATCACACGTTCCAAATACCTTACAAAAGCACATTAAGAATTATGCCAGTGCCTCATGCATCTGCCCTTATCTTTGCATTCTCAAACGGCCTTGAGGCCCAATTAACACATGGGGCAACTGGTTCTCTTTCCCACTACAGTACAGCATTCAGGAAGGATTGCTGACAGAATAAAAAACAGAAGTTCATCTCGCTAAGAGACACATACTTATGCTTTTAAGCTGATTTTTTAAGCAATCAATGCCACATTACAGGTCAGATAGTATAACAGACACATACATGAAAAAACACTGCCCAGTGTTTGGCAGGATAAGCACAGCAGCGTTCTGAAAGCTCTACTTACATGTAGCCTGCCTCTGAGCTCTCTGTCGTTCCTCATTTTAACATAGATTCGCTCATCTAGGCTGAGTCTGATGAGATCAAGTGGCTCTTCTACAGTATTTGTGGTTTGTTGCTAAAAAAAAAAAAAAAAGCAACTAAAGTTATTTATGTAGAAGAAGCCTGTGAACTTTTTCATTCCTCAGTGCTTGTGAGGCACAGAAGATAGGCAGGAGCACAGAAGCAGGTTTTCTGAAGCACTCCTTCAGACCGTGGTGAAGCTAACTGCCGCTGATGTCAGCACACTGTGGGCATCCAGCAGCCTGCACAAAATTCATTAACAGACTTCAAGCTAGCTTGCAGCAAATCGCGCCTCACGCATACTATCGAGACAAACACATTCCTTCCCAGCAACACAGGCAGAAAGCTTAAAACGCACAAACGAGCAAGGTCACAGACCAGCACCATACCTGCGGCACCACACGGCTCAGGCCGCAACACCGAACGCACGCTCGCGTCTGCCCAGCCTGCCCGAGCCAGGCGGGTAACGCGCGGCCCCCCCGCCCCAAGCACCTCCAGCGAGACCCCCGGCCCCACCTGCCCCGGGCCCGCGGAGGGCAGGCGGGAGGGAGCCCGGGGAA
>VXAV01000139.1:1168701-1187562 GCA_013399715.1 Alectura lathami | reverse complement strand
GGCTGCTGGGCGCTCGCCGTCCGCCGGGGGAGCGCCATGGCCGAGAAGCGCAAAGCTTCGCTGCCGCCGGCGGCTGCCAGCAAGAAGCGTCCCAGGGGGCCGGGAGCACCGCGGGGCGAGGCGAAGGAGCAGCAGGAGGGTGAGTGCGGGAGGCCATGGCCGCGCTGCGCCATCGCTGGTGACTGGGGCCTCTGCGGGCCTCTGGCGTCTCGGAGGGCCGGGTGTCAGCGCGCTCGTAGCGCAGCCCCGGAGCTTGGCGGTCTCCCGTGAGGGCCCTTACAGCGGGACAGCAGGGCCCTCACAGCGGGACAGCAGGGCTGTTACATCAGGGCAGGGCTGGAAGCGCGCCTGAGTTGTTCGCCACAGCGCCGGAGGGCGTGACGATGGGAATACCGAACCCGGCGGTTAAAATCCGTGCCGGGCACGTCCTGCGCGGCCCGCGCGGTGCCTGGAGGGCGGTGCGGCCTTGCGAGCGCTGAAGGCTGGAGGCAGGCACCGAGCGAGCCCTCAGGGTTTGCCCGACCTCGGGCTGACGAGCTGTGAAAACCCGGCGCGGCCGTGTGTGGCCGAGCAACTGGGGTCAGTGTCCCGGGGGGGAAAGTTCTTCGGAGCAGCTTCAGCCAATGGCAGCGTCGTGTGAGCAGAAAGGATGGTGTTTGTTCTTCGACTGACCCCACTGGTAGGGCTACGGGAACTTTTATGTGTTTCTTGGCCACTGTGTTACTGTGAGTGCATTCCTTTAGCTGGTTGTGGGGTTTAGGTCTTACCTGTTTACTGGGAAGCAATGATGTGCTCTTCACTTTCTTCTGTAGCTGGTGGGTAGTCTGACCCTGCTGAAGTCTGTGGAGGCATTGCTTCTGATTGCCATGGAGGTGATATTGTGTCCTTTAACATACTTTATTTTCTTCTATCTGATTTAGATGATTTTGAAAAGAAAAAGCCCAGTATAAAAAAGAACAAACCCAAAGCTCCAGCTAGGAAGAAGGAGGAAGACTGTGATATTGGAGTTTCCAAGCCAGCAAATGAGCCTTCAAAACAAAAACGGGTAAAACTAAAACCAACAGAAAACAAAAATATCACTGAAAATAGAAGGACTCGTAGCAAAGAGCAAACCTGCAGGTAAGTTCACTTGTTGTTCATCATTCCAGTGTACAGGAGCTCTCTGTTCCTGATTGTTGGTTGTTTTTTGTTGCTGCGTAGGGCCCATTGCTGCAGATGTGCATGTGAGCAGATGAATTTAAACTAGCAGTCCAATTTAGTTCATTTGTGGCACATGCTTGTACAGAAGTACTGCCTTATGGATAAAATCAGTCTTGAGGAAGACAGTCTTCATGGGAAGCAATGTTGGAGCCTTTTCCTATCAGTGGTTTAGATGTAAGATTTTATTTGTTCTATTTTTTACATAAGACTAGGGAGGCTTTATGGAATCTAGCATGAACAGAAATGTTGCCCTGAGATTTCATATTAAAATAAGGAGCAGAAACCCTTAGACATATAATTCCACTGAGTTTCTAGGAATCCAAATACATCAGCAAAGTCTTCCTAGGGGAATTGCTATAGGGAATGTGTTAGTGGGAAGAACTGAGACGGATTGGTCTGATTTCACTGGCCAGCCAGATCCTTGGGTATTAGTGGAGTGAGACAGAAACATTACTCTGAAGGTTCAGTAAGGACAAGTGATTCAATGCACCAGTTCTCCAAGAACACATTTATACAAGCTGTTAGGAAAGATGGGACTTTTCTGTAGCTTCAAGCATCTTTATTCTTAAACAACCTTGCAGAACCAGGACCTGGGTTTGCACTGAAAAATTGTTGCCCAGTCGGCCTGTGGTTATTTATAGCAAAGATTCCTTGCTTTACAGAGAAGACATCTGTGGTTTAATTGTCAAACACTCAGAACCTTTGCATCTGCTGTTACTGATGCAGAGATGATGCTTCATTTATTTCCTCATTTCTAATGTTTTCTTTCTGTTACATTTTTAAACAAACAAGCACCTGCACTTCCTGACGCTAAAGCCAGTTGTGTAATTTTAATAGTGACTCACTGAAGCCCCCTCAGAGGGAGATGAAGTTGAAGAGAGAATCTCCCGTTAAAGAAGAGCTGGATGAAGACAATATTGATGACGATAATGATGATGAAAGTGAGGATGAATGGGAGGATGTGGAAGGTAACAATTCCATGTTTATTTAAATATTATTGTACACAATGAGTATTTTTGTAATTTGCTTTTTGAACCATTTCTTATTTGGATTCAGGTAAGTGTATACTCTGTGCTTAGCGTATGCTTCATGTGCGTGTCTGCATTAAAAGCTCTTATCTCACCATACTTTGGAATGGTTCCAAAGTAAAAAAAAAAAAAAAAAAAACAAAAAAAAAAAAAAAAAAACGACGGACTTGAAGGTAGTACTTTGAATTTGGCTGTTTGTTGCCATCTTATTTATTGTTCACATATTATTTAGTAATATTTTGGTGTCTTTCTTTCTTTCTGTCTTTCTTTCTGTCTTTCTTTCCTTTTTTTTCCCAGAACTCCAGGAACCTGCCATAGATAAGTTAGAAGAAGGTGCTGCTCTTCCATCGGTTTTGCCAAGTAATTCAGTTGAGATAGAGATTGAAACCCCAGAGCAGCTTAAGAAAAGACAGAGAAGGTAAAAAGAAGGAAAGCAGTGGAGGGCAGCTCAGGAATCTAGGAAGGCAGGTCCATAGGAAACCGTAACATCCTTCTCTTTTGTAATCTTACGCAGAGAGAAAAGGAAAGCTGAGTTTGAGATGTATCTTCGGAGAATAATGAAACGTTTCAGCAAGGAGGTTCGTGAGGACACACACAAGGTATTGGTCACAGAGAAACCTAACAGAGAAAAAATTGAGCTTGGGATCTCTGAACATTACATATCTCTGATGGAATGAAGTAGAAAGTAATTTTTAATTAAAGTAATGCAGGGCCATGGCTAGAAGTGAAAAAATAAAAAGGTTGTAGTCCTGATGAATGCTTGTTGGCCTTCTCCTGAACTGTAAGTTAGAAACATCGATGACTGCATTAGTAAACTTCTGAATGAAAACAGATGCAAGTAGGGTGTATGTTTCTCCATTGAGTGTATCTACTCATTCTGTTTGGGTTAAACTGTCAGTCAAATGTAGAGCAGGAGACCCTGACAGGGACTTGAAGGCGTTACTGTGATCATATGGCAGTCCTGTGCCCACCCTATTTGTGCTTGGGAGGCTTCATTGCTGCCTGTCTCTGTCAAAAGGAGCAGTAGAGGCATCCTCATCTTTACCATGGACAATAGCTCCAGCAAAGAAAATCTCTTGTGAGCTCACTATAGAAACTTTTTTCTCTCAGGTTCACCTCTTGTGTTTATTAGCAAATGGTTTCTATAGGAACAGGATCTGCAGCCAGCCAGATCTTCATGCCATTGGTCTATCCATCATCCCCACACGCTTCACAAAAGTGCCTGCAGGCCAAGTGGACCTTCTCTACCTTTCCAACTTGGTGATATGGTAATGCACTCTCTCCTAGTCCTACTATCACATAGAATGTAGAGCCAGGGTTCAGGGAGAGGGGTAAATGTAATTACAAATTTTCATTGATCGTTTGATTTTAAGTACAAGAGCGATAGACTGTTTTTTTGAAGAAGGAAAGGATGAACTGTGAGGTCTGAGTACACTCACAACAGCAGACAGTAAGCAGGTGTCTCACATTCCAGGTTTGTTGGAACCTTCACTGTCAATGATGAGCTTTCCACTGAAAAAGGAGAGCCCCTCCAGTTGACCTTGGAGAAGCGCTTTGCCATCTATGCTGCACGGGATGACCAAGAGTTGGTGCATGTAAGTGACTGGATGCCAGATCGTTGCAACCAGTGGTGTTTGGGGGGTGGATTTGGAGAAACAGGTTGGTGATTTAGGTGATTTCCCTGTTTTTGTTCTTTGTTGTATTTTTATCTTGAGTCCTTCTGTGATTAAATTCTTCAGTTTGAACTATACTAACTGAATCCTCTAGTTCTGGTTGGTATCACTGCATGCTCCGTGTTCTGCTGTGGAAGGCTTTGCATAGTTCATAGAACTACTTGTTCCTAGGCATGCTCTGGCTTTTTTTATATTACTTTTGTGTAGATCAAAGAAAACCAGCTTACAGGTTACTCCTGCAATACTTAGTTGAGTAAGAAAATTCTTGGATTTACTTGCATCCAGAGAAACTCTTCACAGATCTTTGCATTAGGAGGCTGGTAGTTCATTACTATCAGAGTAACCATTGAGTGCCAAAAGAGTTTAATTCTGATTTAGTGCAGCCCGAGGCTGAGTCTTGGGAAGCAGTCATTCTGTGGTGGAACTAGATTAAGGTAAGAAGTGAAGTCAGTTGCTTCAAGTTGCAGAGGTTTTGGTGAAACAATTGAGGGAAGGGGAAACTCGGGAGATAAAATTGTCAGAGGATATTTGAAAGAGCTGCTGCTTTGCAGGTGCATGGCTTGCAGTGCTGCCCTGTTGCTGATAAAGGGGGATGTTGCAGCTTCTGTGCTGCGAAGCAGGAAGCAGTTCTTGTGGTATCTTTGCAACTCTGCTGTGCGAATACAAAGATGCGATTTCCTGGGACAGGAGGTAAAAACAAAGTCAGCCTTGCATAGACACTTATTAATGGCAGCTTCTTCTGAGTCCCATGTGGGAAGGCAGGTGGCAGTTCACAGCTGTTAGCCACTCAGCTGTGACAGTAAGAGCCAGAGAAGACAGCGTGGTATTATAGCAGCTGGGCTATTTACACGTCTGTGTCAGTGTCTACAGAACTGGGCAAAAGATGGGAGTGAACTTGGTTTGTGACAGAACCCTGGGTGTAAAACAGTTTAAAACCTTAAAAAAAGGTTAAACATGCTTTACTTTTTCTTTTGCAGATATTTTTAATTATTCTCCGAGCATTGCAACTACTGTGTCGCCTTGTGCTGTCTTTTCAGCCTGTTCCTCTCAAGGAGACGAGAGCAAAGGTAGTTTTCATTGGGTGTGTAGAACAGTAGAATTCCCTAATCAGTCACTCCCCAAAAGAAGTGAAAAAGCTTTTTGGCTGTTGCAACTTGAAGTGAATCACTTACTGCATGAACCAGGGTGATGACAGTGTTTTGTCTGTATTGCAGAAGATGCAAACCATTCATCTTCGGGTTTCTTTCTTTCTAAAAACCCTTCTTTTTTTTTACACCTATATTGTGTATGTTCAAGCAAACACTTTTCGTGCTTTAGTGGTTTTAGATTTCTTTAAAACTTAGAAAGCAAACATTGCTGGAGTACACCTCTCTTCAGTCATTTGCCTGAAGTTTTCAAGTCCCTAAGTTACACAAATTGGCCAGCCTTTGGTCTGTATGTACCTTCTTTTTTTTTTTTTTTTTTTTTTTTTTTCCCATAGACATCTTAAAAATGACCTAGCCTCTTTTCTTTGCAGGAAAAAAGCTCATCCAAGTGGCAGTCAGTCAGCAGTACCTCTAAGGGGCAGGAGGGCTCTGCCACAACACCCAGAGCTGTGGCAAAAAAATGCCCCTGCAAAAAAGCCAAGCAGGATGAGAAATCGTCAGGGAGCGAAGAAGACAATAAGGAGCCAAAGGAGCCAAAGCAAACAAAAAGTGCTCAGACCAAAAGGACACGCAAGTCAAAGCTGACTACAGGCAACCAGGAGCAGAAGGAAACAAGTAATGAGGAGAGTGGTGCAGGGACAAAAGATGTGCCAGTCAGGCCCAAGAACAATCGCCGGAGACGAGTGGCCTCCAAAGTGTGTTACAAAGAAGAGAGTGGAAGTGATGAGGGCAGTGATTCTGACTTTGAGCTTTCAGAGGAGGAAAGTGATCCCTCTGATGAGGATTTTGAAACTGTCTCTAAAAAGCAGAGAAGCTCATTGGGCTCCCAGAAATCAAAGGTAATGTCTATAAAAAGCCCCAAAACTGTGACTTCAGAATCAAGGCTATCTAAAAATTCTCTCAGAGTTGAGCCAAGACCAGCAAAAAGCACAGTTCCAACCTTGCCTCATGGAGAGAGAAAGAGGAACAAAATAATTTCTAGTGATGAGGATGATGGGCAGCAGATGGTAAGGAAAGTGATAGGCACAGACCAATGGCTAGAGGTTTTCCTTGAACGTGAGGACAAGTGGGTGTGCATAGACTGTGTTCATGGCAGTGTTGGCCAGCCCCAGCAGTGCTTCACATACGCCACAAAGCCACTTTCCTACATTGTGGGATTTGACAACGATGGGAGCGTCAAGGATGTGACACAAAGATATGACCCGGTGTGGATGACGGCCACGAGGAAGAACCGCGTGGACCCGGAGTGGTGGGAAGACACACTGCAGCCATATAGAAGTCCCTTTGTGGAAAGAGACGAGAAGGAGGAAAAGGAGGTAAATGACAATAGGTTACTCAGGACACTTGGTACCACAAGTACCGTCCCTAGATTCCATTCAGGCAAAAATTGGGAATGGTTCCATGAGGAAGGAAGAAGTTTGTATTTGAGCTTGAAATACTCATAACGAGCATGTTTTATAGGGAATATATAGTGATAAGATTCAAATGATAATCAAATGGAGGCTGTTCAGAGAAATCTGGATGGCAAAAATACTGGGCAGCCCACGTTGGAATCCTGCTCACATGGTTTCTGTACAGCCTACTGCTGCCCTTCTTGGAGAGAGTCTTCAAAACACATAGATGTGGGTACACAGCCAAGTATGTATTTCCAGCAAGAAATACATGTCTCTTGGTTCACCTGATCAAGTTTCTGGTGTTTTTTGTTCGATCCAGACTATAATAATTCTTACTTTCTTAGAAGGCTAGTGCAAGACAGTTGTGAAATCACTCTTTTTTGCCTAATTCCTACAGTTTCAAGTTAAGCTTCAAGATCAGCCTCTACCAACAGCTATTGGAGAGTACAAAAACCACCCTCTTTATGCACTGAAGAGGCATCTCTTGAAATATCAGGCGATCTATCCTGAGTCAGCTGCTATCCTAGGGTACTGCAGGGGAGAGGCTGTCTACTCCAGGTGAGTGGTGCACGCAGTTGCATGTGTCTGTGATCTCTGTAACAAATTGGAGCTGGTTTGTGCGACAACCACAGTGGTATCGGCACTGGTCTCAGGCCACATGCACAGACAGGGTGAGACATTTAGCTACTCAGATAGCATTTGCATACCACTTAGGTACAGTTTTTTTCACATTCCTAGCAAGTGGATAACAGTTTGGAAGTCCCTGATGGAAGTGGTTGCTTTCTTCTGGTCTTTTTAGAGACTGCGTACACACGCTCCACTCCAAGGACACTTGGCTAAAGCAGGCTCGAGTGGTGAGGCTTGGAGAAGTGCCTTACAAGGTGAGAGAGTTTGGCTTCCTCCTGTGCAACATCTGCCCTCCAAAGTTCAGGCTTAGCTTTGTTTTTTTTTTGTTTGTTTATTTGTTTGTTTTCTTTCTGTTGGCAGATGTGGATTTCTTGCTTGCATGTGGTAGTTGTATTGTGAATCCATTTGCCTACCGTGCCTATACCCCAAGGCTGTCTAGCAGAACTGGACCCATTTCATCTTCAAAGGCATCCTACTACTTTCATATAAACTGGAGAACTGAGCTCCCCGTAGCATGCAGGAGCTGTGGGTTGCCATTTATAAGCAGTAGATACTGAAGATGGGAAATAGGCATTTCTTCTCTCCCAAAACCTTCTCCTTTGATGTCCCAAGAAAGTCTGGAATCACTGGCAGCTTGTTCCTGTGGTGTTACAAGTTTGATCATTGTATTTGCACAGATGGTGAAGGGCTATTCTAACCAGGCGAGGAAGGCACGCCTTGCAGAGCCTGCAAACCGGGACAAAGAGGACCTGGCGCTGTTTGGTCGCTGGCAGACAGAGGAGTACCAGCCGCCCGTAGCAGTGGATGGAAAGGTAGCCAGGAAGGCAGAGGGCTGGTGTTAAAGGAACTGTTTTGTACGAAGCTGTGGGCTTTATTTTTCCAGAAGTTGCAAAGGTTTCAAAGGTGAAATCAGTCAGCAACATCTGGATTCAGGCTTAAGAGTTTGGAGGTAACTATACCCAGGAGGGAACAGGGAAGTTTCATTGAGGCCTTTCATTCCTGAGCCCAAGTGATGATGAGTGCCAGCAGTGTAGGCTGACAACTTTCTAATTTACTGTATGTAATTTACCCACCCCATCTTTGTTTTGCTGATTGTTAGAACTACACCAGAGTAATGAGGCCTGGCCAGAGAACATAACTAGGAGATAACCGTGCAGCTCAAATGGAGACTTGTGCCTTGTCATGTGAATATTAATGGCACTGGAGTGGACTGGAGGTCCACTTGAATTGCAGCAGGGATTTCCACCTCCCTCCAGAGGACAGGAGTGTCATCATTTATTTCATTTTGCAATAACAGGTTCCTCGGAATGAATATGGAAACGTCTATCTCTTCTTGCCATCCATGTTACCCGTTGGCTGTGTGCAGCTCAGACTCCCCAACCTGAACAGATTGGCTCGGAAGCTGGACATTGACTGCGCTCAGGCTGTCACGGGGTTTGATTTTCATGGTGGCTACTCGCACCCAGTGTACGTAAAGGTGCTTTGTTTAAGCTGATGAAATTTGATGTCATGCAGAAGTTGCATGCTCTGTGCTAAGGAGGACACATCCTCCTCTTTTGTGCCAGCTGTGGTAGTGGAGGCAATGGCCCTGGCATACAGAAGTGACTTTGTATGCTTAAAGGGCCTGCATTTGTAAGGGGGATGGATGATAAATTACAGGTTTACATCCCATGACACAGTCGGTTGTGTCAGTGTTCAGCAGCTTTTGGTTTGGTGGGGTCAGCAGGCATTTGCTCCCTTTCTTTTTTCTTCTAGTAGCTCACAGAGGATTCTGTTCTCCTTCCTAGTACTGATGGCTATGTTGTCTGTGAAGAATACAAAGAGGTGCTCATTGCTGCCTGGGAGAATGAACAAGCAGAAATAGAGAAGAAGGAGAAGGAGGTGAGAATTATTTTTGCAGCCACCTTACTGTTAGATGTAATTCAAGCTGTGGCCAGTCAAAGGTGGGCTGTGTCAGCAGCAGACAGAGCTCTGTGATGGTGAGGCAAGTTGCATCCTCAAAATGCCTCCTTTGGGGCTTGCTGCCTGCTCCGCAGCAGGATGCAAAACATGTTGACATTAGTGTGTTGTTGCTGTTTTAACTGCAGTTTAAAATCTTCAAACTTCTGTTTTCTGTGAGTGTAAATACATTGGAACTTAAAATAGTACATTTTTCTCTTTTCAATATTAATGCCACACAGAAGCGTGAGAAGAGAGCTCTGGGGAATTGGAAGTTGCTGACGAAAGGACTTCTCATCAGAGAGAGACTGAAGCAACGCTACTCCATCAAGGTATTATGGAATTCTGTTAGTGCGTTCTTCTCTACCAAGAGAATTTTTTTCTATTATTTCCAATGTGTTATTTTTCCAGCAGTAGGACATAGAACTTTAGGATGTAATTACTCAAAAATCTTTCTCTTTCCTGTGAATATTTGCCTAGCAACTCCTAAAAAACCTACACTAGAAATCCAACACCGTCATGTCCATGAAAGATTAATTATTGTTTAAGAGACTAGTGTTTGCCCAAAGTATCATTGTTTTTATACTGCTCTATTGTTTTCAACATATCTTCCTTGCTATTTTTTTTCTCCTCCAAGTCAACCTTTCCCTATAGCTAGGGAATAGCTAAGGAGGGTCAGTGGGCTGCTCTTTCTTATGACACCAGATGGTGTCATAATTCTTAATCTTTTCCCTATTGAGAAAGGAGAAAAGCATCATTTTAAAGCTGGTTTATTTTTATTCTTCTGTGACTAAAAATAACTTAGCTGCTTGTTGAGAGAATGCTTGACATCCAGAAATAGAAACACTTTGCTTTGGGTGACAAGCCCAAACCAGAGCAGCCATTTTCTGTAAGGTCATTGAGGGTCACTGTGACAGAAGATGAGCCTTTTTAGAAAGGGGTAGCTACAAGTTTTTTAAGAGCCCCTTTTTCTATTTCATGCTTGTTTTTTTTTTTTTTTCCCCAGACTGAGCCATCAGCACCTGAGACAGAGAAAGGAGCTGGATTCTCCTCTGATGAAGAAGGAGGTCCAAGTACAGGGACTGCAGGAGGGGATGTGGAAATGTCTTGGCCCCGAAATCGCCAGGTAGAGAAGCAGAAAGAGGAGAAGACAACCAAAAAGAGCAAGCGAGAAAAGAAAGGGGAAGCAGCACAGTTGTTTCCTTTTGAGAAACTGTGATCAGAACATGCATTGTTTGCCATTTCTGGATGCAAGAACAGAACTGTCACGACAGAGATATTCTATGCCAGCTAAGGACTTCTTGGTCTTCAGTGCATTTGCATTTCTGAGCTATCAGGGACCAACCTACTGAAGTATCAAGAATCTGTTTCACTGTTGCAGATAATTAAGTTGATCCACTTATCCCTGGACTTACCAGAAGCAGGTGTGCAGCTGCACTTTCTAAGGTTGTGGTCTATATGCAGTTGGGCTTTTTTGCTCTTTTGTAAGTATCACTCAACACTGCAATAAATGCTTTCTGAGGCACTTCTTCCATTAGCACTGTCTCTTCCCATTTTTCTCCTCTCCATTTTTTCCTGCTTGCCCAGAACTAAAGCATGCAGCTGCTAAACAATCTGTGGTAAGCTAGTAAGAGAGTGCTGATGTCTTTTTCAGTGCTTTCATTCATACCTTATTCAAAGCAGTAACGAGTAGTGTTCTAGTCTCACTGTCTTATCATCACAGAAGGGGAGATACTTCCTGTGAGTTGTTAGGAAACATACAATCAAGATTTGGATGAAAACTTCCTTGAAATATATGTGCCTTTTATGAAAACTCAGCTTTTCAGCCTATGATCTTCTTTACTTTCAGATACCTTATGCATTAGAAGGAAGAAGCCCTGTCCTCATTTCAAACTTCAGGTTAAATATGTCAAGTTATTTTATTAAAAATATATGCATTTGTTTCAGTTTTATCAAGAACATTTAGTTTTGTTCTGGAGCAAAACGTGTAAATCTGGCTGAGTGTTACTGTCAGAAATGAAATTCAGTGAAACCAGGTAGCTTTTGAAAATGTTATCTGGTGTCTGAAGTTAGAAAGCATTAAGAGAGGAATGTTAGATCTATACAAGCTTCTCCTGCAGTTTTGTTACAGAAATGCTAGTCTATCTTTTGCGGTATTTTTAAAACTAAATTACACTGACACTGTCTCTTTAAAAACAGAATCCAGTCTGCTTTTTGCTGGATGTGGTTACAGAGGAAGGCTTTAAATGCAAGAAAATGTTTTTCATTTAATTATGTTTAAACAAAAAAAAAAAAAATCTATTTTTGTACTTTTGTATTTGTAGAACAAAATAAAGCACTGAAACAGACTAATGCTGGCACTCCTCTCTTCTGGCAGCAGCTTTATGTACCCGGAAGGATTCTAGAATGAGACCAAGCCTGGTAATAGCTCTATTTCTAGAAGTCACAAACCAGATCCCACAGTACCACAGAACTGTTCAAGGGCCTTCATTCTGAGTTTTCAGGTTTTGCCACTGAATTCTGGAACAACAACATAAGCTGTAGGTTTGGTGAGTAGGTATGATTGTACATAAGACTTCAAGAAAAAGAATCTCTCTTGCATGAAGTGGTAAAACTGCAGTGGACTTGGGAGGGCACAGTCCCTTCTGTGTTAACCACTGTGCAGTTAATGCAGGAGGATGCACCCTGAGTACTTTTAACGCAAGGATCCAAGTCCAGCTCCCATTGGCATCAGTAATGTCTCATCTGCTTAAAACAGGGGCTGGTACCTGCTGTATCAACGTGACTCAGCACTTCGTAACCGAGGATACTCAAATGCGTGAGTCTAGCTAGCTCTCCTATGGTACAAACATGCCAAAGATGAGAGAGTAAACAAATTAAGGGAGAGCAAAACAGACAGGAATGATTATTGACAGACAGGTCCACATTCCATCAGACTGCAGCAAGGAGGCAAGAAGAACAGTGCTATAGAAACAGTGGTGTACATGCACGGAAAGCAAGCCCTGGCTCTGCCTCGACACCCATCCTGGGAAACACCAAGTTCTTCTCTGTGAGAGGAACCTTACTCTATTTTGAATCACTCCTGTGCACAGATAAGTATGTGAGATAGAGTATTTTAAGCTTTTGAATGCATAAGTAAACCCCCAGTCTCTTTTTTCTAAAAATAAAATATTTCTGGACATGAAATATGTGATGCTTAAAGGTAACAAAAAAAGAAGGTTACAGATCAACCTTATGAAAACTGTATTTTATTAAATATACAAAAAGCTCAGCACTTCTGTAGAACATTGTACGTTCAACTCTAATATGGTAATGCTGGTTGGTTTCCTGCTAAAACAGCTGTTCAACACTTCTGTTTTTCTCCCCAGTGGAGTGCAATTCCTCATTTGATGGAGAGAAACTCAGAGAGTAGCAGACAGATACTGCCTCGTGTTACCAACACGCCCACTGCGTGCACTGGCCTACGTGCACTCCTTACAGCCTTTTGTTCACCACCACTGCTTTCACCAGCAGGGGACATGAGACTGAACTGACAGTGTTAAAATGCTGTGAAAATGAAACAAATTATGGCTAATAACTAAATACTACATCTCAAAATGTGTATGATTTACAAACATGGTCTCTATTGTAGTGCCATTTTAGCAAACACTTGCTTCATGTATGTTCAAGTTCCTTTGGTATGGTGAATACAGTCATAACTGGACCTCATAACTGCATTCATTGAAGACATTGGTTTTGCACTGAACTATGTGTACTTACAGAAGGAAAAAAAAAAGTAGGTAGGGCATATCTGGAAGCCAAACTCTAGCTAGATGGAGAGACTTCAATACAGTCCAAGATTGCTTCTGATCTCAAGTACCAGTTACAGCAGAAACCTGTAAGCATGAGCCATCACAATGCTACGGGAAGGCATTCTTCTAACATGTACAAAGCTCAAAATTTAAGTTGCTCAATCTATGAAATATAATCAGGCAAAAATGTTTTCATGATTTAATTTCATGGAACGTTTTCATTGTCCTTGCTAAGTGAAATTCAAAAAACAAACTATATATAGCAAAACACCAAATATTTTAAAGAATATATAGTCAATTACAGAAGAAAATTGATTGTGTTACAAGGCAGCAGGTTTTATCTTTAAAGTTAAAGGTGAGCGACCTCTGAGCATCCCCTGAAATAAGTGCAATTCCAAGTTATGTATTTATACAACTCTGCCATTTTGGGTGCTTAACCAAGAAATGCTTCAGAGACTTTTTAAAAGTTGAAGAAGATCATTGCTTTCTGACAAACCTTCCCTGCCTTACAGCACTGCTACCCTGGCCACACTGCAAGTTATTCCGTCCAAAAGCGTACCTTCTACTGAAGTATCGTATCAAAAGTTGTTTTTCCTTTAACAATGCACTTCAGAAGCATACATGCCTGTACAAATGAGGGAAGGCAGCAGAGGGAGGGATCGCCAGAGGCAGGTACACACACCTATTTCCTAAGGATTTCACATTACAGTCCACGTGATGAAGCTGGCACTTGCTCTGTAATACACAAGGTGCCCTGCCTGACAACGAGAGTTGCCAGTTCTCAAATCAGTAAGTGGTGAAAGATAAAATATACAAACAGCATTCTATAGTCATCTTTTTCATGGATAACATATTTATCATCAGCCACTTTCAAGACCCCTCTTCCCTTTTGAAATCTTGGCTGACACTGCTGGACCACAATGTGCTGTGAGCAACGTAACCAGAACGGAAATGCACTTGGAAAGTTTCTAACCCCGATTCACGAGTACCTCTCTCTCACTGATGCTTCTTCGGTGGAATGCGGGATTTTGCAACCACGATTGGAACTACAGAGAGCAACCCAATCAGCAGCGCCCAGAGAGGGCGGTAGAAGAGCCAGCCAACGGAGATCGTCAGGAGTGACAAGGAGCTGGCCACACAGAAGGCGAAAGCTTTCAATCCAATGTTAACCAGATCTCTAACGACAGGAAACCAGTCCACTGCAGAAAGAATTAAACAAGGGATAAGCAGCTGACAAGATTATCATTTACAAGGAAGTCTTCACGGCTAGGATTTGCACAAAGCACTGCTATCAAAAGGAAGGCTCAAATCATCAAGGGCACTGGATAAGGCATTTCAGCACAGTTATCTTCAAGGCATCTGATAAATAAGCAACAGCTGAACATCTACAACAATGGCAACCTCATGTCTTCAGACAGGAGGTCATGCAAAATTAAGTCTGAAGTCTTGTCCAAGGCTTATGAGGCAGCCACAGTCTTGCAGCTGTGGAACAAGTCAAGGGCAATGGATATTGCAAGCAAAAATCAATTAATGGCAAAAATAAATCTTGCAGTTGTATGTACCTGGATAAGTAAATAAGGAAAATAAAAAGGTACAGAGTACCAAAGAAAATGCTAGCTTTAATGTTCAACATTTACACAAGTCTGAGGCACCATCCTACTTTTCTGTGAGCCTTTATTTGAGCATTCCTCTAAGTTAAAAGGATAAACCAAAACCTTCTTTGCTATACTCACAGCAGTGTACAGTAACCAGACACAAAGACAAGGCTTTATATAACCACTNAGAATGACACTTGTATATGGGTGTAAAAAGTGGGTGGATTGCAGCTGCTAGAGCAGGACTTAAAAGAACCGGCCCAACTTGTGCTTTGGCTTCTAATTTTGGCAAGCACTGGGCTGGGAGCTTCTGAGACTGGCAGAGAGATACCCATTTATTTATTTATCTTCACCTGGTGCTGGGATCTTGAATCCAATTTAAGATAAAAACAAGATTCCTCCTGGCCTCCAAATTAATTAATTTCACATATGAGCAGAGGACACTCTACAGATTATGATCCTATTTCTAAATCATTTTAGCTTTCTGTCATAAACTTACCCAACGTGTAAACAATTCGGGTCATTAGGCTGATGCCTACAAACATTGCCAGCCAGCCTGCTGCACGGAGGGCCCAGGTCTTCATGGTGTTACTCTCATGCTCTTTCTGAAAGACCTCCTGAAAGCAAATGCCATTACATGCAGACTATTACTTTAGTTCTTTTGAGATCCAGCTCCTTCCAGTGCTTTACACGCAAGTCAGAGCTGACAGCATTTCAGGAGTACAGGTTCTCCTGCATGAGATGTACTGCAGCTCATTCTTTAGGGCCTTTTCTACAGCAATATCCAAGCATGCTACAAGAGATTTGGAAGTGCAGCACAAAGGAAACCTGCATTTTTCTAAAGTAAGACAGCAAGGCATGCACCCTCAGAGAAGCAGAAAGCATAGTTTTTGGTGCAAATGGTTACACTGATCAATACTGTGGAAAATAGAACACCAGCAAGTACAGGTAACACAGAAGAAAGACCTGACTTTGTTGTGCTTGCAACAAGCGAGAAAAGGCAACAATATCCCCTGATGGCTGAAGGAAAGGTGGATGAAAGAAAACAAGCAGTATGTAGGGAAGAAAAGATAAAAAGCT
Organism: Alectura lathami; assembly: GCA_013399715.1. Taxonomy (NCBI): domain Eukaryota; kingdom Metazoa; phylum Chordata; class Aves; order Galliformes; family Megapodiidae; genus Alectura; species Alectura lathami. The sequence continues at coordinate 1,172,091 of VXAV01000139.1, read as the reverse complement.
ATGTGTATATTTCACAAAGTTAAATCAAGTATATATTTGCAAGAATTCCAAGTAAGATTTTTTCAAAATAGGTTGTGTGTCCCTCTCCCTCTGTAAAATATACACATGCAGACGGCTGAGAAATAACAAAGCACTCCTGAGAAAGATACGTGCATGATTGATTGACTGCTTGTATGACTAAGTACTCTAGAATTTATTCATTCCTAGTGACTTCATTTCCAATGAACTAAAATTCTACCTAATGAAGATTCAGAGCTCACAGCAGAGAGCTGATTCTACTGCTACCCTCTTTCAACTCAAAACAAGAGCCTTTTTAGCTGCTTTTAGAAGCTCCTGTAAATTCCTGACATCTGGGACTTTTGCAGCAGGGCGTAAAGCAATCATTAATGGAAACCAACCTACTAAAAGGAGTAAATGAATCACCAAATTGTTGGAGCATGCAGGATTTATTGGAGCTTTATGCACTGCCTGAAGGTTCTTTCTCAGCCAGAGCAGCAATAAACATCTTAAACAAGCCTAAACTCCCTGCTAAGAAAAGCTGAAGAGAGGATAGCTCCTATGGTTTGTTTAATTAAAGCCTGATTTTTACTTTTTTTTTTTTTGCATATGACCTTTTCAAAAGCATGTGTTTGTTTCTGTGTGTGTAAGTGGGAGGCTACCAAAAAGCAAATAAAAGCAAAATGAGAAGGCATAGGAACAGTCCTTAAAGCAAGTGATGCTCAGCAACAGCAACACAAGTGGATTTTTTTTTTTAAATAGTTACTTTAGCCACAGCTCCTTCTTAAAATGGAAAAACTACAGCCAAACTACCGCTAGCAGGCGAAGCACGGCATTTTGCTGCAACTCAAAAACATGGAGAAACTGGGAAGGTGAACACTTTGTCCTAGATAAAGCACAGAGAAAAGCCAATGTTTCCATCAGCCATCTCCTCTAGAACAGGCCAGAAGGAGAATTAAAGCTTATTTCACTGCTGCTTCTGCACTACCATCTGCAATTTGAACCCTTCACTAGTACGGGGTGGTACCTTACCTCTACAGAAAGGTCCCCAGGGTACAGAATCTGCAGGACATCTCCAGACTTGGTGTGATATGGAACAAGTTGATCACCCTTCTGGCGAGCAATCACAGTCACCTTGGAAGAAAGGGAAAGAACTGTACTGGTTACTGAGCTAGGGACAGAGTCTGCAAAACACACAAGCAGTTGAAGACCTACCTTATCAGCTGAGCCCAAATGGGGGTCATCTCCGCTCAGACCTGCATAGAAGAATGAGACACGAAGGTCTCCCACCTACAAGTAAGGAGAACACTGGAAATCAACAGAGAAAGATTTCTTTACAAAGGAGAATCACAGGAAAGAAAACTCTGCACGGGAACACTTGATATCATCACTTTTCTTCAGCATTTATGCCAAGCCAGAGGATACCCTGTAGAATTTCCAGGCTGCATTTTTTCCAAGCTTAGTTGATAGCCAAAACAGGACTGCTAAAATGCTGCTTTGCAGTACTACCTCTGATTTAGCTGCAGGAACACACTAACATCAGAGAGATCCTATGTTTATCCCTTTGGCAGAGAAGGGCAGGCAGCATATACTGGCAACAACATATTTCTTTGTACTCAGCAAGGCACAGGTGGAAACCACCTCCCAACACCATCCAATGTTGTTTCATCTAAAAGCATGGCAGACAAAAACAAACAAACAAAACCAAACAGGATCAGAAGCTTCCTTCAAGACAGTCACTTTTGCTGAAGGACTGTACTAATGGTCTTCTCCTACGTGATGCTCTGCACGCCAATTTCTACGTGTTTAAACAGAAACGGGACATACCCCAGCTTTCTTTTCTCACATAATAGTAATTGCTGCTTTGCTTTTATCTTTCTCATCTTACTTCTGGACGCCTGGGGTTCTCGCTGTGGTAAAAATAATCTCCTCCCCGGGTAACATCAGCATGCGGATCCTCAAGGTGTGCCAAGCTCAGCTGCTTGAAGTCATCAATCTTATCCACAAGACCTAAGCAGAATACAGAGCCAGGCTCAGGTCTGGTGTCTAACAGCCAGTTTGCAGCCTGGCTTTCTGACTATCACTTGAAACAATCGCCACAGCAGAGAGAACCCAAGCATGCTGCTGTTGCAACAGAAGACACAAAGCAATTCTTACCTTTGGAAAGCACAAAGCTGCCAACCTGGACATTAGGAGAAACAACAGTGAAAGACTCCACAGCCATGGCACTGGGAAACAGCAAGAGTTCCTGATTAGTTCCATAATCATGGCCAGACTCAAGATTTACAGTACGCAATGTACAGCGCATAAAGGAACTGTGTCAAACATCAGAAGAAACTCAAAGAGCTAAATGGCTGACATGATGTGAGACTAAATCCATTGAGAAACTGTGTCCTCGCTTCATGGTGTTGGAACCACTAAAACAAGTCAATTTATGACTGTCTCATCACCTGGACTAAGCTTTCATTCATACCATAGGAATTCACTAGTTGTTTTTCTGTACTGACCCTATGTTTTGAGTGACAAGGAATTAATCACGTTCCCAAATGAATATTTGCAATATTTAACTATACTCACTAACGCACTTTATTTCTAGCCTGAATTTATTTAGCTTCTGCTGTCAACCACTAGATCTTATCTGCTAAATTAAGAAACCTAGATCACAAACGCTCGAAATAAAGGTACCTCTACATCATGCCCAAGTTATCTAAATACCCAGTTCCGGAATCCTTAACTTACAGACTTGACTTCATTCTCATAAGTAGTCCTAGTGGATTCTCCTTGGCAGTAATTAACAGATTTTATTTTCAAAAATGTCTAAATCTCATAAACAGATAAGACAGCTGGGCGGAAGGAAGAAGGCATGCAGTACACACTTAAAATAGTCTCATTAATGCTAGGTATGAATTCTAAAGTTCAGCACATCTGCACACACTGTGCTGTTTCAGGCAAGGATCCACCCCAGTTAGACTTCTAGGTCAGATGACCTGTTATAGGTTGCAGCACTTTTTAAGGATGTACTGCAATAGCACTAATCAAAAATATTTCCTACTCTCAAGAGCAAATTTGCATTTACTGGGGAATGTTAATGAACAAGTTCATTAACAAAAAAGTGTGCATGGGGACAAGAGACAAAACAGGAATGTCACCTGTGCATCTTGTTCCATTCTCTCTCTATGCTAGGTCTATGCTACTTGGGATTTATAATTAAAAATATCTATGTTTTTGTCTTCCTTCCCAAAGTAATACCTTCAAATAATGGGCAGTTTTTTTGGATGAGCCCACAGCACCAAAATAAAGTTCTGGAGATATGGCAGAGTTCTAAATTTTTATTCAAACCCTGGTTCCCATCCCTTTGGCTGTCCTTTTCATTCACACTTTTTTTTTTTTTTT
>VXAV01000139.1:1120635-1151933 GCA_013399715.1 Alectura lathami | reverse complement strand
AAAAAAGGCATTAGAGTTTAGCTAGAAGGAGCAGTTAACAAAACATGAAGTACTTCTAGACATGATAGAACATACTTCTAGTACAAGGTTAGCCCAGACAGTTACGTGCAGATGTAATCCTAGTTGGATTTTATCCATTTAATTTTTAGAGTAAAAGTGGATGGATTTACTTGTATTCATCTTACTGATTCTTGTCATTACTCCTAAAATAATGCTTTCTGCCATATTAGTGTGCAGTGCTTCAGTTCTCTAATTTTAGTCATTTTTCAGTTGTTGCATTCCTCTTGTAGTTCNCTCTTCTTCTGGTGGGGATAAAGGTTGTCTGTAAAAACGTGCCTGTTACTAGGAAATGTTGTAAAGTAAAATATGTTCTAAAGTGTAGCTAACTACTGAAAAATGATTGAAATTAGTTAAAACTGTATGTTCAGATAAAAATTACTCCCTATATTTGGCTGGGAGGAACTGGTGTGTGATGCAGGTTGCTGGCTTGTTAGAATGGGGTTGTTCCTGTAGTCAGCCTTTAATGGAGAAAGTGTCTCTTCTTCTGGTGGGGATAAAGGTTGTCTGTAAAAACGTNTCTCTGTTACACCACCTCCAGTTTGAAGATCTGGCTTTCGTTAGTGTTCAGTGACCTTCCTAGAGATATGACCTTGTTTCAGATATGAAAATGACCTTTGTTTGCTTTCTTCCCTGCATTAGGCATGCCGTACACAGGGGTATCGAGGGAGATGTATATCTTGCAGTTTATTTTAAGAATCGTTCTATCTGGGGATCTGCCAGGGCTGTGTTGGAAACAAGATATAGATCCTATCCAGTTCTTGGTGAGAATGTCCTTGTTAAACCTTGCAGCAGTGTCTCCTGTTCATCTAAGGCACTTATCCGATCACATGTCAATGAATCTCTTTGAGGAATGATGTTATCTAAATAGGTAGAACCTACTTTCTTATTCCTAGGGAAGAAAAAAGGATAGTATATGCTTCTTACACTCTTGTTTTACTTCTCATTGAAATTCTAACAGTGGTAGTGTGGGACAGTGTAGAGGAGCTACCAGCAGCTTGTCATTTGTTCTTAATCTGTTCTATTGAATGATCATGACTTCATTTTGTAGAACAGCACCAGCCTGTCTGCAGGTTTTTTTTGTTGTTGTTGTTTTGTTTTTTTTTAACTGCTTTTAGCCACTCTGGAGCTGATGGTTTTTTTTTTTTTTTTTCTGAGAACTTAAGAGAAAAGAAATGCAGCAATAATTATGACACCAATGCTATAATTCTTTCCACTAATGCAAGACTGTACCTAACCACGTTCATCTATCAGTGTTAAGCTATTTCAAATGTCAGACTGTTTTATTTTGTGCTGAATTTAGAGCTAAAGCATGAAGTTCTGAAGGCTTGGAACAGGAAGATGTTACCTTTTTTTTTATTATTATTTTAACTCTTCTTCACTGTAGGCTAATTCTGACTGCATAAGGTAAAATGGCTGGAGTTATACTTTTCCATCTGAGCATGGAAGAAGGAGAAAAAGCTCGTATTTATCAAATGTTGATGTACCTTGATACTGTAAAGACCAAGAAATAGGCCAGAGACTGCTAAAATTAGTAAATGTAATATGTAACTGCTTTTACACCCTGAGGAGTTTGGACACGTTAATAGCATTATTCAATCTTGCCTTGGGTTTTGCACCCACCACTGCAAGAAGCACAAGAGTTTATGAGGGGAGCACCCTGTGCTCTCATCCTGTGGCTCAGGCTGGAGAGTCCTTCTCATGCGTTCAGACCCACTGACAGCAGCCCCATGCAGCACACTGAAATGCTTGGAATGTTGCTTAATTTTCTGCCGTTTGCTAATTTAATTGAGATCATTAAACAATGGAGCTTTTGTCTGTCTTGTTATGGGGAGTGCTGTGTCTGCTGCTTCTTGATACACAAAAAAAAAAGTGTTTTGCAATTCAAAGAAAATAAACGTGAGGTGGCAGGTTTCCCCCAGAGGTAGAATGTATGGCTGATTTTCTTCTTGCTACTAACTTTACTTTCCTGAAGAATCCTTGGACTTTATTTGTTCTTTTTGCATGGTTCCTCTAGTGAATTCCATTTTCTTAGCATAAGTCAAAGTCAGCAGCCAGAGCCTGAATGGAGAGGTGACGTCTAAATCAAGAAGAAACATTCTGTAAAAATAAAAATAGCACATTACAGACTGGGCTTGATAAATTAGTGAGCAGACCATTTGGGAATGCCCTGTTATAGCCAAAACCAAGAGCACAGGAAGATTTGTGATGATTGCACATTGCAGCTTAGCCCGGATGCAGCAAAGATTTGAAGGGTAATTGGACATAGGATTTGCTGTACCGTGTGGGATGATGGGTCATGTAGATTTGTGTCTTTTCTTTCAGATGTGTCCCTTATGCCTCCTAAGAAGATGAGAGCATCCACACAAAACATGCTCATTCCCTTCTTAGGGTGCTGTATGAGAGATGGGTATTCGACTTCTACATCTATGTTTTCTAAGCTTTTTCTTACTGTTAAGTGCTACTGCTCCTGCCCTGTTCCTTTTCCTTTCTATATTGTCCTCTTATATGCTCCCAAATATTATTGTGGCTTTCTTTTCTTCCTCCTTTTCCTACAGCCAGGCACCTCTCTCCTTACAGGTTTTGGCTCCGTTTGCTTCTCTGGCCCAAGGGACCATCACTTCTTTCCCCTTGAGACATGAAGAACCTAAAAATGAACTAGGTTGGATCTAGCTGGTATTGTTCTGATTTGGTACTGCATGGGACAAGCAAAGGTCGGCAGAACTCAACAGCTGGATTCAGTATGTGTAGTTTGCATTTACAGTGCTGTACATGAATCTTCTGATTCGGATTTAGTTCTGTTTATAACCACTGTGTTTCTGTGTTAGGAACGTGTAAGCTTTAATGGGTGTTACCAGCGCAGATGAAGATTGAAATATCCTTAATGCTTGTGATTTTTCTTGTAAAGAGCCATATTATGAATGAATTGGAGCTAATATTTTCAGAGATAGACTTTATGATTTCTCAAATGCGACAGAGCCATAGTCCTGAGAATCTGGGCTACCTGAGCCTGTGCCGTACATTGTCCCTGTGCATTGGTACTGGGCAGCAGCTTTGTGTCAGGTATGGTGCTTCCATGAGAAACAACATAAGCCCATGTGGGACAATCTCCTAAAATAGAATTTTAATCCAGAGCTCAGACCTGTGTGTTTAGAAGTGGTACATCAAAACATTTCTCATCACTAAGCTGCAAGACAGAAGTGTGATGGCAATATTCATCATGTGGTTTCTGTGTGCAGACTGAAGGTTAGGCCTTAAAGGTACAGTTGTCTCAATGTCAGTATACAGGTAAGATAAGAACTTGTTACAGTACGTTGAAGATTAAGTTCAACTATAGTAAAGAGTTGCAAAGGTAAGTCTCTGGTGACTGGCTGAGTTTGGTTTTAAGCATGGGGACCAGAAAAGCAGACTTCTAAGTTCTGAGCATTTATAGGTAATCTTCTACCTACCCGCCATACGTTTCTGTTTTCATGCCTTGCATCCCACAAATCAATTACGTGCAAAGGAGCAGTTAAGGGCCTGCTATATTTTTAGACCTCATTAGACCTCAGACTTCATGTTTGTATTTTAGTGAAGAATTAAACACCTGAAAAATCTTACATGTAGGTACTTGCAGCATTGAATTTTGATCAGTTGCTGGATTAACATAAATTAACAGCACCTCTTTTGTTATTTGTACATGTTTTCATACAAAATGTACTTTCACAGGCTGCTCAATAGAAGAATAACAACGTACTGTGGTTGCCTCATTGGCTGAATGCTTTTCTGCATTTTCTTGTCTCTATGCTTAATACCGGCGAAGCGAGAGCCTCAATGATGCCTGGACTCCATGTGGTTTATTAACTTGAAAAGAATTAATGTGCATGTGGTATGAGGACTGTGTGGTTTAAAATTTTAAGAATAGATCCCAAACCCCACACTAGTGTATATGTCTGAGTATTTTTAATTGAAGTTTTAAATACAAAAGAGAATGTGCTACAAGACTTAACAAATAACACACTAACTCTTCCATGTTTGGAGATATTCAGAGAGCACATCATAGAAATCATATCAATTCAAAGAGAACTTACATCAAGCAGCATGGAGAAATCATGAGACATGGTAGACACTACAGAGAAAACTTATTCTTTATAGCAGTGAACCATTTTCAGAAGAGCGCTGCACAAAGCTGTGCATAGGTATATTTTCCTTCTTAGCTGCTTGCCAAGAGCAGAAGATGAAGAAGCATTAGTACCGATACGTTACTGCATTGGAGTTAGGGCTCAGCACTCACAACGGCCGTTTAATGAACTGCTTTGATGCTTTCAGGGTCTGTGTTGTGAGAATGATTGTGTGTTCGTGGATACACGTGTTGCACAGCTGTTACAGAGGTATTGTGACCAACAATACCAAGTTTGCTGCTATCTGTGGAAAGTTGCATGTGCTTCTGCTTTGAGCGATGGCCTGCACTATTATAAATTTTTCCACAGCTTTCCAGACTTTTCCTGTGGGTAGATGCTTTTATTGAATCCTTATGCAGGATTTCCAAGCGATGCATTATTGCTACTGTTTAGTATGTGATTGCTACTGCTCATGAGATACCTTGTGCACCTGAGTGTTGCAGGGTTGTTCATGTGGACATCTTTAAGACAGGTCTCATTTCAGAAGTACTGAAAGGAGCTGTCCAGCCACATCTGCACTAGGCAAATGCATCTTTTTCATGTTGGTACTATTTACTATATTACTATGCCACCAAAGAGGTGCAGTCACAAAGATGATTACATGATAGTTGATACTGCATACAGAGCTACAAAACAATTTCCCTTGGGAAGACATATCTTCTGTGGTAGTGTAAATTCACTATGTTTTCTTGTTCTGAGAAACGTGTGGCAGCTTCTGCAAGTCATTTTGCACTATCTCATGCTCATCTTTTCACGTCCTTTTCCTGAGTCACTACTTTTTCTTGTCACTACCTTAATCAATAGTTGTTCTAACTTGATCTCTAACTCGATCTCTCCAGTTCATTTCTACTCAAGTATTTATTTTCAGTCAGGCTACATATAACATTGCAGAACAAATAGATATCACACATAGTAGTTTTCTTTGTGTTGGAACTTTATTCTTTGATTTTTCTTCTCTGAATTTGGAGGTACCTGGTAAGCAGACATAGTGACATCGTTAAATAGTCAACTTGCAGTGCTGACACACCCTCGTATGCTTTCCCTATTTACCTTGGAATTAAATTCCATACTTACAGAATACCTATTACTCTACAGAGTAAAGCCATGAAACAAGACGTAGTAGTTGGAACAAAATGTGCAATGTTTCTAGCTAATGGAGGGAACAAAGTAGACCTAGCTATACAGCTACCAGCAAATAAATTAGAGATTCAAAAAGAATGGGAAATTAGGAGAATAAATTAGTTAATGTTTCTGGCATCACCCCCTCACCTCATTTGCTTTACATCTCTAAGATGTGTGTGTATGGTTGTCACCTGTTTCAGAGACATTGGAGCATGCAATGTATTGATGGCTATCTTTGTACACAGTGGTGTTCGTGGTAAGGTATTCATTAATCACTGCAGAGAATTTTTGTGTTTCAAATAGTATTGCTACTAGCAGTTGCTGAAAATTCTTGTGAATGACCTTGTTAACAAATAATTTTCACTCACGTAAAGAAACTATGAAGCAGTTTACACAAAATCACCAATCATAGCACAAAAAATAAAACATGGAAGCTTGCTTTAAGAAGGTACTGACTATAAACCAAAATGGAATACCATCACTTGTAAATGAGATATCCCACAGGTAAAACGACCTGTGTTGAAAATCATGTTCCTTAGCTTTGTTATAAACCTGCACCTGATTTTCACTTATTCTCAGAGGCCCTTTGAGAACAGGCTGTAAATCAACGTACACATCTTTACTGCTGTTTGAAAGAGAGCTGGTCAGACTGAAGACAATAAAGAAAACAATAGCTGTGCTCCAAATTTAAGATGACATTTGAAATTAAGTCAAATACCCTGATTAAATAGTGTTTTATTGTATCAATTAAATGACTTGTTGGAGATGCCACATTGTTGGATGCCACTTTACAAACAACAAATAAATAATGATATGCTTGTAAGACAAACAGAAGGGAAGAAGAAAATCTATGGCAAAGGAGAAGGGGAGGTTTCTTGAAAGGGTAGGGAAGAACACCACTTATGCACTATCAGGAGAAGTGGAGCTTTTATTTTTTAGATATCTGCCTGTCAATCTTTTTCCACATGACCTGAAGATTTTTCTGCCATTAACCAATCCAAAGTAGCTACCTCTCCGTTACGATGGGGTAGGGTAAAACTGATTCAGAAAATGCTTTTGCAGAACAGGACTATACTTCTGCGGGGCCGTCAGACAATCCTCAGGTACAATGGGAGGGCAGCCTAGGTTCAGTATTGTATCTTCAAGTAAGACCAAGAGAAATAAAGCAGAATAAAAACACTAAGTGCAAAGCAAATATCAGTGGTCTTAAGCACAGCTTGGATAGCCAGGTTGCTCTCACAGTAAATATAGCTATCTCATTTGACACGCAGGGTAAGCAACCCATGTACCTCCTACTTGTATAGCTTCTGTAGGATTGCAAACTTGACCTAGGAGCAGCTAAAGTTCATTGTGTTCTGGCTTTTTCTTAGCATAAGGCTTGAAGTGGTAATCACTGTGAAACCTTTGTGAGTGTTACAGACTCAAGTACTATAGCGAACAGCAAAATGACCTTGGAGAGCAAGAGCTGGGTTTGGAATCAAGTTTGTGCTCGGGTGCTTTCTGCAGCAGAACTCATCACTAAGCAGTGATAACAGCAGTGTACATCTACAGAGCCTTGTCCGAGATAGGTCCCGTGTTAGTTTCTGTTCAGCGATGTGACAATATTGCTTTCTAGAAAGCAGCGTGTTATATTGGCATAATCACTGTTTGATGGTAAATAAAAAGGTCTGAGCTCTTTTAGATAAGTGTTATATTTGACATACTTGTCTAGTATTATGCCACTTGTAAAGCTGAAAATGCTGCCTGTTAGTGGTCATTTATAAAGAAAACTACACCCAAGTAATGAATGCATTATGTAAGCAGCTTATACATAATATCAGGCTCTGACTTGAAGTGTGGAAACACTAATCCATATCTTCAGGTTTGCCTTGTAAAATGATTCTCTAGGTACATGGAATCAGACTGAAATTAAAAACTGTAAGCTACGTATGATGCACTAGTTCGTTTTATATGATAGGACTGCATTTTTGGAAAAAAGCAGTTATGTCCCAAAGTTTTCTGTCTAAGGAAATGAAAGGAGAAAGGGTGGTGAGCCTGCCTTCATCACTTCAGCTAGGAGCATGTTGATCAGAAGCGTAAGAACTAGCTACACCTTTCACTGCAGTGTTACTAAAAGGCAAAGTTCATCACTGTAATTTTTGAAGCAGAAATTACTTGCACCCTGTTCGAAGAATATCTGCTACTTGTTTTCCCAAATGTGCTTTCCAGGGTTTCACCAGGCTGTTCATGTTCACAAGAAGTTTGCTGGTCCTAGAGTCCTCCTGGCCTGCTATAAGATAGTCAGTACCTAATTTGAAGGAAAAAAAAAAAAAAAAAAGTCACTAAGTAGGAAAAAACAAAACCAAATGCAGAATTTCTCTATTTCTTAAGGATCTGGTAGGTGGCATCTTAGCCAGCTTAATGCAGTTTTTTAATGCAATCTCAGCTTGTGCACAGCATAGGTGAATTTATGTATTTTTTCTTGGTATGTTTTCTGTTTGTTTAATTTTACTTGTTATTGTAACATTCTGTGCTGGTTGTTTGATCTTAGCTGAGATTTGTACATCCTGAGGGAAGGCAGACAACCTTTATATATCCACCCACTTAACTTCCAAAAAGCAATTCTTTGGGTTCCATCTGTGGAATGAAACTTTTGGAGTAAAGACAAGAAAGAACTCAGAGTTGAAACTCGTGGCAACAGAAAGCCCAGATTGTCAGTGTTCTGGGAAGAAACAGAACCACAGTTATTGAAGTGCCTGAGAAGAGCAGCCCGAAGGGCCAGATTGATCTGCGTGTGTAGCCCAGTGCAGCTCAGCTGACACGGCTGTTCAGTATGACAGCTGTGTATTCCTCTGGTACAGCAGTCCACACCTCCTTCTCACGGTTAGGAGACTCTGCAGCAATCCAGACATCTCCAGGAAGTGGAACCATGGAGCATTCATTGCAGGATCCGAGGAATAACCCTCAGTGATGGGGCACTCTGATATTGGTTACTGTCTCACAAATATTTAACGAATTGTTACTCAGAAAACTCTTTAGACATAAAAATACTTTTTTTTTTTTTCTCTCATAAAAATGCTTCTAGTCACAAATATTCTGGAAGTTACAATCAAGTCACTGAAAGTGAAACATTTCCAAGGTGATTTGATTTTTATTTATTTATTCATTTATTCTGTGCAACAGCTTGAGTCTAACCCCATAGGATAAGTGCTGTAAGCATTTTGTCCTTACCTGGATTGAGGATGGGACAAGTACATCCCCTGTTGGTCCAGGATTCTGGGTAAATGCTTCTGTTGCTCCGAGCAATTTTCACTTTGCCTGATTTCAGGACCTTCTTCACTTTCACAACAACTTCTGCATGTGTCCCTTTGTCATGAGCTGATAGGATTCTTGCTTTTATCACTACCAAAAATATATCAAGATAAAGATCAGCAAAGAATTTCTAAATGATTTTTTTCATGTTGCTAAAAGGTAGAATTTTAACACCTTGGAAGAAGACATGAAAATACACTGCAGTTGCACAGAAGGTGTGCTCCAGTCCTTGTCAGCTTCAGTCATGGTTTCTTCTAAATAAATTTGGAGAAGGAAAACTGGATTTCTCTGTTGAATTAACAGATTCTTTCAGCATGTTATTTATCAACTACTCTTAAATGAGCTCCTGTCAAACGCTTGGCAGTCGTAGGAAAGCACTTGTATCTATACAGAGGAAGGGTGTAAACAGATCAGCTGTTAACAGTCGGATTTGAAGCACACTGATTCTGTGCATTCTATTTGACAGTTTGAAAACTTGTCTTGCATGTGTATAGCTTTAACACTGGCCTTTCAGTGTTTTTGTCCAGTGAGAAGGGACTGTCTGCTCCACAGGAAGGAAGTCAGGAAGTTTCCTGTCAGACTGTAGGCATGTCACATGGCTGAAATTCCATGGTTTGCATAACAAACCAGAAGTATTTTTGTTCTGTGGCCTAACATCTGGTTGCCATGATAGATTTCTGCTCCTTTAATTTAATAGGATCCCATAACTTTTTGGCAGGGTAGTCTCATCCACGTTGTTCCCGCAAGCAGGCTTTGTTGTGTCATGACACATCAAACCTTTGGATACCAAAGCTTTCCTTTCTTCCTTCATGTGATGGCATGAACCAGGTGTTGATAAGCCCAGTATTAAATACATTCTTGGCAAGCAAGCATTTGAGCCTGCATAACGAGTGCGAAAGCAATGGCAATTTAAATGCAAGGCTTTTATAATTTATTCTTGACCTAGATGTCAGCCATTCCACAGACTTACAATTCTAGCACTCTTGCTGTAAAAAGCGAAGGTGGAAAGGAGACACCAAGGGGCCTGGCATGAAATACGTTGTTCATTGATCACCCCTGATCTGAAGTTGGACATGTCACTAGACAAAAAGGGCAGAAGAAATCCTACCTCTTATTTCATGACTTTGACAGTTCTGTAATTTTTCACTGTTACCAGCTATCTGCTAATAACATGCATAAAGAACATTGTGGAAGTATCATACCTTGAGGGCACTTACCATAAGCATATTTCATTTGACAGAAGTCAGTGACGCTTCCAAGCACCTTCTCTTTGCACACACACTTTTCTAGCGGAAGAATCGCAAAACACAAAAGGTTGGAGTAGAGCCAGGCCATGAGAGAGGAAAGAAAAGCAAATGCTGTTCAGTGACAAAGTTATATGTGTGTAACTTCCATAATCTGGATGGACTTGAAGAGTCCTTGAGAGTGAGCTCAGTTATTTGCAAACCTGTTTTTTGTTAGATTATATGATAATTGGTCTGAAACCTGATCAGTACTGTCAAGTAAAATGAGGCCCTCATGGGGTCTACTGAATAGTTAATAAACTGATACTAGTAAAGAGTTTGTTAGAATCAGATCCAGGTGTAAATCATGTACGTAGTAATACCTTTTTTCAATCCCATAAGCTAAGAAATGCTGAGCCTTGCGTTATTAAGGTAACATTCCTCTCAGGCAAGTCAAGGTGTGCGACAGGTGGCACTGGTACCTCTGGGCCTTAGCAAGTCGTTGGTGCTGGTAAATGTTGACCTTCACATGTGGCAAGCAAAACTGACATTTCAAGTCTTAAAGGCTGCACCTCAGTCTATAAGCTTGCTTACTTTATGACATTAGCTAGATACAGTGTAATAATTTCTTTGCCTTCTGTCTTGAGCTGCTGCGCCATGAGGAATACCTTATTTTTAACATGACTCACGTTCCACCACAGAAGTGCCTGCGTTCAGTGATGGCTGACATGATCTTTTTACAAGTAGAATTTGAAATTCTGAACAACTGAATGCCTGAGGAGCTGTGTAAACTCATAAGCATTATGACTATAATTAAGACTACAAATGAAGAGTATTCTTCACACAGTCTTACTTACGACTCCTTGATATCCAAAACCAAGGTTGAATAGTAGAGCGTTGTTTAGAAAATAAAAATGTAGGTATAATGACAACCAGTGATAGTTCAAATCAGCACATGTTGCCAGCAGATGGAGGACAGACTGGAGTTAGAGAAGGGGGATCTAAGTCAGGGCAGAAAGAAGACAGCTGGCACTGAGTGAAGTTATCAGATGTTCCCAGACTCTGGGTTGTACCTGGGTGTCTCAGAGCAGAAAATCCCTGCTCGTGGTCATTCCATTTCCACTCATCTTCGCTCTCATTAGTTGGTGTTTGCTCAAGGTCAGGGATTCGTCCCCCAATGGGGATATTAAAGAAGGGCTCATTGTCATAGCTGGAAAGGGACAAAGAAGGAAAAACTTGGTCAGGACACAAGGTGGGTGGGAAGCGGGTGTTCATAGCATATAGCTGCATCGAGGTTGGGAGTGTGGGGGCAAGACTTCATGCCATATAGAGAAAACACAAGGTCTGGGCTTTTATTTAGGCCTCATCAGTGCTGACTTAACATTTTTTATTTTTTAATAACTACATTTTGTGCCTTTCTTGCCTTTGTTTGTTTGCTTTTTTTTTGCCTTTTTTTTTTTTTTTTTTCCTTTTTTTTTTTTTTTTCCCTTGCCAGTTGGTTGCTTTTGGCTTTATTTATTTATTTATTTATTTATTCTGAATCAAATAACTCAAAGCTAGTGATCACTTGCTGATGTCACTAGGAACTAAGGGCACCTGCAGAACCAGTAAAACTGCAGCCAGTCAGCAAGTCATAGGATTTCTGTGCTGAGATTAGGCCATGTTTGGGGTGCAGATGCCTGCCTGCTAGAAAGAAAAGAGAGACCTTTTAACTCATTTTACCCTGGGCACAGAGGAGAGGCAGGCTCTCCGGACTCTTCCATTTATTTCCAAGGCAAACAGATGTTATTCAGAAATGCTATACCAACTCATTTGGTGTTGTGGATTTGCCTATAATTAGTGCAAAAGTCATCATTCCAAAATCTCCTTGGATAATACAATGCATTTACAAATATGCCAGCCACCAAATGGAATCCAAGAGACCTTCTATGACTTACAGCCACCTTTTCAAATGATATGCATCCCCTGGCCCCCTCCAGCATCCTCCATTTATTGTCATCGCTGTTGCGTTTCATTTTTACAGAATCCCATCTCAAAGTGAACCCAAAGGAGGGCTTCTTTACCCATTGAAACAGTTTCCAGTATGCTGGTCGCAGTCTCTGGCACAGTCACAAGGACGACAGCCATTTTCTCCAAAGCCCCAGTAGCCCATGAGACATCTATCGCAGTTGGGGCCCGCCACACCTGGCTTGCAGTAGCAGAATCCTGTCTTGGGGTGGCATCGCCAGCTTCTGCTGAACGTTGAGTTGGCTGAACCCATTGGCTGGCAGGAGCAAGCTATGGAGATATGGTAAGAGGTGACTGAGATTACGTGCCCAGGGTCATCTGGTTAAGTGACATTTTTGCAAGGCTGATGAACTTCTGCCCTCCTCCTGATGCTCAGTAGTTTTACAATGCAGGTAACCACTGCATTGTCAGCCTATGCTAGCGATGTTCTTTTTAACTCGTTAAGCACAGTGAGTCAAAACCAAGTAGGACCTGTTTGTGTGTGAAAGTCGATTCTTTCCCGCTACACAAATGTGGAAAATACAAGAATTTGAAGCAGTGCCAGGAGGCCTCCATTGTGTGCTCATTTTTTAAGTGGCTTGCAGGTGGTTGACTTTTGAGATGTTTTGCAGAAAGATTCACTAACATGGATGTGGTCCCAAATGATAGTTGCTGCCTGCATTCTTTCCTGTGAACACAGCACAAAACTAGTGTTTCCTCTGGGGTCGGATGTAGCTCATACAGGTGGTTCAGATGACCTGAGATATTTCTTCAATTTCTGCCTCCAAATAATCCACAAATTTCCTTCACTGTGAGTTCTAAGGGACATTTCACCATGCAGTACTGTATGCATGTGGGGAAGCTGATGAAATTTGTACAAATACATGAATAGGCTTGTTAAAAGGAAAGGGAACAGAATGAGCAAGGATCTCTAAACTCACTAAACCTATTTTGTTTATAGCTGAAGAGCAATATGAGAAAAACATGACCTTTCTAATGCTATTGCCACTTTGACACTGGCCTGAGCAACTCAGCACAACTTGACAATAAAACAGATAGTTACAGCTCCTGTGGTACACTCCACCTTCAAATACAACAAACTGTTACAGTCTCATGCCACCAGTATATTCCCAATGTGACAGCATAAGGGAGTGAGGTGGAAAGTCATATCTAAATCTACTTATGTTTACAGTGGTGCAAAGCCAGCCTCAGCTGACTCTTGCTCATCAGGGAAGGGGCCAGCTGAGATGGTCAAGCCTTGTGCCAATGGCTCTGCGTGGGTCAAATACAAGCAATAAACACAGCCACTCATTTTTCCTTTTCAAACACATTTGATTAAAATGAGAACTGCTCTGAAGTCCAGTCCTTTGCATTTCAGCTCATTTTTATATTAACAAAGCAGTTTGCCCTGGCTTTTGCTTGTAGCAGTGTCTGAAGAGGAAGTACATCACATCATAATCCCTCTGGAAAAGGGGAGAAATAAAAATCTTGTGGCTAAGACCTGCTTTAGCAGAGATTTTCAGTTAAATGTTGGACACCCAAGGTGTTTGGATAGCTTGGATGAGGGGCCAGCCTTTTGGGTGCTTATCTGAACCAAACATGATCTCCAAAGCTTTTGAAGTTTGCCCATCATTGCTACTAATCAAACTACTTTTCTTCATGAGCTCACAGATAGTGGAACAAATGAACGCTCTGATTCCACACATCATTTTCCAAGGGAGGGAGTATATGACTACAAAGAGTGCTAACTTTAGCAAGCACAGATTCACTTTCATCTGCAACCTCACATTTGATGCTCAAGAAAAAATAAATTTCAAAAACAGTATGAGAAAAAGGGTGAGCAGTTTTGTTTAATAGGCATTTCTCTTATGATCTGCTTACTATGTAGTTATTTTTTTCACCATGCCCTGTGTTCTTTATGCCAATATTTTTAATAATATTATTACACTCTGCTGTAGACAGATCTCAGTCAGTTGTTTTCAAGGGACACTAGCACAATAGCCTAAGGACAAAAAATAAGCGTGCTGTCATGGGCAATGTACTCAACACAATGAGCTGGTTGGCGGATGGCAGCAGGCTCGCCTGTTTGCCACAAAGCAGTCTTGACTTTGGGAGCAAACCCAGGGATTTTGCTGTCAGTTCTGGAGAGCAGGTGTAACAATGAAGTGCTCATTAGCACTGACAGTTTCAAAGGCAAGTTCTGATTTGTTGCTGCTCAACTTGAATTACTTTTGCCCAGATTTTTGCAGGACTGACTACATCACCCTAAAAAAGGAGACACTTAGTTCCATCCACCACTGAAAAAAAGAATGTCATAGATTTGGGGATAAGGAGCAGAAACACATGCTTCTTTACTGCAGACAGGTCTGAGCCACAGGAAGTCAGAGGTTGCCAGCATCCATGCTGGCCTGAATCCAGGTTTCTGATTTCATTCTAATATCTCTGTATCTAAGATCTACCTGTGGAGTTTTCACCTGAAATTTCTCATATTTCTGCAATATTTCTGGATTCTTCTCATCTTCCAGTTTTCAGGTTTTATCAGTTAGGGTCACATGACAGGTGGGTAAATCATTAACATCATTAGCCTACATATCACCAACTGAGACTAGATTCTGATTCAAGATGAGGCCTTCTCCCACCCTGTCCCTAAAGGAAAGAATTACAGGTCAGTGACAGACAGCATTGACAGAAGCTGATAAGGAGGTAGAAGAATATGCATGTTGTTTTGTTTGTTTGTTTTGTTTTATTTATTTCAGGGCTGCAGTTCAGGAAAACTAATGTTCCCAAATGAGCAGTGGGGCATATTCCCCAATAGAAAGAGGGGCAGCCTGCTGGTGGATCCGAGAGCAGGCCGGATCAATACATGTAGCACACTTTCAGATGAGTTATACAAGTGGCTTGCGAATGCTTTGCTCAGTCTGTGTTTATTTAGCATTTCAGCTTGGGTGTGTACATTGTCTGGCTTACAGAGTGTTGTGGCCAAAATCGCAGTGGTGCATCTAAGGAAACTCCCAAAATAAGAGCTCACATGTCACATGCTGAAGGGGCAGCTGACGGTGACTAGGTTTTATCTGTCTAATAGTATCATAGATTTGCAGATAAACCTCACAATTAAAAAAACAGAAAAGCAAGCTTCCAAAACCTCATCTTTTTACATTTCCTAATATTTAACAAAGAATCTTTCGCTGCTAATTTTTACTTCTTTCCTCTTGGCAAACCCTAGTTTTCTCTCTATCTGCCTCTCTGTCTAACAAAACACCAGCCAACATAACAATGGCCTTGTTTGTCAAAGGCATCATCAATTATGTTAGGGACGGTGTGCAGACAGTTCTGGCTCAGAGATGGCTGGTTTATGTGGGTTCTCCCCTTGACAGCAGTGCGATGAAAACACTTCCCTGTGTATTAGCAGTGGCTGTCAGCCACAAAGTGTCAAAAGCATCCTCTCGCCTTTTACTCTCACTCCTGTTCTAAGATTTTTGTTACTCTACTGGATGTATTATACTGTAAAAGAGAGAGACAAGGAATATAAAAAAAATGAATTATTCATACAGCAGCCTCCACTCAAGTCCTCAATAAATCTGTCTGCCCTTAGCACAGCTGTCTTCCCCATGTAATTAAACACAGATGTAAAAATGTGATATTGGTTGCAACGTATGGTCCCAAGTTATAGGAAAAGAGCAAATGCTCCGAGTAACTCAGTGAACTTTGAGGTATGTCCCTTTAAACTTCTGTCTAGAAATACTGCATAAGATACAGCGATGGGCAGACTATATGATGAAAGCTAGGCAACAATTTCTTTTGAATCTGAAATATGTAACTGTGCACCTTCTGAGCATATGAACAAATCAGAGCAGTTTTTAAAGCATGTCAGATGTGAGGGCTGACTCAGCCAATGACATTTCTTAAATAAAGGCAGTAAGATAGGCAGCTGTGTGTGTGGTCAGGGCTGATTAAAGCAGACTGAACCAAGATGTGGTCAGGCCTTTGTGATATGACAATTAAAAGTTCAGTCCCTCTGCTTGGAAGTAAAAGGAAGAGCAGCAGAGCTTTTCAGAGTCTGTGCATGTGCATCTGGTCACATTTTAATTTTCAACCCTTGTGCTTGGTGTAAAAAGCTTGTTTTCCTGGAGAGCCTAATGGGTCTACATGCCTGCTTTTTTTTTTTTAAGCTAAGCAAAGTCTGAGTACAAAAGATGGTGCCATTTCAGAAGGATCCTTTAAGCCTCTAAATAAGCCACAGGAAAGAGCCAAGGATACAGCAGCTTTTCTAATCATTGGTTAGGAAACGATTAGACTTCTGAGTCAAAGCTCTCATACAAATCTATATTCAAACCTCTTAATCCTGTGTTGTCACCCCCAATAACATGCAGGTGTGAGCTTTGCTCTGGCACTCTTCTCATGCCTTCCTTTTTCTTTTTTTTTTTTCCTCAAAAAGTCTAAACAGTGTCAAAACAAGACTCTGTACATTACCTGGCTCTCATTCATCCCCAGCTGCTAGGAAGAAGGGAAGCAAAGGGATCAGAGGCAGGCTATCTCTGCAGATGAAAAGGAATAACAGATTCACACTTATATGTCAAATTTCAACAGACTTTTTTTCTCTTCAAGGGAATGTCTTTGCAGTCTCACATTGGAGGGTCAGCAAAGAATGGTTTGGATAGTGCCAGGACATCCAATTGTTATACAACTTTTTTTTTTCCTAGCAGTGATTAAGAGACAATGCTGTTCATTATTATGACTAATGCTTAAAGACTCTTTCTGGGCCTGGGCAGCCTCCTGTTAACTTTCTGGGAGCCTGAGGGGGCTGTCACAGCTGAACCTAGACTTTGCTCTGGATGGCAGAGCACTCTTCAAGCGTGCTTTCTCAAAGGGATTAGCACAGCATTTCATTCAGCTTTTTCATCAGATTTCCTTTCCCAGCTCAGTATCCACTGTACACATGGGTCAAGTTTTGATCTCCCATGGAGATTTTTCTTCTCCAACTTCAAAACTGGAAGGTGAGGACCAGGGTTCTCTCAGCAAACTCATCTATTCACTATCCTGTTTGCAATTTACTACTGCTTTTCAGCACTTGCCCAGCACAAGGGTTATTTAGCATTGTAAGCCTGGTACTGTTTGCATGGTGTTCTCGAAGTGTGATGATGCCTTGGAAGTGGTACATGTAAATCCTCATGAATATTCTGGTTCAGAATTGGCAGTTCTTCAAATTATCATCAACAGGCTGAGGTCTGAGAGAAGTGTACCTGGTCTGATTGTCATTTTTCATATACATTAGCAAGGTTAAAAAGACCTGTAACCAGAGCTTTTAGGGTCGTACAAGCAGAACAATCTGCTCACATCAGATTAAGCTTATAGCAATGCAGGTTTTGCAACATAAAGGATGGAGAAGAGAGCCTCTGTTTTACAATCTGCATGGGGTCTTTGAGTCTAGTATCAGCACTAGGCATAAGGAACCGATGCTGGTGGTCCTGCGGGTGAAATCTCCCCTCTGTCAAACAAAGTCTGTTCTAACCGAAACAATTCTGCCTGTCTGCACTGGTATTTCCATGTTTTCTGTCACTGGTAACAATGACCAAACTATTGTAATGTTCCCTGAAAACTGTCCACGGAGGTGCAGCATAACAAAGTACACATGGCCTACCTACCCTGTGGGGAAGCGTTTGGGGATCAGTTCTTTCATCATACAAAACACTTACCCTAGTAAGGTAATTTGTCCAAGGTTATTGTAGGAATTCTGCTCACCTTAAATAAAACAGACATTCCACTACCACATACAGGTTTCTTTTAATTTTTTAGTTATATCTGGAATGTCCCTTCTTTTTCTATACAAGTACAAGCATCGTGCACACACCAGCCTGCTGTAAGTCTGAGGTTCTCTAGAGTGAACTACATACGCTTTTCCTATACCTTAATATAACAAGCATTCATGCATGACTTTACTTGCCTATGAAAGGTCCCGTTGACTTGAGTTACTCACAGATAAAGTCATGCTTACTTATTGGTAATAATGCTGAATCAAACCTGTTAGATTGATCTCAGCCAACAGAAGCTCTCGAGTGCAGGCTAATGATCCAGAATACCTTTTAAGTCAGGTAAAAGAAATAGATACCCTTTAGAGGGTGATGCACCTCCCCTATCACAGGCATCAGTCTTAAAATGCAATAAATCATCCCCTAGACATCCTACTGCTTCTCCACTAACTGTATAGGGAATCTAGAAAAGATATTTAAGTTTCAGGTGACTTAAGTGGGGTGGCAGCAATCTAGGCTTGAGTGCACAAGTCAGAGTGTAAACAATTGGATTTGGGGGCCTTCTGCTGCCAGCAGCATGCTCCTGTGTGAAAAGAATGTTATTGTGGTTGACTGGCATGATAGGAATAAAGCTCTTTCAACAAGGTAAATTTCTGCTTGTCCCTCTGAACAGTTTTTCTTTTGCTACGCAGACTATTGGCAGGAGGCACTGAGAGGCCTGTAACCAGACCAGACAAAAGATGCAGAAGTAGAGTCAAGGTCTGATTTCACCCAGGCAGACTGTTCTAGGGTTTCCACACAGGTAGGCTGTATTTCTGAACAATGTTTTTTCCTCTCTGCTTCTCTCCAGCACTCCTTGACTTTAGTGGTTATCTAATATTACACATGGGGTTGGTTACTACACCGTCACCCTGCTATTAAATACAAGTGGTTCATACACAAATTATTTCAGGTACTATAAGACTGAAATCTAATCTGGCATAAAACTCTATTCTTATTAAAAACATTTCCTTGTAGCAAACCTGCTCAGAATAAAAATGGGACTGGACAGCAGCAATTATAATACTATGGCACACAGGGTGAATTAGATAAGCTCATCCCAACGCTGTCTGTTGATCAGTGTTCATTAATGGAAATTAATAATTCAATGAGAAAGGGTTGTGTGGAAGCAGTCTGTGCTAAGCAGAAAGATATTCCAGTGGAAAGAATACAAAAGTGAAGAAACATAGGATGTGTCGTGCACAGAAAGTTTAAGCAATATCACCGTCAGTCCCAGGGAGAGGACTGTTTGTATCCTGAGTGTTTAAGAGAAATCTTGATGAAGATCATCAAAGGGTCAGGAAAGTTTCAAAAGCACATGCTGCCAACAGGCATGATGAGTATAGGTGACAGAGGCTGGAGTTCTCCATGCTGGCAACTGATGAAGGGAGGAGTTGGAGGAGCTGGAGGGAGGAAGGAAGAGTTGGAGGGAAGGAAGACTGAAGGGAGAAATGAAATTATGTATATTGTTGGAAATAGCAACCTCCAAATACATACCCTATGGAATAAGAGCTATGAAGCTTGGCAGGATACTCAGGAAACATCTACACTGAGGGAGATTTAGGGTTGTTCTGGCTGTGTTCCAGATTGGCTGGGTGCAAACTACCTTGATCCAGAGGTTATACATCCATGTCAGTGCCTGTGTGCCTGAGTTACTTCCTAACGCATCCTGCTAAAGTGTTAATGAGGCAATTAATTTGGGCAGAGTACCCCATAATACAGCTGTAGCATTCAGAGATAAATCTGAGAGCTCTGATTCATCTGTTCCCATATGGGTATGCACCTCCTGCAGCCATTGTTGTATACATTAATGTTCACAGATGTTACACAACTGAATGGGATTTAACAGTATCTTACATATAGGCACACAGCCTTAAGAGAGATGCATAATAAAAAGTTAAATAAAATATGCCTCAAGAGAAAACCAGAACCATAGTATTTTAAATGCAAGCTCGAGAAGAATATACCTTTCATCAGAATGCAATGAACTTGAGAACTAAAACAGTTACCAGGAAAAATATGATACCACAGGGGCATAGACACAGAAAATGAGGAAAATGGCCTTTGTTCAAACCACTGTAGGCTAGGAAGAAAATACAAGGAAAGGATAGTAATACTCATTAATTACTTCCACAGTAGTTGATTCTTTTAACAGGCTTCCACCATTCAATTATCTTCACCTAATGAGCAGTGACCACTTACGTTTGCAGACCTCTGCAGAAGACATGGGTTTCCCTCTGTCTCGGTAATACCCCGGTTTGCACCTTTGACACCGATGTCCCTCTGTGTTGTGCTTGCAGTTGTCACAGACTCCACCACTGCGTTTTCCTGATGCCAGCCAAACACTCAGATCAAAATGGCAGCTGTCAGCATGGTTGTGACAGCGACACTCTGATGGGAAACAGGGAAATGAACGTCAGGCTTATCTAACAGGCACAACAAATGATCCTGCTCAAATAGTGTCATTTCCCTCCTGTGAACCATGGAGGACATACACCTGAGTGCAGCACATTTGATTTGCTTTCAATCCTTGATTTTCATTTAAAAAATTTCAAAATTCTAACACAACACCCAACTGAGAGGCCTGGGTGGCTGTGAGCTGTCATATTCTTGTAGTAAGACAAGCCCATCTCGTGGTATCATAAGCCTTACTAAAAAAACCCTAGAACACTAAAATGCATAATGGGATATAGCTGCGAGAGAATAGATTTCTGCCTTGTGAATTTCATTTTCCAATAGCCCAAGTTCATCAGCTGCAGTAAAACAATATGCATACTGAAATTTTCCATCAAGGACCAGCAACTTATCACCACTTCTGTAATGGCACCATTTATGTAAATCGATGCAGTCTCAGCTAGAGAACTTTGCCTGCTGGCATGCTGAGTGCTCACCGTGACTCCCTGGATCAGTAAACTCCCTCCCACTTACTTTTGCATTCATTTGGTGCCCCAGTTTTTCCATCTCCTGGCCTCCAAGGCTGATCATTGTATAGTGGTGCACATTTCTCACAGTGGTCCCCTGCTGTGTTGTGTCTACACACGCACTTCCCATGGACCTGTTGGGGAAAGAATACATTCAAACAGCCACAAGCATTAACACGGTGGAGTGCCCAACAGCCTCGTGAGGTGGAGGGATATCAGCACAGCTCTCCCACCGCTGCCTGGCTCAGTTAAGAGACCTGCAGAGCCTGGAGCTTACAGGTAGCTTTATCTCTTCACACTGATGGAGTGGTTTTTTCCCTCTGTCTTACAGTTTAAATGCATGGAACAATTTCTTTAACTCTCTGGTTGTCTATTTCACTACTACATCAATGGACAGAGGCCAAACTATTTAGATTGCTTAAACAAATGCAGCTTATTTTGAGTGACAAGTTCAGAATGCAAGAAGCCTGAGCAGGTTGCCATCTCCAGGCAGCGTCAAATACAGTCAGCTAGCAGTGCTGAGTCACAGGAGAACACAGCCTAACAGAGGATGTTGGACCCTGTTTTATTTGGTATCAAGTGATTCGGAAGAGGGAGTAAGTACAGAGTAATTAAATAATCATGAATTATTAAATTATAAAATGTTCGAAGAATGAGCAAGTTACCCAGGACCTCCTAGCAGTTAAAAATGTAGCAAAAATAACCATTAAACCTGGAAAGATACCAATCAGAATACCCACAGAAAAACAATCCAGATCACACGTTCTCTGAGGAGACCACAGATGCTTGAAGAGATCTCGGTACAACAGGCACCAATTTGCCAACTCACATATGAATATGCAAAGCATAGACGAGCAGCAAAGGCCCAGTTAAACTTTGGGCTGTGTAGGAAAGCACTGTGACTCAAAGTGTGTAGGAAATGGTGAACCAGGAGCACTGCAGCCCTCAGTTTGGTGCACAAGGTTCTGTAATACTGAGCTGCTTCCAAGAAGTGCTTTACATGTTTTTTGTTTTTAAGAAAAATGATTCCTATGTCTGTTGCCATGCCTCAGAGAAAGGATTCCTCTGAGAAATTATCTGAGGAAAGATGGGGCCATAGATCTTGTTCTGCACCCATCACAAAAGAAGCTGTCAATTACTGTCATGTATTTCATGTAGAGGGAGATGCTTGTACTAGAGCAGCAAAGAAATCCAGGATCAGACCCCCCCTTGTGCACGCTGAGGATGCTAAGCGCTGTAACCACCCACCATCACTGCTCTGCAACTGCACGTTACACAAAAAGCAGAGACTGAGATTTCATTTTGACTGGGGTGTGAATTGAATGTAATCCTTTAATCTCACCATTAATGTGAGTTACGCTTCTCCACAGTCTTTCCCGAAAGTCAGACTTCCCCTTTGCCATCCTCCCTCAGCCCCATCCCACGTCGCAGGCAGCTCAGGATCAAAACAGAAATGTTCAAAAGTGCACTTGCGTGAATGCTCTCCCCTGCCCCCAAAGCAGTCTCCCTGCAGCAATTTGCTCTCCACTGCCCCGGTTTTTAATCCTCCCAGACCAGATATGTCATGTAGCTAGCAAAGGGAATAGGCTGCAGCTGATGCCATTGCCCCTCTCTGGCCAGCTGGCAGATTTGCTGCTGCACAGAGCGGTTGGCTGCCTCCTCACGGAAGACTGAGCACAGACTTCAGGGTATGCATTTCTGTCAGGGCTCAGCACCAGTAAACCTCAGGAGGATACAGCATGTAGCACATTATGTGATGCCTCTCCAGACAGGAGAGTCGTCCATGTTCGAAGCACTGAATAGGATGACAAATTAGAGACAAACAATAATACTAATAAGCAACAATGTTGGGCTTCTCCCCATTTGAGTTTGGTTCTCCATGCTTTTTAGTTCCACCCTGTGGACACAGTGACTTCACCAGTCCTTTTCTGAAGACATAGAACAGGGAAAAAGGACCAGGAGTGGGGAAAAAGTGACCCCAACCTACAACAGAACTTTACATCTCATTCCAAAATGGACTAGAACCAAAAATTTTAGATCCAGTCCTCTCTTAATTTAAGACATATTTTTCACTGAAATACACTGTAAATTAACATAAAAAAAAAAAAAGAGAGATTGATATATAAAATAAGCATTTGCTCTATGTGAGACATAAAAAAAAAAAAAAAACATGAAAGAAATAGAGATTGTACAGCTGGGAAATGGCAGCATTAAACTATGCAATCTTGTTTTAGCTTTGAATGACATGATCAAATATTCATTATTCCACAGGACCCTGTGCTTACAGTGCACAGCACAGATGGTATGAACACTCATGAACAATTATTCAGAGTAAACAGGAAAGTTCAATGAGGAAGGAGGAATCAAGTTGTCCTTTGAAGGTAAGTAGATGTCCATTGCCCACTGGTTTGTTTTGCTGCAAGTTGTAGTTTGTGGAGGCTATCTAGGGATGACATGATGTGACTAACACAGACGCATAAAGGAAGCGTCCTGCTTATGATCCTGCTACTGAACAGTTTACCAAATACATGTGGAAGGATGACTGGCTTAAGCAAAAGGGTAGAAGAGCTAAACAGCCAGCAGACAGGAGAGCCACTAAGCAGGCAGAAGAAAATGATTGAGCTGGCATGGTTTTTGTTTGTTTATTTTTATTTTTTAAAGGAAGTAGTAGGTCTAAGGAATATTCTTTTTAGTATAGATGAAAAAGAGGTAAGAGGAAGCACTATTGGGCATTAGAAAAGTAGTAGAGGATAATGAAAGAGAAAGAAATTCTGCCTATTAGTTTTCTGGGAATAGGTGTCTTATGGAAGATGTTTAGTCACTGAGAATCATCTAGCAGACTGCATTCTTAGGAGAAAAATTGCTAAAGAGGAGAGTGCAACACGAGGTGGCACTGAAATACAGAAAGGGGATATAAGAAAGAGAGCAAAGAAATAACTCAAGTGGAAAGTTGAGCTGTTTCTCAGACAAGAAAGGTGATTCGTGGATGCGACTATGAGTGAAGGACTGGTTAATGGAGGAGAAATCAAGCTGTGAAGAGACCTGTTACACTTAAGCAAGAGGTGAAATAAGGATAGAAGAGGCAGCAGTGAGTAACAAGAGAAACAATTTGTTCTTTTAGAGAGGAAGAGATAGGAAAGGCAGCCAGGGATTGAAATCCATGAAGGAACAAGAATGATATATAGGAAATTGTTAGATAAAATAGGAAATGAATACCTGCTCAGGGAAGAAAGAATGTGAGAATCACACTCAACACCACAACAGCTGGCATACCTCTGACTTGTTATTCCCTGCTGAAGTAAGCTAACAGCTCTCAGATGGGTCCAAAAAGCAGGTTGTGCTCTCTGCACAAGACCTCAGGATGTGCTGGATCTCACTGGAACTCAAAGATGCTCAAACCACAGTAGAGAAAAATAATCAAAGAAGCTTAGGGGAAACTACACACGTGTTTTCCTTTGTCCTAGAAAGCCAGGTAGATAATAATGATGGGATGATTATTAGGGAACAGCAAGGATATGAAGGGATATGGAGCTATAAGCTAAGGGATGGCAGCAATTGTGCCTTCACTGAGCACAGTGTGGGGAGCAGGAAGCTGACACCAGGGTGCATTGACAGCCCCAGACATGGCAAAGTGACCAGGAGCTATTCACAAGCAGCAAGAGGCTGGCCTGGAAACAAGCCTACAACTCGTGTCCAAAGCCCATCCAGGAAGCAGAGTGAAAGAGAAGCTACAACACAAGAGGTCTTTCAGGAGGGATGCTACCTACAGCACAAGCCTGATGTCTATCCAGGAGGCAGAGATACAGATCAGCATACATAGCTCAAGCAAGAAGAAGGGCCCAAGGCTGACCTTAAACGTAGCCCACAGGCCTATGGGCAGAGGGAATGCATGTGAACCCCAGGTGGAGCCTTAAAGCCCTAATAGTGCCTTCAGGAGCCTGATAATTGTTGATTAATTACCACTGGATTAAAGTCATTGGAAGGCTTGGGATATTTGGCTGTTAGGAGGCATTTGAGGAAAAAACACTCTTCCTTTCTGGGTTGGAATTGGTGATTCAGATGGAAAGAGCTTGAAAGTAAGGTATAAGCAACAAAGGCTTTTATGAGATTCATGCAATCACTTAGGAAGTCTAGCCAATCTGATTAACTTATAGCAGGGATTTGTAAGACATAGGTAACAATGAATTGGTACAGCAGGAGAAAGATTAAGAGCCAAGAGATTTGTGCCTCATGTCTCTAATACTTAACTTTACCTTTAATATTTAATATGTGACACCACCTAACGCAATGCTTACTGATTCTTAGATATGAAAGTATTTAAGCAATGAACACTGTGGAAAAGCCCATACTTTTAAGTATTATTGCTGCAAAAATTTATTACTTCAGAAGTAATATGGAATTTATTTTTCTGATACCTCCCTTCATCAGTTTCTCCTTGTTGCTGTGATAACTCTAGTTTTCTCCAAGGATCGTTCCCATTCGTTAGAGCATCATTGCATTAAGAGTTCAGCTGCTCTGACAAATTTGCTTGAAACTGAATGGTGCGTTCTGAAGTTAATGTGCAAAACGGATCAGAGAAATAGGAGCACTTGCAGGCAGGCAGGCTGTGTGATCATATGAACACCCATAGCTCAGAAAATCAGTCTGAAGTGCTACATGCGTAACCTGCCATGGTTTGTATTCTTGCAGTCCTGCTTTCAGAATGCTGAATGCTTTCAGCCAGAGTTACTCATGTCACTAGTGCATGCTGTGAGCTTTGAAAAATGAAACCTGTAGCATTCGATATCATATTCTGTCTGCATGAAGCTCCCAGTTTTCTAATCAACTTTTGCAAAGGTTAGATATACTGGCAGTCTGAGGATATTATGATCCAGGAAAGGAACAAGAATGTTATACTACACTCTCAGTCACCATCATGTTAGATTTAACAGCCACTTGAAAGCAAACTCTGCTTTTGTGTCTTAGTTTAGCAGCTATATTCTTAGGTGGTGGTTTCTTGATGTAAAATCTTTGGGGGCAATCACAATTTAAGACATTTCTACTTTTCTTACTGCTTCTTTATTTATTTTCACTTTTTACATCATGCCCTAAGTCATGTGTAAACAGGACTATGAAACTAAATCATATTTTAAAAAGTGCTGTTGTTTTTTGTTTTTCTTTTACCTTGGCAATAATAATTTTAATCTGGATTAATTCCCTGATCTGACTCACAGCACAGTTGTGCTGTTACAACAGTCTGGTATTGCTGCCAAAGGCTTTGATTTGTACATCTACCACCTGAGCAGCTTTGAGTCATGACACGGAGGAGGTTATAGCTTCATGGATTTTAATGCCCGGATGATCAGTTCCAGTCTTTTAGCTCAACCTGCTACACAAAGCCATGAATTTCATCCACTAGTTTTTCCATGGCATTCAGTAACATCTGGTTGATTTAGAGTGAATGGTGTAGAACCGTATTCTACATTTGTACATGGTTCCAAAAATTTACATGATACCTAGTCACCTTTACCTACACAAAATTATTTCACCTGAATTCTGCTGTGCAGCTGGGAGAACAAGTGGATGTTTTTGATCTCTGTCCCATATTTCTTTTATTTTTTAAACTCGTTCAGCTTGGAATAATACCTCAAGCTTCTTGCTTTCTGACTGCCCACTTAGTTTTTTCTACATTTTGCCCTTTCAGTAAATGTTGTGGTTGTTGCTCTTTCTCCTGCGCTATTCTAAGTCTTTTTTTCTTTTTCTCTCTTTTTATTTTTTTTCCCCTAATGAATGAAGGTTAAATTTGGAAGCCTTCCAGAACAGAGCAACTGTTGCTGATTCGGAGAAAATGTTTGTCTTTGAGCTCTGTATTCACTTTGTAATGTCGCCAGAACAATTTTGGATACAGCAGTTTGCAGTGACATCAGAGGCCAGTCCCTTACCTGCTTTTAGTAAAACAACCCTTTCTGCATCATTTTGAATGGTTAAATACAAAACAGTGCCTCATTCTCCGCTGTCTCACAGTTCAAATGAGCTCTATTGTCCCTCCAGATGGTGAGGGGTATCTGTGCAGATTTATAATAAATTCTTCAGTATCAGGTCCTGAGTACATTTGGCTTTTAAGAGGCCGGATAAAAAAATTACTTCAACTTTTTCAAGTTCTCAATGACTTAAAGAACATGGGTAGCTTGGGAGTAAGTCCCAGATTACAGTGCTTGCTTGCTATGGGTGGGTTGATGGTTCAAATTCCTGCCGTAATCAGGAATGAAAAAAGCCATTATTATCCTGTGCCACTTGGATTCTGGGGAAAGGTGTAATAAGTGCATGTGTCTGAAAACTGGTACGCATATGGGTGTTTTCTGAGGGAACTGAATTTCTGGCTTGTACTTGGTCACTATGGTAAATTAAGTCTGAGGGAACTTGGCACGGATAAGTAGAGCTGAGACGCTCATGGCAAGGCCACCTGAGACTATACTGGTTCTGGTCTCCACAGCAGTGAGTGAGTGAGCTGCTGCTAGTTCCAAATTCACTGTCCAGGTAACGGTGAAGAAAACAATCAGTGACAGTGTTCAGCTGAATGTTCAGACTGGCATCGCTAAGCCCCTATCTGAACAGTAACAAAGGAACAGGATAACCAGACCGGAAGAGGTACAAAATGTGTGCTTCATGTGAGGGAATACAGCAGACTGGCCTCAGCCTGCCAGTTTCAAGACACAACTCCGGCCTCTGTCTGAATTCACCTCCGGCTGTCTTCAGACACACGCCTGGCTGTGTCTTAGCCCACATTTTGCTCTACTTTCTTATTGTTTTCTTCCTCAGTGCTGGCTTTATTTTTATTCACATTTGGGTTAACCTCTACTTTTATTTTACCTACAGTGCCAGCAACTCCATTATCAGTCTCCAACAAACCACAGACAAGTAACAGCTGTTGTGCTGAAGTGCAGCCCCTCAGTTACAGCAGGTCGCCAAATCTTGGTGGCTGTCTTAAGAATGTAGAGAGCAGAAAGTGGAGCAAGGCTCAGTATTGCAGTAGGTGAATACCTGAACGTAGGTGGGTTTCTGCTGGTTAATCCATAGTGGCTCTAGGGTGGTGTGGTTGAAAATCCACTCCCAAAATGGGCCTGTGAGCTCTTCTCTGAATTTTTACTTCTGTATTGAGTGAACTTGGCAGCATGCATAGCTCCCATTCAAGTGAAATTATGTTGAGTAATGGAATAGATGAAGCCAAGAGAAAAATAGTTTTCTGCAACTTCTCTGCAGATGGCTGCAGTTTGGAGAGAGGGGGAAGGGCAGGGCTGACAGACATAGCANCCACAGTGAACAAACTAAGTCAAGGAAATGTATATAGGATTTTATAACTTTTGTGCTGAATAATATGGATTTTTTTTTTAATCCTGTGAAAACTTTCTCCAAATGCTGTGTGCACCTGCTTCTAAATCACTTAAATGCACACTCCACGTACTCACAAGGTACAGCTCTAGACAGATTTGGTTAAATTACTGGGAGATTCTGCGAGGTTGAGTGCACTGGCTAAAAGGCCTTGAAAAGTCTTGGTAAAAGACTGAAAACTTTTGTTCTGGTAACATGTAGGTGAGCTGAGGACAGAAACAACATAGCAGTCTATTCAGTCCCAGGGAGCTTAAAAACACAAGGACTTAATGTCTGAGGCCAAACACAGCAGCTCCTATGGCTGGCATGTCACAGCAACTTCCTGGTGTTGGTGGCTGTGTCAAATCTAACACAGAGACAGAATAGTGTATGTTGCTTGGAGCTTAAATGAAATGTGCTGTACTGCAGGACATTAAAGTGTTTGTAGCAAGTGGTGGCTGATAGCTCTGNAGGCTCAGTATTGCAGTAGGTGAATACCTGAACGTAGGTGGGTTTCTGCTGGTTAATCCATAGTGGCTCTAGGGTGGTGTGGTTGAAAATCCACTCCCAAAATGGGCCTGTGAGCTCTTCTCTGAATTTTTACTTCTGTATTGAGTGAACTTGGCAGCATGCATAGCTCCCATTCAAGTGAAATTATGTTGAGTAATGGAATAGATGAAGCCAAGAGAAAAATAGTTTTCTGCAACTTCTCTGCAGATGGCTGCAGTTTGGAGAGAGGGGGAAGGGCAGGGCTGACAGACATAGCACCAAATCAGCCAAATTTATAAGGTATCTGACCAACAAAAGGGAGAAAAGGGGGGAGAAAGTCCATGATTTAGCAGAAAACTTTTGCACTGCAAGAGAAGGATTCTAAATCCTTAATGGGCACAAAACTAATCCCCATGTCCCTTCCACCACAGTGAACAAACTAAGTCAAGGAAATGTATATAGGATTTTATAACTTTTGTGCTGAATAATATGGATTTTTTTTTTAATCCTGTGAAAACTTTCTCCAAATGCTGTGTGCACCTGCTTCTAAATCACTTAAATGCACACTCCACGTACTCACAAGGTACAGCTCTAGACAGATTTGGTTAAATTACTGGGAGATTCTGCGAGGTTGAGTGCACTGGCTAAAAGGCCTTGAAAAGTCTTGGTAAAAGACTGAAAACTTTTGTTCTGGTAACATGTAGGTGAGCTGAGGACAGAAACAACATAGCAGTCTATTCAGTCCCAGGGAGCTTAAAAACACAAGGACTTAATGTCTGAGGCCAAACACAGCAGCTCCTATGGCTGGCATGTCACAGCAACTTCCTGGTGTTGGTGGCTGTGTCAAATCTAACACAGAGACAGAATAGTGTATGTTGCTTGGAGCTTAAATGAAATGTGCTGTACTGCAGGACATTAAAGTGTTTGTAGCAAGTGGTGGCTGATAGCTCTGAGATAAAGCTTTTTTCTCCCTCCCTCCATCCCTCTCACACACACACACTTGTATCTTTTATGTGAAGAGCAACTCTTAAAAGAATCGTAAGGGCATATTTTACCAGTCCTGAGATATATTTACAAGTGTTCTCAATCAAATATTTCTACTAGCAGCATTATTGTGGTTCTTTCACAGAGATAATAGTAGCAGAGAACATCAACTCAGTGATTAAAACAAGCAGAAAAACAGTAATAAGAGCAATTATGCAATAAAATTAAACTAAGTTTAAATAGCTCTACCACAGATATTGCTGTTTAGGAAAGCAGTGTATATAAGCTAATAGTGTCAGGTAGGATATTGTTTACTACCCTATTCCAAGAAATAAGAAACAGTTTGCTAAGGTAATATGCATGTTTGCATGGGTGGATCTACCCTGAGCGCTGATTCAAGGAAAGCATTTAGGCATGTGCTTAAGCACCATTCCTGAATAGGCATGCTTTTCTGATTTGGACTTTGGCTGTAGTAAAAGATATTTCCACAACAATAACAAAATGCAGGAAAAACT
Source organism: Alectura lathami (assembly GCA_013399715.1). Lineage (NCBI taxonomy): Eukaryota > Metazoa > Chordata > Aves > Galliformes > Megapodiidae > Alectura > Alectura lathami. Next base: position 1,122,052 of record VXAV01000139.1, on the reverse strand, counting down.
TGTTGACTTTATAATTGCAGAATTCCTGCTGGCTGAACCACGATGTGGATCATAACATCAAAACTGTGGTTATTCTCTAAGCCGTACTCGAAACCTCATGTTGATGATATGAATGCCAGATGCTTTGGGGGCAAACCACAGGTTCTTAGCAGTGCTCAGGGAGAACCTGCGTGGACATCAAGTTAAATGCACTGATTATTATCAGTAGAAGCACAGCCCACACACCCTATGTGCAACAAGCGAATGAGAGATGCAGTGTGCCATCATATATTTTCAGGACATACCGAAGTAGCCAATTTAGCTGTTTTTCATAAGATGAAATAGCCCTCACAGACAACTCAGAAAGACAGGGATGCTGATTTTTTTGGTTGGCCATGAACCAGCTCCTGGCAGTAATAGAGGCGTTATTTTAATATGTTAGTCTCCCTCACAGTCACTATCAAACAGCAAGAGAAGCATGGGATAGATAGGAAAGATCTTGTTTAGATTTATTAAAGTATTCTTCAGTTAAGATTCCTGGTGACTTTTGTGAAAATGTGATAATAGGATCTTCTGGACGTGACCTACAAGACAAGTCTGAATATCCTTTTCCAACTTTTTCCAAGTAATTGTTTGAGATCTCAATTGCCATTTAGAGTTACGGTTTTGAGGCCCATTTTCTCCTAGGAAATTAGGAACTCACTAAAGTTATCTGCTAAAATTAAAGAGAACCTTTTTGTGATGCTCCTCTGTCACCTTCTTGATCATCTCTGAACACAAATATGTGAAACTTTCTCATCAACCCACATATTCCAGCAAAGTTTCTTGGGAAGTGCTTTGGTCCACTGTGGGTAGCAATGAGACCCCTTTCTTTTCATGTAGTACATGTAATGCATGGCCACTTTTTACTCCATAATTTATATGGTCTCCTCCTGTGTTTTCAGATCATTATGGGCAGAGCTTGAAGTCCTTATTTACTTTAAATTTTTGAAAAAAAAATCAGCATGGATAGAATTTATTCTGACTTGATCTAGAAGCTGTTATGTTTTTTTTTGTTGTTTGTTTTTTTGTTTGTTTTGTTTTGTTTTTCCATTTCTGACACTACTTGCATAGCTGATATACAAAGGCTAACATTTTTCTAAATAAAACCTACTCTTTTTGTTGCCAGCTGCAACAGAGTGCACCTCCTGGCAGCTATGAGTGCTGGACATCACATGGACTGGCAGAGCTCGGATCAGATAATGTGAAAACTTAGTTGGGGGATTATCAGAAAACTGCACAAGATATTTGAAGAGGAGATAATATTTGCAAGAGAAATGACAGCCAAGTTGTGTAGAAAATCTCTGTAGAAAAACAAGTTTTACCTTACGTAACCTACTTTATGCCAAACAAGGAATCTTACTTAGGACCAGATCCTTCTCCCTTTGAAGTAAGTGGA
>VXAV01000139.1:1082023-1107599 GCA_013399715.1 Alectura lathami | reverse complement strand
CAAAGCAAGTCCACTCATCTTTGACAAAAGACACTTCTGGGGACTTCTGTCCATAAAGAGGTCACCAGGCAGTAAAATGGAGAATGAACAGGTCTTCTGCACAAGGCACATTTAACATGTTGCCATAGAAACCAGTTACCTAATTCAGCCATACACAATTGTCCAGCCCCCAGTGAATTCCAGTAATGGGTTTATTATATCACACTTCATTGCTGTCATCTGTCACACAGACATTCACATAAATGGATCAGCCTTTGGTTTAAAACTACCCTCCACTAGCCAGACCCAATAGTAGAAGAGTCTTCGTTTGGGTCTTGTGGTTATAAGCAGGTCAGGGTTATACTCAGCCTCGCATGCTAATGTCTTCCTTCCATGCAAACATCATCATGGATGGAAGAGAACATTTGTTTCCATCTACCGATATTCCAGCTTATTAAAAACGTGCTCTTAGTTTCTCAGATCTTAACTGCACATGCTGTCAGGAAGCAGGTTGAAACATTTTGGTCCCTGTTTCCCCCAGCTGGTGTTTGAACTGTAAGTCACACCAACAACTGATACAACATTGCGGTCATTTCTCCTTTTGTTTGGGCCAGAGTCTTGATTTAAATTAGCTGATCTGAAGGTCCATTTTAGACTTCAATCTCATTTGTAACCCAGAGAAACCAGAGGTTGAACTGTGCTAACTCACTACCACTTTCTTGGAAGGTAAGACGCTAACATGCATATTGGGTTGCGATAGGTAAGTGGGTTATTAGACAGAAAAAAGGGTTTGATTTCTATAATCAGTTTGACTGCTGTACCCCTTATTAACTTGACTTATCGAGGCGTGATTCAAACCCTTGACAGAATGTTTGGAGCCAGCTGTCAGTGTGGGCTGGCCCTGACTCAGCTACAATTTGGAGGCAAAGAGGAAAAATTATATTGGAACTGGCAAAGGCCTACAGGGACACAGGTTTTTGGCATACTCAGTAACAACAAGGACTTCTAGGGAAGAATGGCAAGAAACCAGTGTGTCATGCTCAGGTGGCTTGCAGATCAAGACCAAAGAAAGAAGAGAAAATGCTTGAGGGGATTGGAACATACCTCGGAGTTTCTTTCTTTCCATACTGCAATTCAAAACATATTGTATAGAGTATTACAAACAGATGGATAAGGAAGCTACATGTCTAGTGCTTCTCCTAGTCAATAGCAGGGCCACTGGGTTGAACTGGCAAAGTTTGAAAGAATGGGTGTCACTATTCACTATTCACTTCTAGATTTCAGCATGACATGACTTGGGGTGATTTCCTTACATGTGTAAAATTGATCTATGAAATGCATAGAATTGGTGAGGACATATGCAAACATCACAACAAATAGACATTGCTACAACAAGCTAGAGGAGTAGAGGATCCTTATTAATACCTAATGGCATCAGTGAATGAGGAAGGAACAGCTGGCCAAAGACTGAATTTGAAAACTGGAGCTCTGGAACCAGAGCAGAAAGTTTGTAAGACCACCATAGCTAATGGGGTAATAGTCAGCGTGGGTTTTGTTGTGGCTAAGAAAAAAATACCAAGAATGATATCGTGTGAATTTGTCCAATGGAAATTCTTGTTAGGAGAGTTGGACCAGATGAAGCAAGAGATTTGTAGGCAACTGGTAGCAAATAAATTGCTCTGACTTGAAGATCAGGAAGTGTCAATAGACTGAAGGCTTTATTTTGCCAGAAGAATTAAGATGGGGAGATTCTAGCTGCCAACTGCAGGAGCAAGGAATATAATAAATGCTGCAGTAAAAGAAAACTGCAAAAGGGACATTAAAAAGTCATCTCCTTGCATTTCTACAGTACTTGTTCCCCAGTGCATGACACCACCTGTCTCATCTGTGCCTCATCTGAGTAGATGTGTGACCCTGACAAGAGGAGAAAGATAAAGGATAATTTACAAGAGAGGGTGATACAGCTTAATTTAATGATGCATTGTGGTTTTTTGTGGCTTTGTAACATCACCCGCCTCAGTGTATTTTGCTTCCATTCTAACCTCGAAGTTTCTCTTCTGCCAAGTCTCCTGTTATGCTCCTAGCCTCTTTCAGTGGTCCTGAGGGATCACCAGTGTATGCTGACTCAGGGACGTGCATCTGAGCTTATAGATGCCTGCAAGTTACTGCAGCGCTGCCGCCTTCTCTTTTCTCACCTACATTCTCAGTTCTGGAAGCCAACTGACCTGACATCTTTTTTCTGCGATGTTTCTTCCACAAGTTTTAAGCCTAAGTGTTCTTAGTAAGTTTCCTTATTTGATACTTTTTGTACCCTAATTAAAAGGAATTTGCATCTCTCCTGAAAGTGAATAGAACAGTGCCCAAGAAAAGCCTCACTGTCATGCAGTAGAAATGACTTTTATCCCCTCAGTGGAGAAAAGTGACATTTATCTCAGGGCATTAGCTAGCATTTAGTTTGAAAACAATTTTGATCATTTCAGAAATGTTGTCAGCTTGTGATCTGAGCTCCTCAGATCTCCAAGGTTTAGCCAGCATCAGTAACAGGATAGGTCAGAGTGAAGGTGAAAAAGAAGCAGAGAACACTGCAGAAAGTACTGATGGAGATTTAGCTTCAATCCAGCTCAGTCTGAGTCAGTGCTTGAGGGGATGACATTTGTGACATCTTTAAAATAAACTGTAAAACTGCAGTTCTGAGATGTGTGGGCAAAGCTCCCATGAGCCTTGTAGTAACAGAAGCAGTGTCACTCGGGCAAATCTGATCAGGTATCACTTTAAATAACTGCACTCTGCTTTCTTTTATTTTCATTCACAAAAGAATCTGCTGTGTCATATTGCTGACCTGAAAAGTCTGGTGCTTTTATACCCTTGCCATAGCAGTATTTCATGCATTGGTTAAGAGGTCTCTGTAAAGTCTATCCAGAACCTCAGAATCCTTTTGGGTTTATTTGCTGTGAAACGGTATTTGTCCTGTTCTCTGTTAATTTGCTGTACACATGATGTGTGCTGCTTTAGAGCTTCAGCTCTCCATCCCATGGAGGATGTGACCTGTGCATGTATTCAGTTCATGTAACAGTTCATGAAAGCATTTGGGATCTGCAGGAATATGACCTGTACATTTATGACTGTTCTTACTGTTGCTATTATTTTCTAACCTCTACTAGTACAGGGTACATTGATTAAGCATGCACATATTCATTTTGGTGTGGTTGCTGCCTGAGTTGAAATAATTGTTTTGACACCTGTAATTGCAAAGGCTTGTGTTGGATGAATGTGTCATTATTTGATATTCTGACATCCACCTCTCAGATTTGTTTTTGCAGCAACACATGGTCTTAATGATATTCCCCAAGGTTAAGCAAGCACAAAAACCAAAGCATTGCAGGGCAACAGAGGATACTGTATAGAGAAGGAAGAGGGGTTTTTTTGTTTAAGGCCAAGCCATTTTTTTCTCAAGCCCTGGATTCTATTCCTTATTCTACCAGAATTGTCCTATTCTACCATGAACACTTAACCTTTCTGGGCTACTTTCCCCATCTGTGAAGCAACAACAGGACCCTTATATTATATGTGTGCTGAAGATCATTAAATAGATCCTGAAAAGTACTTCCAGATTTTCGATTGGAAGGCACAACAGAGTGGAAAATCATCATAGTTGCCTAGATTCTGTAGTGACGTGGCAAACTGTAATCTCTCAACAGAAGACATTTGGATGTGTTTGACTTAAATATATTCTAATAACTGACTAGCAGAATTACGACTCCAGGAACAAGACAGTCAGTAGTTATATGATTTTCTCCAGATTTCTAATGCACGGAGATGTTTCCCAGCTTTGTTGCACAAAGATTAACGCAAACGCTCCTTACTGCTGTTTTTCTGTCTCAGGTATAGTACACTAATTTCTTTCTTCTCAAGCGCATTTAAGGTGCACTGCTGAAACCACTGTGTTTTTTGCAGGCTGTTGGGATTGTTTGCTTCACACCTGAGCTTAATTTGCAGCAAAGTATTACTGCCAAACCTGTGTGATCAGTTCCAGACGGGGAAACGAAAAGGGTTGTGACTTCTGTAAGGAAGAGAGAAGGAAGTGAAAGGACTCCAACCTGTGGTGAGGCTGTAGGAATGTCTCATAATCTCCATGTGTGCTTTTCTGTCTCCTCTAAAAAAAGAAACCAAATGGTATTTACCTTCTTAACCATCTAAATTGTTTTGAGATTAATGAATGAAAAGGGTTATTGCTAAACTAAGTATCTGATTACTAAGCAGTCAGTAATGTTCTCAGAGGAATTTATCAGAGCAGTTGTATATTTGTTTTAAAGGAAAGCCCTCTGCATATTTAATCAGAATATTCGTACCGAAGGAGAAACTTTTCCCCCTGTTGAATAGTGAAACCTGACTGCTCAACCCCACTTCCTGGTTTCTCATTTCTGGAGCCTATGGCTTGATACAATCAGAGCTGACACCCCCAGCAGGAATGGTTTCTTTACATGTTAGGGGAAGGATGTATTTATGGAAAAAAAAAAAAAATGCAGTTCATGTCACCCTGAAGGAGGAAAACAGCTTGGATAGAACAGACTCTACAAATGTGCATTTTTCTACATCTCTTTTGATGGAATTTTGCTTCAGTTATTGTCATCTGCAATGTGAAAATAAGCAATGTTAATCCTATCCTCTGCAACACCAAAAAAAAAAAAAAATTGTTGAAGTGTTTCCATTCATTTTCCTCAATACTTTGTTCCTCTTCTTCCTCCCCTTTATTTCCTTAACATAAAGCTTTTGAGGAGGGGCTACCTTTCTCAATTCACATGCACAGTATCTCTCTGAGCACATCTCTCCAGCTTTCAGCCAGTCCTCAGCTGTCTGACACTGAGCTTTGTCCAAACCTCAGTTTTTGCTTACCTCTCCTCTGGTACAGGGCACTGCATCTGAATATCTGGAAGTGCACATGGAGCCCTCCTCAGTGAGATCGTCCTGGAGCCCAAAAGTCGCTGTGCAGTTGACAGAGAAGTATTTATAGGGCCTCCAAGTCTGCCCATAGTCCTGGGACCTTTCCAACACCATCGCAGCTGGGCGAGGTGACTTGAACACAGCGATGACATGGGTTAGGTAGAACTCTGTTTCAAAGTCCAGCCTGATTTCTTCCCTGTGTACTCCTTGGGCAGACTGCCACCAGGACATTGGGTTTGTGAAGAAATCGTCTGTCATGTCAGCAGGGAGGTGGGAGTTGTCAGGCTGGTTGGCATTGCACTTGGTGCAGCGAGGCTGCCCGCAGCCAAGGGAGGCTGGATGGAGGAGATTCTGGTCTGGGTAGGAGCAGTATAGCTCCGTACTGTTCTGCCCGCATGTGGTGAGGGTGACTGGTGTCCTCCCAGTTGCAAGGTTCCCCACTGGAGGGTTGCAGGAACGGCCATTGCAGCGGAAGGCCCGTAGCCTCGTGGGATCTGAAAGACAGGCAAAAGAAACAGAACTAAGCAGAATTTCTCAAACAGTTCTCAAGCTGTGAAACAGGTGACTGTGCAAATGTTGGAGTCCTCATGTGGGGACTGACATGCAAGATGACTTCTAAGGAGAGCTGCTTCATCTTTTCACACGAGGTTTGGAAGGAGTTCCTCAATAAATCTAGTCCTTGTTTTAGGCGCTTGATTTGGAAATTGAGGTATTTAGAAAACTCAGTCCTTACCCATAAGCACTTGAAACTTTGATACCTGTTGAAAAGGCAGTAACATCAATCTATGAAGTTTTATGTTTAATTACAGGAATCTTTTGTTTTCTTACTCTCACTCCAGCACAGCTGCATACTGCAGACTGAATCTGTGCAATGTATTTATTTTCATTGTAATCAGAAAGCAAAGCTGAAGTGTGCTATAAACTATAGATACGTTAAAAAGATGTTTCCTGCCCAACAAATTGTAGATACTATTTTCACAGACAAACATGTGAAGAAAGAATATACCACTATAGTTATGTGTTACTGGCCAAATTTGGAGAGGTGCTGAATTTCTCCCACTCCTATTGAGATCAGCTGGAGCTGCTCATAATTAGCAGAGCTGAAAACCATGTCTCTCGTCTGTTTAAATACCTTGACATGGAGATAGGTGAATATATTCTGTTTGCAAAGTTTGTCAATGCTGGCCAAAAAAAAATGTTTTGGTATCCTCAGTGTGTGCATCTACTTATTTCTAAACTAAGAAAAGGTCAGGATAACTGCAAAATCCTGATATTGTTTGGAAATTAGTAGTATTTTGTGACACTGGACTTACAGGTCAGTCCAAAAACATTACTGCCAAACTGGAGAAAACTACATCTCTGATGACATACCGTGTCCTCTTTGCAACTTAACAGTCTAGAAGGAGTTAAAGTCTGACCTTGCGAGGTCATAAATCCAGTCCAAGAGGTCGTAAGTCGGATGACTCAATATAAGTCCTACAGGAAATGACCCTTCCAATGAAACATAGGATGACCGTAAACCCTGGGTAGTCCAGGAGCAGTTCAAAGGTCAGCTATTAGTTCAAGATTCTAGGCCAAATTTTAAAATCTCTACTCAGTTTATTCAGACTTTCCTCAGGAAAAACAAATTTTCAAATCAGGTTAGGCCAATAAAAAACTTTTATTCATCCTTATAAAATTACTCAAATCATAAATGTATTTGGGTGAAACTGATGTTCCTCTTTCCCGAAGGAGTGTTTAAGGTGAAAAAATGCATACAGCCTGCACAGTTTTACCTCTGAGTTACTTCTATCCTTAGTTCCTTAGTGACAGTTCTGCACAGGTCATTATTTTGGAAAACATCTCATGGATTTTGCATTCCTTACAGTGTAAGGTTATATTAAATTTCAAGTATCAAGGAAGCAAATGATCCAAAAATGCTCTTGACTGCTTTTACTTTGGAAGCCACCTTTCAAAGGCCCTTGCATTTAGTGTGTGTCTGCCTTGCAGACATTTTGAGCAGGAGCCTCAAGGAAGTGTCTGGAGGCACAGTAGGTTTCCTCCCAGCGGAGGTGGTCTTCCGCCAGTGGCTGGGATGGGCTAGGCAAGATTTTTTTTGTTTTGGTATTCCAGTGAAGTCCTAGGAGAGTGGCAGAGGTTAGAGGGCAGCAGTGCCCAGGTTACACGTACACCTGATCCAAGTCCTTGGATCAAAGGAATGAAAACTGCCCATCCTCATTTCCACTACCACTGCCACCACAGAGATGGATTTTCATGAGAAAGAAGGACTTACAGAGGTCAGCTAGAAAGGAAAAGAGAGAAGAATATCAGTCTGACTATCAGTCCTGTTCTTTGCTCCCCACGCTCAGCTGAGCAGTTGATTCTTAGCACTACTGGAGATCCTCCAACAAGCCCTCGCACCGCCCTGACTGCTTGACGACCATTTCAATGTGTTTTCTTTCTGATTGTAATCTTCTTATTCCATCTGAGGCTAGTACAGTTACAGGTGAACACCAGGAGGCTCAGAGATTTTATCTGGTTGCCTGCAATTTCTCTGAGTCTTTTATTTCATGAGAAAGGCCTTGGGTTTCCCCAAAAGTATTTTTTAGAGTTTCCTTCATTTTGCAGAACATTTGACATTCCAAATCTTTCTGCTCTGGAGAGTGAATTTCACTGAGTTCCTGAAGCAAAGATAAGTCCATCCTTGTAGATCAGGAAAAAATATAATGACCTGCAACTGCAATGCCTCAAGAAAGTCTTTGCAAATGGCACTTAGATGCCCACATTACCTAGTCTGACTTGTTCATGTTTGGTAAAAATTACTGGAAATAAGGAAAGGACAGAAATTTCTGTGTTTAAAGTAGATTTGATAGTGAGTGATTTTGCTCAGTGCTGCAGAAAGGTGTTATCTTTGCCTCCAGAGAAATTTAGTGGGATCAGTCTTACAGCTGAGTTCTGAAGAAACATTAGCTCTGGCAAAAATCCACATCGCTTAGTTTTGACCAGCAGTGGATCCATGTTACGAGTAGTATTGGGTTATGGATTAGTACACCATGTAATTAAAAGAAAGCCCCTCTTTGAGGGGGACACCACTGATGCTTTCACAGAGGAAATGGTATGCTGGAGTTGTGCATTTAAGGAGTGGCATAAGGGAAGCTTTGCAGACAAGAGTGTGAGAAACTGAAAAAGGAAACTTTTTTTTTTTTTTTTTTTTTTAAATGGATGGCTGCTTTTTGTATTTCCCGTAAATGGGCTATCAGTTTGTATCAAGTTTTTAACTGAATCTGCAAAAGGAGGAAGAATGTGGTTGTCCTTCTGAACAAGAAGGTTTATCTGTTCCGCCTGCTAATGCAGCCACATCGATAACTGGTTCCTGTTCAGTCTGCTGGGTCATCAGGAAAATGGGAGAAGAGCATCATGCAAAGTAGCAGAAGGGAGTTTGAGAGAAGGAGAGATGTTAGAAAACAAAATCTGCAGTCGATTAAAAGCTTTGTATTTAAGGAAATCAATTGGCAGGACACTGCTTGGCTACAAGGATATTGCAGCTTTCCATCACGCAGGGGTTCTGTGGAAACAACATGAAATGTAGAGTTTGGGCAGTGGAGGGGGACTGCTGCAGAAGAGAAACGGTAGCCAGGCAAACGAGCAACTTACCCCAAGAGGGCTCACTGAATAATTCATAAAAAACCAAACAGTTTGATTGTACATGGGCACTGCATGTCGTTGAAGTCGATTGGCTTTTTCTCCATGACGGGCAGCTTGGCCCCATAAGCGATATCACTAGTTTATTTGTCTGCTTCTGCTCTTTCAGAGCTGTGCGGCAGAGCAGCAGGTCAGTTGCACCAGGCACGTGTTGTAAGAATGGTGTTACCCAGCAATGAGGGAGGCAAACGTTTCGAGGGAGGTCTCACTGATGGGCTGGCTGGCAGACCATTTCAAACAGAGGCCTCTTCCTTCAGAGCCTTGTAACCTTATGGATATTCACTAAAAGCACGTTCAATCATTTTTTAGTTTCTTAGGGGTTTTACTTTCCTTTGGATATCCCACAGAAGAAAGGTCATATGGCAACTGAGTCAAAGCCTGCTGACACGACTGGAAAGGTGCCTGGTGTTTTCTGTGTGAATCGAATTGGGGTTTTTGTTTCTTTTCCATATGCAAAAATCATGATTTTGTGTGTTTGAGTCACTTACAGTGAGACAGGAGAGCGACTCTCACAGTTCTGAATAGAATGTAAACACTGAGATCTTTGGGCACCTTCTGCAAAGTTTTTGATGGAGCAATTTCAGCATCTATATCCAACCCAGATTTCACTTGTTCTACATCTGTGTAACTTTCTTCTTAATAAGCAAAAACTTTCAAGTGTTATTCTAAAGCTAACTATCCTAGGGACATGAGTTGCTGAAGTTTATATTAACCTAACCTAGAACTTTAGTCCTCAATGCTGGTTACAACAGAAGTGGTACAACCCTGTGGTTTGTCAGGGGCTAACATGCAGTAAGTTTCACAAGTCATCATGCAGGAGTTTTCAGGCTGCTGCAGAGTTTATGTGAGGACAATAAGGCTCTCCACCTGCATGAGGTGAGGGGAAGGTCCATTCCAGCGTCACACCTGGCAATATAAAACCTAGGTGAATCCTCCAGCCTAACTACTAAGGTGTTGTTTTTTTTTTTTTCCCCTTTGCATTATATCTGAAGATCTAGGGGCCAATCTTGACAACCATGACTGCACAGAGATGGCAGAAGGCAAATATGCCTCTTCCCACAGCTATTGTACTCCATGCACTCCCAACACAGCTGCCCAGCAATTTGCTTCACTTCTCACCATGACAGACCAACTACAGTGCTGAAAAGGGAATTTACTGCATAGGCTAATAAAAGATGACAAAGACATACTTCTCTCTATACCTGTCTGCTCAGGAAGAGGCTAAGACTGTATTTCACACTGCCGGAGCTAACCCTATTCTAAGCAATGCTGATCCTGCCTCTGATAGGACCTGTAAAGATTCAAGGTTAGTTCCAGATTTTACCTTGCTTCTTCAAAGAAAAATAAATAAATAAATAAATAAAAATAAAAAGAACATGTAGCTCTTGTGCTGTCACAACCTGGTCGTTTGTGCAACTTTTTGACAAAACAGCATATATTTATTTAAAGTGACTTTGAATCCTTAGTGTCATCACCTCCAATATCCAATTATTTGGCTGTTCACCTCCATATCCTAACACCATTATTCTGACAGTGTTCAGCTCCGTAGGGAACACATCCACGCCCCTCAAATTCACTTTCCAAGCAGTCGGCTATGGGCTGCATTTCCTTGAAGATTCATTTTCACTTTGTGAATTGGATGGAGAGCAAATTTATGTTAGTTTGTAACAGGCTGCTTTCTGCAACAGCATCAGCAAGTTTTCAAGACATCCCTGTAACCTTCCTGTGCCATGTGCCAACATATGTGTCTTACAGGGACAGTCTAGCCTGGGAAACTAGTGAATGCCCAAGATAAGACACTGAGAGGACAGAGGTACCCTGTCCTCCCTCCAGTCATTCCCAGTAGTGCTGTGGTAGCCAAACTTTTTCTCAAGTGAGTCACAGGATGATCTGGCAGGATTGTAAATTTATGAGCTATTTTCAGTTTTTAAACAAATAACTCTTGAAGTTATGGTTCTAACTAAGCCACAATCTGAGCTGAGGCCACATGATCTGCCTTTGACTTTACTGGAGCCTGCATGACATCTGGACACTTCAGTCACTTTAAAATCTGCATGAGGAGTGTTGTTCCTGTCCTAATACTCTGAGTGTGCAGGTGAAATTCACACCACAGGGATGCTTTGCCTTACAGAAAGGGAGTTCCCAAGCCACTGTCCCAACGGGAAGTCACCAAGGACATACGGTTGTTTTATCAATGCTTGTTTATACTTTTCTGACCTGATCTGCGTGATTCATACCTTTTAACATTAAAGATGTGTTAAAGCATAGCAAGAAGAAAATAATGTAATGCTTTGCTTCCTTTCCCTTAAGGAATTAGTCTCCATCATAATCCAGGTATTTGTAGAACCCTGTGTAAGTACCAATACATCTATATCATTCCCGTGTACGCTCCTTTGCACACCCACATATACACACACAACTCATTCTGTCCTAGTCCATTTTTTACTCTAACGCTAATTAAATTTGTCCACTGCATGTTAATTATCAGATCAGGGAATACACTGAATGAATGGGCTGTCTTGGATTAACAGTAATTCAGTGTGTCTGACTTTTAATGATGCAAAATGAAGTTTACAGATAAAAAATCAAATTCCTTCAGTGATGCTGTCCAAGAATCTCGTTGATTTATTCTTGTTCTGCCTAGGAAGGCAGTTTTTCTTCCTCAAAACAAATATCCAGCATATCTGAATCCATCCACCTCTTTCTCTTATTTTTCTTACATTCACAAAAATAATAAACTTTTTTTTTTTTTCTTTTAAGAATGTATGAAACAATACTCCCTATTGTAAGTCTTTGGGAGAAGACTGAGCTGTATAGCTGTGGATTGGAGGGAATAAGAAGCATTTGTATATATTGACTAGCTCAGATTCCTTGCAAAAAAAAATGCACTCTAGGATAAAGATGTTGACATACAAAAATTTACAATACTTTACAGGTTTGATTTCTATTGCCTTTCCCCTTGCTCAACTTCGGATAAATAGTTTCATGAATGGCAAAATTGATTTATTTTGCTTACCTGCTTCTCCATGGCCAGAAATAAAATATTCCAAGAACACAATCAGCATGATGCCTTTATGCTGCATGGCTGTCAGTAAAATATCTGTCCTCAGTGAAGCAAAAAAGAGCTGCAGTAATCTACAGGTTCGGTGCTTGCATGGCTTTTCTGTATTTTCTTTCTTCTGCTCACCTTCCTCTTAGTGTAGGGGTCAAGGCTGCTGTCTCATTCTTCTTGTTTTCGTTTNTTTTTGGTGGGTTTTTTTTTTTTTTTTTTTTTTTTTTTCAGGGCTCAGATGCCTTCTGGGTGTCACCCGTACATTGCTTCCAATAAATAAATAAATAACAAGGATTTTCGGTGCCTTCACCCCTCTCCATGCAGCGGGCCGGGGCCGCTCACATCCCTGCTGCAGCCCCGTGAATGCACCATGGGGAGCTGATGCGACGCGGAGAGCTGTTCGGTCCGGTCTTGTGCGGCTGTTCGGGTGCTATTTCCAAACTTTCATTTCTGGTCCTGGGCTTTGGTGAAGCTTCGTTTTGGCGTTGCCTGGGCCTCCCCCGGCAACCTCGCCTACCCCTTGCCCCTCCCGCTGCTGGCGATGGGGTCCGACCCCTGCTTTGTTAGGAGCTCTGCCCCGATACCTTCTTCCCCTTTGCTCCCTGCGGCAGAGGGTCATAAGAGGAAGAGTTGTTTGTTTCAATTTTTTTTTTTTTTTTCCTCGCTGAAAGATGACGAGAAGCAAGTGCTTTCTTGGCTCTTCTTTTTATTTTGTTTTGCTTTATTTCAGTTTATTTCCCTCCTCCCTCCGCTGTCACGGAAGCCGCTACTCCCCGAGCTCCCAGGGATTTGCTTCACACAGCGAACGCGTGAAGGGGCTGAGGNGCTCAGGTGTGGTGCCCAGCGCCAGGGCGAGAGGGGAGGAGAGGGGCCGGAGGGCAGTCCTGCCTGCCTGGCTGCAGCGGGGTCGGGGCTCCTTCCCTCCCGGGGCTGGGGAGCTATCTTCGAGTTTTCTCTCTGCCTCCCTTGCAGCCTCTAGCGCATCTCTGGGTCCTAACTGGGCAGTTCTCTGGTCCTGTCTGGCTGCAAAGGGGATTATTATAACATGTGATCTTCTTCCTGTTCTTTATATGTGCTTTTTTTTTTTTTTTTTTTTCCCCTAGGGTGGAGGAGGAGGAGGATGGGTCAGTTCCGCACCTCCACGCAGGCTGGGCTGGTCCTCGCTGCGCTCAGATGCAGGCGTTGCTCTGCAGCCACATCTTCTCCTCCAGGAGCCGGGGCGTGCGGGTCCGTGTGTGCGTGTCCCTGTGTCCGTGCGTGTGTGTGTGCGGGGCGGGGGCAGCCTCTCAGCCCGCCCCGGCCGGTGCCTGCTGTCCCTTGTCCCTGCAGCACCCTCTGCCAGCCCGCCCGGCACATGACAGCCGCCCTGCAGCGGGCACTGCCCGGCACGGGGGGACACGGCACCCTGGCACTCTGGCACCCTAAAGGCAGCCCCGGGGCGTGGGGAGAGCGGGGTGCTCACGAGGTGTTCGATCGGGCACGCGCATCGAGTTTCTTTCCGTTAGCGCAGACATGAGCCGGACAGCGAGGGGACTTGTGACTTTCTGTGGTGTCTGCTCTGGCATCACTGACGTATCTCTGCCTGCCCCAGCCAACGCAAATCCTGACACTGAAGCCGGATTTGCCGGTCCCAGATTTTCTTGGAGCTGGTAACTCCAACACAAAGCTCCCAGGGACCCAGAGAGGCTCCAGCATCGGGGTATAAAAGTGATCATCCCTAGAAATAATTTTAATTCAGGGAGTGAGGCCGCGCCACCCCCCCCCCCACGCCCTCTCCAACTTCATTCTCTCTTTCTTCTGCTTGTAAGGCAGTGTAATACCATTAACTTCTGCTTGATGTCACAGGGGGAAGCTTGGTGGGAGTAGACGAGGCTGTTCTTGTGTCCATGTGTGCACAGGATCAGACCTTAGAGGGATTTGCAGAATGTGGGTCATACAATAATGAATAAGGAAAGATTTATTTCCCTTTAAGGTGGGAATGTTTATGTAAGGCATGGTTATTATTTAGCTATGTATTGGAGTAGATTTTCATGACTTTACCTTATATTCCTTTTTTTTTTTTTTGCATGTTTTTAATAAGAAAACCAAATTAAAATTTTGAAATATGGAGAATTTTCCTCTCCTTTTTGTCTTTGCCTTTTGTTTGAAAACAGTTAAAATACTGCATAATTACAAAACAATTCTCTGCCATAAATGACAGTATCCTTCAGAGGGTTTGAGGCTGCTGTGTGCTCAGCTCCCCTGGGATGTTCTGAGTTCTTTCAACTCAAGCATCTTCAGTGGGAGCTGGGGATGTGCAGTATGTCCTAGAGCTAAAGCCAGTGTGACATTAATGAGATGCTGTCATTAGTAATTGAGCTTTGTTGTCTTTGCTTGTTGATTGCTGCCTTTGTGGGAAAATGCAGTATTTTTTTTTTGTATTTCCAGGTTTTAGACTCATGACTAACCAAAATCTTTACCCAAGATAATTTAATCAGACTTAAACTAGGGCACTTGAGAAAATTCCCTGGCCATAATTGTAGTTCCATGGATGTAATAAAGGTCAAGAAGCTCCTGTATAATTTATACAACAACTGAAGACAGGGAGCAAAGTTCATGTTGCTCTTTAAGTGGAAAACTCAAAGTTAAGCATGTTCATTTACTTGTGATGTCTGGATGGCAACACCGTAAGACTGTCCAGTTGTTGTTGATTGTGGGTTATAAAAATGTCTTAAAACTGAAAGCCTTAATTCCTCTTCTCTGTTATTGCCTGTCTGGAGAAAACCAGTACCAGAGCTAATGTTTTCAGTTTAATGCTGCTGAAACCCAGGCGGGCCTGTGAGCTAGGAGAAGCTAACAACTAAGGGGGAAATTTTGCTTTTCTCACTGACTACTTCTGTCATCCACAGGACAACTCGGTGACATTTGAGGAACAGCCCGTACCTAGAGGGTTCGGGCAGAGAATGCCTGTCTTAGCCAAACAGCGTGTATGAACAGTGACACTAATAATGATTGGCTTTAGCTGGTTCCTAAACTCTAGACATGTAAAAACACAGTCCTGGAGGTCTCAGGCAAGGTTCGTGCTCCAGACGGTGCCTCTCACTAGGACATCAGGGAATCGGATTATTTGGAAAGCGACTGACTGCTCTCATGGCTTAGCACCGCACCAGCTGACAAAGGAGCCAGAGAATAAACAGCAAAACTGTGAATCATTGATTTTGGGGGAGGACAGGAGAGCCAATGGCATGGCGCAGTGGGGGTAGGTGTGTCACCTGTGCCGCCTGCCCTCCGTGCACCGCAGGCCTGTTTGCAAAAGCCAGAGGACAGGCTGTGCTCTTGGAGATCGCCCCGGCGTGGTGGGACATCTCAATTGCTCAGCATCCCGCTTGCCTGCACTCTTTGTTCCCCTCTCCTTGTGCCTCTCCAGTTTGCCTTGCCTTTCCTCCTGATATTTCCTCAGCAGCTATGACCAGCCTGAAGGAAATCTGTTGTGGCCTTCCTCTAAACCCTTTGCCTGAAAACAGAGGTCGGAGGAAAGGAATACCCCATGCACCCGTGAGAACCCCTAACCTCACTGCTCAGGAGAAAAAGGTAACACGGGGTTTCACAAGGCTCACTTCTCTTCCTTTCAGATACACGCAGCTGGGAGCTGCATCAAACGCTTTTTGGAGTGTGGGCAAATGCATTTCCTTAGTGTTAGAATTTCAGTAGTGGGTAATGGGATGAAATACTGGAAACTCTTCTGCTTTCTTTCTTTCTATGGTTTTCCGCAAGCTGATTGACATGAGGGAGATCTGCTGCACAACAGCTTGCAAGACTTTAAATGGCTAAACAAGAGGCCTTAGACTTCAATGCTGTCAATCCAGCATTGTTCCTTGGAGATGAAATTATGAATGCTGTTGCAAAAACGCTGCATATTGATGTGAGTGAACACTGACCCCTCAAATACAGTAAACACAGAATGTGGCAAATCAACATCTTGGTACAAATTACATATCAATATGTTTGCATTAAGATTCAGAGGTAATTTATTTTAACCAGTAGTCTGAAGCATCTTGGAACTGAGACAAGTTTGTAAGGAGTTGAGTTAATTATTTGTCTTTAGTTGTGTAATTATTTTCCTGTGGCTTTTGTTTAAATAGTCTATGTACACACTAAAGTAATCATTGCATTATTTCATGTTAGAGATTAAAAAAAAAAAAAAAAAAAACTCAGCAGCAGAAAACAATGGTTAATGGGTGGAGATCCTGAGGAATTCTGTGTTGGAGAGAATAAGGTGGGTTCCTTAGCTTGAAAGCCTGTGGTTCATCACATGTAACACTTACACTATGGCTTTCTGGTTAGGGCACAGAAGTTTCTTCCCCACTAACAAGTTGCATGCAACTTCCTTGCCTTCGTGGGAGTTCCCCACTGGCATCAGCACTGAAATTCTTTCAAAACCCACTTCCACAAGCAGAGGAGAGCCCAGTCTCTGGGCAGAAAGAGAAACAGCTGTGAAATATCCAGACAGGATTTGCTTCAGTGTCAGGAGCATTCATGTCAGAGGTGTACTGTCTGTGCCTGGGACAGCTCAGACAGATGGAAGTGTGGCTGCTAAGCATGCAGAAGGGGACTGTGGTGATGGCTGTGAAGATAAAGGAGCAGGGAGTGAGCTTCACTGTATGGCAGGACATAGCTGGCCATCCCCTTTTATTCCTTGACTTTGCTCAATCATTCTTCCCCAGCAGTGTGCCGTCTCACTAAGAAGTCCGTGTTGCAGGAGAAGAGATGATATCTCTATCTCAAAATGATGCCAAACCTTACTGTCTACCTGGGGAAAGACTGACAGTGACAAAGCCCTCTCTGCCTTTATAAAACCTAGAATTGTTTCCTGCCTCCTGAAGGTGTTGCAAGGAGACAGCAGTAGGCGGCTTTTCTGGTCCCAGTCTACTGTGTAATATCCTATCCTCATCTCTCCTTCTTATCTACCCCATGTGATAAAAGGTCATGCTGGCTGCGTTTTTTATTAGCCTGTTAAAAATTTAAAAGCTTCCTTTCTGATTTATTTTACTCTTAATCCTCCACCTTAAACTCTTAACAGGGCTAGGGGCTCAGCTGGTATTTATTTTATATCTGAAAGGCCAAATCTCTTTTTTAAGAGGTGTTCCATCCCTAGAAAAGGTTGTCTGTCTACAAAGTGGTTTCTAAGCCTTCAGACAGGCTTCCAGATCTTGTTGGCAGTGTGTGATGCTGAGCATATCGCGAGGCTTGTCTTTGTGCATGACACTGCATTCATTTTCTAATTGAAGTGCTATTGGGAGCTTTGACAGAAGTGACGTTAATAATGTTCTGCTAATTTCCTCCGAATAAGGATCTGTCCCTCTCTTCATATGCCTTCAGTCCAATTTTACCCTTGATTACAATAATAATCCTTAGCACTGCTAATTTTTTATTTCCTTGGTCTTCCTTTAGTGGCCATAATAGAAATCCTGTAAGGGAGATTTATAAAGTTCTGCATGTTTTGGGGCTTGCTGAAGAGATATACAGCACTTCCTATCATATCAATTTTAATCTCTTTGGATAATTCAAGCCATTTCTCAGAACTGATTTTTGTTTATATGTTTCCTGAGTCCTCTTCCTTTTGCATTCTTTGCTTTAGGCCTGTAGCAGCCACATCCTCTCCCTTTCCCTCCACAGCTTAGGAAACCCTAGGTTTCTGTTTCGCAGCGTATGTATCTTTATGTAAATATGCTGCATGGAAAATATCCCTCAAATATTATCTGTGGTGTGTCCTTTGCGGAACAAGGGCACCGAATGCTTGGTACTCATTGACATTCTGGTAAACTGGTGCAGTTTGGGAAAAATGTACACTTCTCAGTGTTGCATAGAATCAGAAGAAAATGACATCTTCCTCCATGTAGCTGTTCCCTTTGAACCAAGTCATGGTACATTCCCTTTGAACCAGCGTGAGCATCCATCAGCTGCCTGCATGAGCATTTGCATGGCGGTCACACAGGGCCACGGGCACCAATCAGCCTTGATGACCCCGAGCAGCCTCACCTGAGAGCTCCACCCCACACCCTCTGTGTGGCTTGGGGGCTCCATTTAGGCTTAGGCCTGGGGCTTTAGTCCTACTTATGTTAGAAATTTGTCTGTCTCTGTCATGGAGCATGCCTGTGCCTCGCCAGAGACCTAAGTGATCTGGGCCCCAACATGTCAGATGGCTTGACCTTGGACCTGCCTTGTCTTTATGGACTTGCCTGGTGATCTCTGGATCTTGTCTCACACTGGTAACCATCACCTGCTCCCGATTTGCATTACGTTTTTGTAACTTGGGCATCTCCATGGCCTTGCCTGATGATCTGGCCTCCTGGCTGCCATCCCTGGGATGCCCTGCTCACTTCCCTTGGGTGTTCCCACAGGCGTGGGTCTGGGCCCTGACTGGTGAGGTGCCTATCCTGATGGCTGTGTTACTCTTCTGGGCCCCCTGTTCCTTAGGGAGCAGCTGGCCTTTGCTGCTTCATGACATCCTAATACCGAAAGCTGAAAACCAGAGCCTATGAAGTTGTGTTAGCACCTGAAGTTCCTGTTAACTTCCTGGAGAAGAAGCAGGACATTTAACCTTAAAGGTTGCATTTTGCATGTAGGAATTAGAATGTTTTTGAATGTTTGTGTGTGGGTTGGGAAGGCTAGGCTGCTGTCTCTTGTTTTAGAAAGTCTGCATGATAAAGATCTTGGTTAAGCTTTCCCAGCCAATTTATAGCGATGCCTGATCAGAACTGCCATGTTTGCTTCCTAACTGAACTGATCTGAACTGGCTCTTGTCAGAGAGAATAATACATGAAATCACAAATGTGCTTTTGCAATTGTTGTTTAGGTGACAGTGCCATAAAGGATTTAGGGCCTGGATGCCATCAGACAGAAGACAAGAGGGAGGCGACCCACATCACCACTGGGAAATGGCAGAACTAAGAATGAGGCTGTTGTGGAGCTGAGTCAGTCAGTTCCTCTCTTCATACTTGTCCTTCCCCTCAGTAAAGGGAGAACACATCTTAGTGTTTGGGTGTCTCGATCCTTGAACAGGAAGTCCTGATGGTGTTGTTAGAAAAAGACTCAATGCCATTCCTGAAGAGGCACTGGCTCTTCAACCAACACCAACTGACAAAGAAGCTGGTATACTTGGTTCCTCAAGAGAATCCCACGGGAATACCTAAATGTCAAATGTCCACTGTGTAATATCAGTGTGGAGTGTGTCAGTTATGAGTAAAATCAATCTTGCTTAAAGATTGGAATAGCATTTTATATGGTGCTTTAATGAAACTTAAGGAATAACATTTTTTGCCTTTCCACAAAAGCCTGCACATCAGTCTGTTTGAATTTGCTCCTGAAGCGCCTTTCTCAGGTTATCCAGTTTGACTCAGTAATGAATATGTAAAGTTCTTCCCCGATGCACATGCCAATTGCCTTTTCATGAAGCAGTCAGGCTCCATCTAAGCATTTTTAAGACCCAGTGCTGCAATTGAGAGAGTGCTTCAGAATCTGTTATTTAAATTCCTCTAATTTCAAGACTACATTTCTTCATGGCTAATTTACAGCCATTTATTCCCCTTCCAGCATTTCCCTGAAGCTGCTTCCTACTTTGACACTTATCCTGCAGTAAGACAGCAATCAAATGTCACCTTTGTTCTGTTAAGCTAAACAAGCCACAGTCTTAGTCCTCTTTTATATGATCGGCTCTCTATTGTCTGCGCAACCCAGGAGCCCTTCTCACCCTTCATGTAACATTGAAGTTCATGTTTCATTAATGTTTGCATCATCAAAATTCAGGCTTCTGCTAACATGGAACACTAATAGGGCAGAGGCTCAGTCTAACTGAATTTATTTGGCAAATCAAACAGATTTTGCCTGCTTGTATTTTTACAGCAAAGAAGAATAACATTTGCCCATCAATTTCGTTATAATACAAATAATATATTGATAAAAGGCTAGGTGAGCCATGCCAGAATGAAGGAAAACACATTCATCCTGATAGTTCTCTGTAGCCAAAATTCCAAATGTGGCAACATTATTTTTCTTCAGTTCAACATATCACTCTTTCCCTTCTTGTTGAAAGAAGTGTAGCTGACTTCATTCTCACTTTAGGAATTTCTTAGAGCTAAAAACTTCTGCTTGCCTCTGAGATACTGACTTTGAAAATCCCCCCATATTTTGTCACAATGTGGATATAGCTGGGATTTCTGTGTTTAATAACGTGCTTTTGGAAAGTGACTGCTTATCTAGCTGGGGAAGAATAAGGCAGTATATGAAGATGGAATTTGCGTTTGCTCACCTCTTAAGTAGGTTTTACCCCTTGCCATTCTCTGTGTGGAACGGCAAAGCTCATCTGCAGGGGTAGTGTTGCTGATCTGAAAGGGTCTGACCTGTGTGCCTGCCCAGTAGCAAGTATGCCAACAAGAAAGTCTTTTAGTAAGGGGCAGTTTTAGATTCAGAGATACTGTACTTTGTTGGCTCTAAGGTCTGTGAGACTTCATCAGGGGATGAAGGGACTGGAGAACTCTAGTCCTTACACTCAGTGTAATCACCCTGAACGTGGAGGTTTGTTGCTGAATTGAGCAAAAGCCTTTGTCGGGCTTTTCAGGATTTCTTACCAGGAAGATTTATTCCTCCCAGAAGAGTAAGTAGAGTGAGATGCCTAGACTGGGTGGTTCTGTGCACCTTTGTTCTAGACACCTGTTTTCTGTACTACAGACCACCCTTCACTTCTTCCAGTAAATACCACCATCACTTCCTTGGCTCTTTGAACTGACAATAGCAGGTGTCACAAATATGGGTTGTCCTTGCTACACTCGGCCCTCTCAAACAGGGCTCTCCTGGCAGTTCAGTGCCCCCTAGCACTCTAAGAAGGGATTCATCTGTGTCGGTTGTCTGTAGGACTGAGCACTACTTAACAAATCTCCAGGGTCCTTCCATGCAGATACGGGGTGGGTGGAAAGGGGAGAGTTACATGTGCACGGGAATTGAATCTACAAGGAAAGATGCAGGTGGAAACATTTCAGCAGGAAAGCAGGAATAGTAGCTTCCCTGGTGTGGCCTTTTAAATTAAATCATCCTTGTGATAGCTGGGGCAGGTTTCCAGCTGAGTCTGATTAATGTTCAGGCCCACCCACCTACCTCCTTTTCTCGTTTAGCTTGATTATTGTGTGTCTTTTTTTTTTCTTTCTCCTGGCAGCTCGCTTTGTGCAATTCCTTGCGTTATTTCCCACCTGAAATACAAAAGAAGCTGGCACCGGAATTTGCTGAAGAACTCAGGCTGTATGGCCATATCTACATGTACAGGTTTTTCCCACATATTGAGATGAGGTAAGAACTGGAGTGCTCATAGTGCAGCTGGTGTCCTGGGTGTCATAAGAGCAGAGAGTGCAACTGTGTGTTTTACCCTTCTGTAAAGCTGTTTAACAGACATTCTTCATCCTTCAGCTTCCATCCTATTCTCTGCCCTCTTGAGAGTCCCAGGGACTATCAGGGAGACAGGATGCACCTTTCTGATGGGCAGCGACAGGGTCAGGGCAGTCTTGCTGCTGGGAAACTCAGCACCACTCAGTCTGGGGAAAGGACTGTGCAAGGTCGTGTGCTTGCTAACGCCAGCTTTACGATACAGATATTCCATATGCCGTACCCCAAAAGAAGTCCTAGAGTGTCTAGGGACCAGCCGCTATTCAGAGATCTCTGAATGCAACCTGGGCAGAAAGCCTGCAATAGCCCTGAGCTGCTGCTAACCATCTTGGCAGAGCCAAGGGGTAAGATCACTTAAGTGGATGGCTTTGGGACCTGCTGTGAGAGGCTGGCTACTTCTCAGTTTCACAGAGAAGGCTTCCTGGGCTTCAAAGAGAAGGAGCACATATTTTCCATCCTTGGAACCTGTATCTGACTCTGGTTTGTAATATGCTCTGTCTGTTGATCTCAGAGCATCACTTCATTATAGGTCTGAGGGGGCTAATGTTTGTGAAGCAGAAAAGTTTTGGAGAGGGCTGCCAGGGGCTAGCTGCTTTTTTTAGACTGATTGATTCCTTTTTGCATCCAGCAGGGGCCTGGTTAATGTCTATACAGAAATCTGATTAAAGCAAACAACTAGAAAGCACTCTAATTTCCACAGACATCCATGTTTCTGCGCTGCCTGTAGTCTGTGGTCAGCCCTTGTAGAAATCAGCTAAGGGGATGACAACTGGGTGTTGCAGAGCTGGAGGACAGTAGTCCTGAAGTACAGATGAGGACACCTTCCGCTCTCAGGCTTGGATGAGACGGTCCACCAGCTCGTTTCCATCACTGGCATCAGTGATTCTTGACAGCCTCAAATATTTTTGTAATAGTTTGTGCCGATTTTACTGCTCACCCTCTCCGACAAATTCTTGCAGCCTCAGATTAAGAAATGTCTTTTGTTGCCTGTAGTCTGGTAGTATTTTTTTTTTGTTCTGTTTGTCCCAGGGAGCATGGTCCTGTTCTGTTTCGTTCCATTTAAGGCCCTTGTTTCCATATGAGTGCTCTCTCATCTGGTTCCTGAACTTCGAGTTTAAATTCCAAGCAATCTTATGTGGAAATATCTCCTCTTGATGAATTAGTGTAATTCCACAGAAATCCTCTTATTTTATCACCTCTAACTTAGAAAAGCAAAACAAAAATTTTTTTTGAAAAACTCAGAAACGTTCCATCTTGGTTTGGCAGTGATTACAATGCATTTGTTTTAGTATCTTGATGTGAAAAGCTAGGACTACGCACATATGATAATGGGAGGAGCTCATCTGCTAAATTTATAGTTTTTTTGTTTTTTTTTTTTTGCAGTTTTTTGTGTAACTTCTTCAGTGTAAATGTCTTTCTTGCATAAAGCAAATATACAGCCACTGAACATCCATGGAAGAAGGAAGATCATTTAGAAAACATGTCACATGGTCCTACCTGCCCTCGGGAATTTTCAGCATCTATAATGGTGTTGTTGCTCACAGAGGAAGAAAGAGCAAATAGGCAGCTCCAATGTAACTCTAGGACTAGAAGTTTTGGAGCAACTTGATAGGGCAAATAGATGGTGGAGGAGACCAGAAGTGACATGATTGCAGAGACTTGTATTGAATTTGAATTGGAAGCCTAGCCCTAAGGGTTTCCTATACCCCGCCTCTCAAACTTCTGGATGAAATACACCTTATTCAGTAAAAAGGCCCATATTTTACATAGCTAGTTCAGTTTTGGAGAGCTTCTTTGGAACTGAATTTCAAGCTGGGCCCTAAATAACAAGGGCTGACGAGCCCAAAGGCAACTGCCACTGGTGCTGTTTTCCTTGCATTGCAGGACTGAGCTGCTTGGCTTGGCAACTGGGTTCAAGTGTGCTCAAAATAATCCAGGTAGAAAAGCAATGAGAGCTCATGGTCACTGTATTTATAACCAGTTGTGATTAACTGATTCAGCAGATGACAATCTGAATGCAGTCTTTTTTCCTTGCTTTGTTCTGACAAGAGACAAACCAGGTTTAAACTTTTAAGGTACATATCATGCTAGATCAAAGCTTTCTCCTATTTTTTTTTCTTCCCTCTTGAGTAAAAGCCTGTTCTCAAAAGCATGTGTTGGCATGTCCCCCCATTTCTGTGGGGTGTTTGTTGTTGTGACCCTTGTGAGCCCCTTGTGTGTCTCCTCAAGTCTTGTGAATACCGTTTCAGAGCGTACCCCATAGAACACTATCCTTGCAAGACCAAATCAGCTGCTGCCATTATGTTGATGATCATGAATAATCTGGATCCCTCCGTGGCTCAGGTAAGCTACAGTGATGATGAAGGAAGCTGGATTTATAGAACAGAAGCAAATCTGCAAATTACTCCTGTATATGCTTACATAGAAATGGAAGAATTAAGGCATATAGGTGAAATTAATCCTTGTGCAGATGATCCTCCTTGTATGAATTGAGTAGGATTTTAGTTGTTCAGAAGTGTTAGGCTGGTTCTGTGCCCCAAGGTACATGCCAGTCCCTGTACGTGTGGAGCTGGCTGCTGTGGGTTAGCCAAGCCATGCAGCTATGCCCTGCTGCTCTCCGAGTCTTCAGGCTGTAAATGCTAGTGGCAACAAAACTGTAAGGTCATTCAGCCTCAGTTTAAGGAAGTTTACTGGCATGCTTGTTTGTTACAGAGCCTGTAATCCAGGAATTACTTTTAGCATTCTGCATCACTAAAATACCATTGGAACAGTAACAAGCACTTCCTTTGAAGAAGAATTTTCAATATTTATTTATTTATTTTTGCTTAAGCTATCACTTTAATGATGATATTTTCTGATTTTAAGAAAATGTTGACACAAGAAGCTATGGAAAGGATTTACTACTGAGATTAAAAAAATATATAGCTTGGAGATGCTGTGAAACATTTCACAGAAGTACTTTCCTTATTGTTGTTAATTTGTCTTTCTCAGTTTCCACAGGAGCTTGTCACTTATGGAGGAAATGGACAGGTCTTCAGCAACTGGGCACAGGTAGAACACTGCTCCTTTGCAACTTCTTTCATGAAGCCCATTTTATGCTCCCCCAAGGACGTTCTGCTTTGGCAGAGTTTGCAATAATTCCTGGCAGTCGTTGTCTCAAAATACTCCATAGCATCCTGTCTGGATGGAATGCTCGGTTATGAGCTGCCTAGCTGATGGGGAGAGCTTTATTTAGCAAAGAGAGCACAGGCAACCCAATAGAAATGCTGTATTTTAAAAATGTCAAGCTGTAAGATGATATAAAAAGTTCTTTGTCTTTCTCTGCATGTGTATGTGCCTGTACTTTGCACAGATAACCTTGGAGGCCCAATAAATCTGAGGAAACAAAAAGCTTATCTTTTGTATGGTTGTTTCTGGTTCTTTCCTGACACTTTTCACAATACATAGTAGAATTAAAAAAATGCAGCTTAGTAAAGTGCAGTCCTGAGTCTTTCCAATGAAATCCGATTAGCTGAAAACATTTGCATGCTAGCTGGGAAGGTCATAGTGCATCTTATTGTCAAGCCTAACTCTGATCTTCTGCTAATAACGGCAGGTGGGTAAAGTCCTGCCTAAAACCTGAGCTGGGATGTTTAAGTTATGATTGTCTACCTAAAAGTGCACACCATTTCTTTCTTCTGTATACTAATTTATAAAAGTCAGTTAATGCATGGCATGAAAGTTTTACAGCATTTCTCGTGTGACCAGTGCCAGCAGTTCATACAGTGGCACTGACTGGGCTGGCATCCCTCAAGCAGAAGCTGGGCTGCAAGGTGGAGTAGAAGCACTGCCAAAGTCAGAAATACTTTTTTTTTCTCCTCCTCTCATCCACGTTAGAGCTGTGACCTGCAGTTGTTTCACAGCAGAACAAACAAACAAAACCTTTCTGGTTTTGCTTATTTGGAGTAGCAATCGGATGAATAATTCAGTTGTGATGGAACAGTTTGTTCTCTGTGGCTTGAGCACAGCACGCTTTTTGAAAATTGTCATTGCAGAATTCCTAGTGAAAAGTTTGAGTTTGGTTTATATCATCCATATAGGTCTGTGCTTTCCTCTGAATAATTTTTAAGGTAAAAAAAAACATGACCAGAGGTAAATTTCCCTTTACCATCTTGTCTGGAAGCTTGCAGGCTAGGAAACTAGGAGAGGCAGACTCAATCTTCCCTTTGCTCCCTGCTTGTTCGTTGTATCTTTCAAACAATGCAGAAAGGTCTCATTATCCTACAGCTTCTGCTTCTGTTGCAGTGTCTTTCCCAGCCCACTAAGTAATTGAGTTCATCTAGAACAAGAATTTGAATGTTCAAAACTTTTCATGAAACAAACAAAATGGGAGATACAAACACACTCCAACAGCCATTATTTCCTGCCCAACTTAGCTTGCTAGAGCCAGCTAGGAAATTGTCTGGGTTAGAAGGGATGAGCCTATCTGTACCACTTTAACACAGATGACAGGCAGCCATAGGGGTTAAACGC
>VXAV01000139.1:1061900-1073055 GCA_013399715.1 Alectura lathami | reverse complement strand
AAAGTTCCATCTGTCTCTCTCCACTCCCCTTCCCTTTAGTGACTTCATGATATTGTTCTTTTTGATATTTAATCAATCTCAGGAATAACTGTTTCATTCTTTATTTCAGTCTGAGGAGACATGTGGCTGCTATTAACAGGCTAGCTGATAAGGGCATGTTTTTTTGGGATTATGGCAATGCTTTTCTCTTGGAGGCTCAAAGGGCGGGTGAGTAGATCCTGGAGGTCTTAAGTGGAAACAAGGACAATCCTGAATACATGTTCCTATCCCTGTTCTTTGGTAGGATAGGGTTGGCCGCAGTGTTGTGCTAACTCTTTAGTCACTCCCATTCTCTCACTGTTCTCCGGGGTCCCTGACCTTCTCTGGGGCTGAGGGAGAACCTTCATGGGAGTTCAGGTGCAGTCCGGTTTCACGTTTTATTTTTTCTTCATCAACTCACTGCCTCTAAAATCCTTTTATAGGTGCTGATGTTGAGAAAAAAGGAGCCAATAAAACAGAATTCAGATACCCTTCCTATGTTCAGCACATCATGGGGTACGTTGGGTTGATCTTGGAATAACACACTCTAGTGCTTTATGACTGTCCCATTTTAGAGATATAGTACTACAGAGATGCTACCCAGTGCAAATCTTGCAGGGTACTCTACTTGATAAAAAGAAATCAACTGTAGCAATAGTAATTTGATCTCACAGGTGTAATTTCAGAATTAGTCTTATTTTCCTCCACTTTGGAGTAGTGCCCAGTGCTTCTTAGGAAGATATCCTGTAGGTTATAAGCATCACACTCATGTTTCTTGTTGGTTTCAGTAGAGCTGCTCCTCACATTTTCTCATGTACAGGGGAAAAGGGGAGCTAGACCTGGAGGGACATGTCGTGTGTGATTAATACAAGGCTGTAATAGCAGAGGTGTTTTGCTAATATTTGGCAAGTCTTGATAATTTGCTGTAGATCTTTATCCATTTTTAGGATTAGAAAGTCTGAAAACAGACACCAGATGTCTGAACTAAAACATTGCCAAATCAAAGCTCTTCATTCCTTTTCATGAATAGTTGCGTTTTCTCTTTTATTGCATCAATTTTCCTTAAGCAGCTCTACTCAAGAGAATAGCCAAGTCATGGCCTCAAACTATATGCAGCTTCACCTCTAGGTGCTAAAAGTGAAGAACTTGTCTCTTCAGAGGAGTAGGGCTTGAATCCATATCACTGGAGCCGATGTCTACACCTAACGTAAAACACAATTGGAACAGGACTCTTTTCTGCCTGTGTCACCAACTGCACTCCTCACCCAAGCTGTCCTTGCCCTGTTGCAGAAAGAGCTGAGTTCAGGACATCTGTTGAAGTGCTGGGCTGTAGAACGTTTTGCCTCTGATTCATGCGTAGCTGGCCTATACTATGTGAAGGGAAGCTTGAATGGAGATTAAGGCACCCACCAGATGAGATCTCTTCCGCTGGAGCTCAGCTGAAGTCTGTCTTGCTATTGTGTGTAAACAATGTGGACAGCAAATGTCTGAACTCAGAGGCTTGTTCAGACCTGCAGTTGTCTGATAGTGTAGATGCACTCAGAGTCAGCCTGGCTTAAGGAGGAAAAGACCAGGCAACAGGAAGAGTACATCTTACGATGCAGAAGAAAAATTTGCAATTCATCTGATGCTGCACTTGTTTGACTGAACTGTCAACATTCCATTCAGGATTGTGGTCTGACTGTATTTTCATACACCAGTCAATGACTATATGAAGCAGCTCTGTTTAATTAGTTAATGGCTCCTGATGCTTCTGTTTAGATTAGTTCATTGAAAATGTTTGAAATTCTTCCGTCTCCAGCTAATGAAAGAAAAGCACTGCTAGCAGCCAGGATAAATAAAGAAAGAATTTCAACCATCTCTAAATGAAACATTTTCTCTTCCCAGGGACATTTTTTCCCTGGGATTTGGGCCATTCCGCTGGGTTTGTACCTCAGGTGACCCACAGGATCTTGCTACCACTGACTCAATTGCCATGTCTGTGCTGGAGGACTCCATTCGTCAGGGAGGTAAGACAGCATCCCATGCACTCATCACTGGGAGTGCTTTTGGAGAGAAAACTGAACTGACTTGTGCAACATTATGGCTTTTGGCTGTAACCATAGAAAGTCTCTTGCATGTTCCATATGGTGAAATCTCATTGCTTCCTGAATTCCTGTGAGGGTTATAACCAGTAGGTAAGATGGAGAAACACCATCTTAGAGGTGTTATTGATCCCAAAGCTATTGTTGTGATTTTGACTGAGAATAATTCTTTCCATTGAAATATTTTCATGCACTTTGTCACCCTGAAATTTAAGGTAAAGAGTATCTTTCATCAAGCCTCCATGCCTTTTATAAAGGAGTCAGATTGCTTTGCCCCTGTCTCAGAGGAATGAGGCACAAGAATCTAGAGGTTTGTAAGAGGTTAGCAAACCTCTTACAGTTGCAGGAAACCCAGGTTTCATGGGCATGGTGCTCCATCCAGTGTCATTTATTTGTGATTACAGTTTTCAAGCCCAATGGATTTTTGTTAAGAAAGTTGCAGCTGATTCTGTTCATTGGTGGAACCAATCTGGAATGCATGTTGTATGTACTCTTCCAGTATCTAGGAACTACGCTGTTCCATACCCCTGAAAGTGGGCTGTGCTGTTATCCCCAGGTAATGAACAGGAACAGAGACAAAGCTAACTTAGCAAGCTGGATCCTGATTTCCAGGATTACGGTGGAAAGCCCTGCTCCTTTCCTTTTCTTTGTCTACTTTTACAGTAGCTGGGATTCAGACTCAGTGTCATTGTCCTGTACCGCTGAAATTCTCTGCTCTTCTGTTTCCACACAGTGGAGGCTTGTGCTTCTCAGACTCAGGGGAGGGATCACAAATCCAAATTGTATTATGGGAAGGAGAGCATATTTTCATCTAATAATTTATTTCGTCCTGGTTTTCATATTGAAATACTTTTTTTGCTTTTTTTGTGAAAGACATCATTGAAGTGTAAATAAAAGTGGGACGAGTTTGAATGCTCTTCTGTTTGTTCTGGAATGGTTAGTATTGTGAGGATGTACCACATTCAGATACATTTCTCATTCAAAATAGTACTACTGTTACCTTCCTGTAATAAGGCTGGACACTGGCCATGCCTCCTCTTTGCAAGAGGCGAATTATTAATGGAGGGGATCTTACCTTGCAAGGTCCTCAGTTCCATCTATTAAACTTCCTTTAAGTGTTATCCTGAAGAAATAGCACTGGAGCATGAGATGGTTTCAATGCAATGACCCTGAAGTGTCTCCTCTGTTTTGTGGATATTGAAATTCTAATGTTTTTAATCCTGATCTCTTGGGTTAGTTGGAAGGAGGATGAAAGCCAATACTGCAGTGTCCTCAAGAATTTGCAGTAGTTTCTGCCTTGCATTGAAATCACCAGTCATCTTCTCTCAAGATTAAACAGATGCATGACCTTTGGAGAGTGCATTGCAAGACTAGGAAGTGAATCAGTTACTGTCTGTTCAGTAGTACATGCGTGTTTGTACAGATCTTAGTGTAAAGCTGGGGAGAGAATTCTCATTTAAAAAAAAAAAAAAAAAATTGAACTCCTGCATGTACATTCTTAATTTAAATGAAAAATGACATTCTAAAATCCCAACAGGTGAAAACAGGCTTAAGGGCAATGCTGTTACTGGATTTGCTGCTGGATTTGGCAGGACAATGGAAAGAGGAAAATGGAATTTGGCCAGAAAGTAAACAGCCATTCATGGATCCATGTTCTTAACTGTTACACTTGCTGTCTGCTCTCTGTGGGACCTAGGCTTGGACTGAATTCCACGGTCTGGATATCCTCACATACATATGCATCTAAACTCTGAACCCGCCTTTGAATTTTCTGAAAGAATCTATTATGATGGTTGAAAGAAAACTCCACAGAGCTGAAGTCTATTGCATTCCAAGTCTAAACTTTTGACCTGACCTTAAGTCCAACGTTAAATATTCTTCTCCTTTTGGGGAGATGAATTCTTATGCTTAAACCTCACAAACTGAAAAAATCCCGTACAGTTTTATTTGCTTCTGCTTTTAAGGTACCTGAGCTTGTAAGTTAGTTGTTGCACAAGAGATGCAACGCTGATGATTGGGGTGTAACTTGGGTTTACCTACCTCTGCCGTAGTTGAAGGCTGAGCAGTTAACAAGCATACAAATCTCCCAAGAGCAAAAGGGAGCCAGTCTTCATGTTGATGAGGGCTGTTCCTCTGAGTCTTCTAGCATCTTTTAAAGCCTAAGTAAGTAGAGAAATACCTGTGAAATACCAGAAGTGACACAGTAGCCTGCCTGATTTAGGAAGAGATTCCAATCAGTGTGGGATTGGAAGCTGGCAGCAAGTTAACAAATGAGACACATGGAGCTAATCTAAAGTTACAGCTTCTTCTAGAAAAAGCTTAAGATTCTCAGTTGCAGGAAGGAAGACTAAATAAAGAAGGATTCTTCACTTCCCCAGGGATAACAGATGAAATCCAAGTTGGACAATACCACAGTTCAGGACAGAATATAGCCGTTTATTGGAGCTGGCTGGGGGAGACAGATGTGCTGTGTTGATATGTCCTTGTAGCTAGTTTGCTCATCTGGCTTCCTTTCTGGGGATGTTCTATAGGATTAGCAGATGGATCTTCTCTATAAGTCAGTGCAGTGTGAGGTATAAAATGTGATAAGTATTCTCTGAGAGAGCTTATAAGAGTGGCAGGAAGGAACTCACACTATCTGTTTTCTAAACAAGCAGATGTTTCGTCTTTCGCTCCCTGCGAATCTAAGAGCTGGCACGTTAATCCTCACTGCAGTGTTTAGAAGCTCTCATTTGGAACCAACCCATAAAGCACTGACAGGTCCTTTTAGAACTGTTAAAACTGTGTGGAAGGCCTGCCTCTGCAAGAACGAATGTCTTTTATATTTCCCTTTAATGCTGTGCTTAACCCAGAATAGTTCTAGTTCCACTGTGCGTATTTGCTGTCACATTGCCTCACGGAAGCACGGTAGTCTAAACACTTCTTGGTTACCCAGGACAATTTCAAATTAGCAGTGTGCAGTTACTCCAGCTTGACTAGCTTTCAAGTCAAATTGCAAAGTACAGATGACTTACATCTGAAAATGGGTGAGAGCTGGGAAGTGGTAGGGAATATGCTACCTTGGCATCTGCAGAAATGATTATGACTCGGAGCTCCAGTGCAAGAGCAAGCCACTGTGGCTTAGCATGCTGCCACGTGCCAGCAAAGCACTGGTGGCTGCCTGTGTCTCTCAGGACAAAGAAATGCAACATAACTTCACCCACAGAGAGAGAGCCTACAGAGACTGAGCTCACACTTACCCTATGTGGGAAGTAAAAGCCCCCCAAATGCAGCTAAGTCAGTGCTTCTGTCCCATTTTGTGCTCCCTCTCCCTTTTGTTACTCACTCTCTGGAGTGCCGTGCCTTTGGAGGCAGCTGACTGTACTGGTGTCACTGTGTATCTGACTGATACGTGCTATATTTCGCTGCCTTTCATTCAGGTATCTTTATTCTTTCTCCTCTTTGGTGTGGTTGATTGATGAGACAGATTGGCACAGATATAAATGAGGGGAGAAGCTGGAAAGCAGTTAGAGGTGTTGTATACAATTCTCTTCTCAGATAACATACATGCCTAAACAAGGCATAGGGCGCATTTACACACAGAGTTGCTAATCCATTATAACTTTTTCTTTTTTTTCTGTGCATCTTTTTCACCATAGTAATGTGAGGCAACATACTTCAGTTTGTAGGATAAGTAACCTCAGATTTACACTGTGATAAGAACATTCGTGGGCAATTCAGTACAGAGCAATTGCAGGGCTGTAAATCTATATCCCAGCACTAGTGTAACTTATCCCCAATGTATATTACCAGCTGCTTCTGAGAATTTCTGATAGATGCTTGAAGGAGTTATTTACTAGCTGACGCAATAGTGAGCTCTAGTACCCAATGTCATGGACTTCACTAAAGTTACTGATTTAACAAAGGCTCAGAAAGGGTTTGGGCATTTAGTAGACAGCAAGCCAGGTCACCAACAGTGAACGGCATGTGCAACCCATAGTTCAAGGTTTAATTTAGTTTGCTAAAGATCTGAATGGGAGCTATCATTCCAGCTGCCTCCTGCTCAACACCTCATACCTTTCTCTATTTTACCTGTTACTGCATTGGCTGTGAAGAAGAGCCTGTACAGCACTTCCTGTGTGCGTGCTTGTCTCTGAGAGCACAATTTGACTTGCTAGCACTGTCAGATGAATTTAATTGACAGCATATTGCCTTCATTTTCAAAACCTTTTTTTTTTTTTTTTCCTTGATTTCTCTTGCAAGTGAGCACATCTGTGAAGCAGCAGTACCACGACAACATCCGCTGGATTCGGGAAGCTGGCAGGCACAGCTTGGTAAGCGCACAGCCTCCCTCAGGATAAATGGCTGCTCCTGGTCCAGACAGCCTTAAATGCTGGAGTGAAAAGTAGGATTGAGTATGAAAGACTGGCTGTAAATAGCAGGGCTGTTAACTTAAACACCTCTCCACAGCAGGGCTTTAGGGTGAGGTGAAACAGTTCTTTCCCTTCACCTCCTCATCTGGAAATGTTCGAATAATACAGCAAGATCTAGCCTTATAGCTGGAGTGCAACAGGCCAGTACTCATCCTCTGCCTCATTTGTTACTGCCTTTCAGCACCATTCAGAATGTCCTTCTTGGCATTCATTTTGCCCAGCCTCGTCAGGCCTGCACTTCCCAGTACCCCTTTCAAAGCTGGTATACTGTATTATGGGAAGCAGGATGGTGGTGAAGCATCCTTTGTTTTCCTTTAAGGGCAAGCTCTCACTGTGAAGCTGACTGGTAACACTGGTGGGCTCACACGTGCTCTCCTCATCTGGAAGCCAGACTGGTTTGTGGAGTAAAGGCTGATGGGGAGCACAGCTGTGCAGGACAGGTGTTCTTTGCCGTTCTTTTGTCTCTGTATTTCTCTTCCTTTCCAGTCCAGCATCACCAGTTCCAAACCTCTGCTTCTCAGCTGTTGATAAGGGGTTTGTTGATAGGGGGATTATAGACTAGCAATCAGGTTGATTTAAAAAGTGGGATTTATTGGACAGTAGCAGCTGAATACAGAAATACATCTTGCAGATTGTGTGAACAGAGATAAAATTCTGTTCAAAGAGGGGCTTTAACTTCTATTTTCTGGAAGCTGGATGTTGATGAACAAACAATCTGTATTTTCTCCTACAGAAGAGGGCAATCCTCTGACCGCATTTATCTGGGGCCTGAAGATAAGCCAGTTGCACAGAGAACCTTATCACTCAGCTTTTTTCATTTTGCAGGTTGTTGGATCTCAAGCTAGAATCTTATATTCTGATCAGAAGGGTCGTGTGTCTATAGCTGTGGCTATTAATCGAGCGATTTCCGAAGGAAGGATTAAGGTTTGTTTTTTTCCTCCTGATATGGCCTGGAAATTGTGTTTCATATCTGATACTAGGGTGGCAGGTGGGAAAGGAAAAAGCTTCAACCAGTAAGAGCAGAAATGCCTGCCATGGGTTCAGTATTCTGTTAGCATGTATTAGAGTTCAGTCTCGGTCTGTAACCACTACTGTGCTGTGTAACAGTAGAGACAAGTCTATAACCTAAAGTATGTTACCTTTTGTTTCATATTGGGAAATAATTTGAATACTGCCTTATTTTGTATTTGAGTATCTATGAGTACAACATAAGCTGTGATTTGCTGAAAACACAAGGCAGGGACTCTCATTTACATTGTCTGTGTGAATGAAGGAAATCATTAGGCTTGATACTGCCACTCTGGTTCACAATGAGTAATATATTACTCATCTGGGTGAAATCCCACTGTGGGGGTGGTAGAAATCTTATAGATAAGACTGTGTAGGGATTTTTAAGTTCTTCATGACTGTTGTATATTGCTGTACATGACATCGTGTACAACGTGACATCCTGGGTGACCAAAGTCCTGAAGGTACCACCCTGTAGATGTACCTGTTATTTAATCCTGTAGATCTAATTTTGGAGTGGGGCTCTGTTGCTGTATGTATGATAGAGGTGGTCTGGAAGCCCATGACATAATCTTGTGGCACCATCTGAAGCTGGTAGGCCCAGCTGGGAGGCAGGAGATACTAACTCCAAATACTGACAGAAAGAACACTGGTCTGTCCAGGCAGACACACCTTTAAGTTTTCATAGCATTCAAGAGGAAAAAAAAGAAAACATTAATTAGGGAAAACATTCAGTGGACTAAAAAAAAAAAAAAAAAAGGAATTTTTGCAATAGCTGAATCGCCGTGTGAATTTGCAACACTCAAATTAGTCTGTAAGCTCACATCTAGTGATCTGATTCAAATCCCTCTTTCTTATAGACTCTGGATGGTAAAACTTTATGAAAGATTGTGATCCTTCCTCCTAAATAGGCTTCATCAGTGTCCCTGCTGTTTCTTGACTGCATGTACACAGCATCAGACCTAGGCATGTTCACTCACTCATTTCCATCTCGTTTACAGCCAAAGAATAATAATTACCCTTTTAAAAGGGGCAAATCCAAGAAAAAATTAGAATGGATTCCTGCTAGGAAGGGTCTGTGGTTTTGTTACTCAGAAAATGTTTGTTAAAATATTTCAAATATTGAGCTATTGACCTTCTCAGGATTCAAAATGAACGTCACTGCAAGTTGGTATTAAAAAACAAACCTGACCAGACAGGGCACTCCCTTGGAGCTATGACTGACAAGGTCAGACTCCCAGGCCCTTCAGATTTTGATTTCTTCAAATCTCCATTCTCCTGCTTGGAAGCTGGGTGCTCATATCTATTTTCAATTATTTTCTAATCCACTGCCAGCATAAAACAGAGCCAGCTAATTCCAGACCCCACCATGCCAACAGAGTGAATTCTTCTTATAGGAGCCCTGTGCATGTCAAAGGATAATGAGGACCTGCAAACTGATCTAGATTCATGCTGTCAGTTATCTTCTAGATCAAGAATGGGTTTGTTTGAGCTGTATAAGATCACTCATCGTCATTGCTGCCTTATTTTTTGTCTTGAAGTCTTCTAAAAGAATGAAAAAAGTACAAACAAATTTACAATTTGTTTGCTGTCCAGAAAAACTAACTACTCTTGAATGATTTTTTTTCTGCATGCTGAAATGTCTCTGAAATTTAAGCAAAGAAAGGCTTTAGATGAAATAGCCATACTGATCCCCATGTCCTGTTCGAGGATGTCATTGACAGAAAAAACTCTTGTTCTCAATTATGAAATGATGATGAGCAGCATGTCAGCATTTATTTTGTAATAAATAATAGGGAGAAAAGGAGGCTCAGGGGGTTTAGAAGATGGGACAAAGCTCAGATTTGAAATGACTTAAGACAGAAGCAAATTCAACAAAATGGTAACGAGAGTCCATGAAGGACTCTGCTTGCTTGTCCTTGGCTTTTTCAGGCTCCAGTAGTCCTCAGCCGAGATCACCACGATGTGAGCGGGACCGACAGTCCTTACAGAGAGACATCAAACATCGGCGATGGATCAGCCTTCTGCGCAGGTCAGCAGAGCGTCTGAGACTTGACTGTACAGGCAAACAAGGAAATTGCTTTGAGAGAATTTTTTTTTTGCAACATTTTAAAATGTTTATGTTCGACCCTTTAATCCTAATTAATCAGACTTTCTGTGAATTTGACATAGTAACTGCCGTGTGATATGCAAATGAATGTGGAGCTAGTTAAATAGGAGAGGCTCAGAACAGTGCTGAAAATTCAATGAAAATGTACCAGATTTACCTGAGTGTCAATGGAGAGCTGTCTGTCTTAGGGAACTGCATCTTGTGTTTGATTTAATTTTTGCACCCCACTCTTTGACAGAAGAGATCTGAGCAGAATTATAGCAGGACTTTCTTGGAATACACAAAATCCAGGTCAGATCTTTAATAGTATTTTGCTTAGAGCAAAGATACTTGCAGCTCTGTTCACTGCATTGCTCAAAGACTCAAGAGAAGTCTGGAGTTTCTGAAAGGAACTTTTCTGGTCATGAGGAACATACTTTGATAGCAAAAGCACAAGAATGAAGTCAGGAGTTCTGGATTAGATTCCAAGCCTTGTTGCTCACTCACGGTGTGACTGGGAAAACTGTGTACATTTGCTATTCAGACTGAGCCTTTAATTCTGCACACCTGACCTGAACTAACCAGAATCTGCTTTTAAGATTGTGAAATGGTGTTTTAAAAAAAATGAACCCCACAGATATCAGATTGCAGATGTGAAACATGAGTGAAACACTAAACATTTTTAAAACTATATCTTCCTCAATTTTCCATCCATGAAGTGGAAATTATGATGATAACTTTAGCCTAGTAGTGTTTTCACATGCCATGGACTGACAATCACAAAGTGACTTGAGAAAGGAGGATGCAAGTTGCTGTAGAAGGAGACGTTATGACTGAGGTAGCTGAGAATACTGAATGGCTTCCATTGTGACTGGCAATTTGTAATAGAAACAAATTATGGCTCCCTGTTAAGGAGAGAAGTTCCCTGCTACCTTAAATGGACTGCCTGATGAAATGAGGCTTTTAGCTGTGTCTGTCTGTCCCACTTCAACATTTTTTGAGAATGCTGGCAAGTTCTAATGTTCCAGATGGATAGAGGCCTGATATAATGTTTATTTCTGCATGGAGAACAGCAATCCAGGTTGATGTCTCCACCAATGACTTAGCCATATAGCTAAAACTAGGCAATGCCCTCAGAAGAGGACAGTAGAAACAAGGCCTGCTAAACCCAGCTGCTTACTATGTTATCTGTTTTTATCTGTTTTTTTGTTGGATTTTCTGCATCACATGAACTACTTGCCTTCTGCCAGGGCTTATCCCAAACCTGGTAAGTGAAATCAGTGAAAGATCAGACCACTGATTTCAGTGATTTTTCAAACCAAAGCCTACCTCTGTTTTAACAGATGAGCCTCTGGAGGTAACCGAAGAACATGTTACATCTTAGGCCTTCCTCTCTCTTCTCTCTTTTCCTGCTGTTTTAACACCACAGTTGAGCTGTTTTGGTTGAAATTGGCTCCTCTCTGGCACACAGGAATTTCAGTCCTTGCCTTTTTTTTTTTTTTTTTTTTTTTTTTTTTTTGATTTCTCACTTTTTTTCTTTTTCA
>VXAV01000139.1:1026053-1050458 GCA_013399715.1 Alectura lathami | reverse complement strand
TTCCCCAGCGCCGCCCGCCTCGCCGCCCACCGCCGCCGCAGCCACCTGGAGCCCGAGCGGCCCTACCGCTGCGACTTCCCCGGTAAGCCGCCCCGGGAGCGGGGCTTGCGGGGCTCTCTCTGCCCTCCCCGACCCGTTTTTCCCAAATACAGCCTCCCCCGGGGTCCCAGCCCGCTCGCTTTGTTTCCGTGTTGCCTCTGCCTCCCGTTTGGATCGCCCCTGCACCCTGACGCCTCCGTAGGCAAGCGGGGAGCTTGGGGAGCTGGAGGGTGCTGCTTGACGCCTTGTGTGTGGCTGTGCCAGGGTGGTGAAACGCCTGAAGTCAAAGCACAAGCCTTTGGTTGTGTGGCTTAGGCGTGCTTTGATTGCCCGCTTTGGCTACATAACTATCATCTCTGACAGGAACATAATTCAGGGCTTTACTGTTTGTTTCTTCTGTGTGTCTGGATGTAATATCGAGGAGGACCACAAATATCCCTAACTGAAAGTTAGAAGAAAGGAAAGAATGCAGTCCTGGCTCAGCTGCGTATCGAGCTGATGCAGTGTTTCCCTTCTCTGCCCAGGCTGTGAAAGAACATTTATCACGGTGAGCGCGTTGTTCTCCCATAATCGGGCCCACTTCAGAGAGCAAGAGCAGTTCTCCTGTTCATTCCCTGGCTGTAACAAGCAGTATGACAAGGCCTGTCGGCTGAAGATCCACATGAGGAGCCACACAGGTATCACAAGGGCAGCGTGCGCCTGGGGAGGGTACAAAGAAGACGAGGAGTCAACAGTGGGTTTCAGTTTACTGGAAAGACTGAAAGGCGTGAAGGGAGGAAGGATGACGGGGGTTATTTGGAGTCAGTGAAAACGTTAATTCTGGAGTTTCTGGGGGTGGGGGCCCCCTGAACTTGGCAGATCTGAAGTAGTAGTCAATGTGCAGAGGGTACAGCTTTTGGCATGTGAACTTGTCTGAAATAAATATCCTAGCTCTAGTCCCAAGTTCACGGGCGTTCAAAACACCATGTAAATCCTAATCTTGTCCAAAATAAATGGCTACAAAAGCCTCTCGGAACACATGAGAAATCTGTACTGGGAACAGCACAAGAGTAGGTTTCAACACAAGCAAGCACACCTGACTTGCAGGCATCACTGCTAAGCTGAAATACAGTCTTCTAATGTTCTAAAAACAATTTCGTGCTTGCTACCATCCTCTGCTTTCCTGTTTCATGGCTTTATGGTTTGAGAAGCGTCACTTCAGTTAAGGGCAGGTTCGTAGAAGTGCTGGACGCTGACTTCAAGCACTTTGTATTGTGATCAGCGCATAGTTACGGTCGTGGAACCAGGAAAAGACCCTCACCTTGTGCTTCTGTTCGTTAGTTATTGAAGCACCTTCAAGGTAGCTGTGGGTTACTTGGAAAAGTATTTGGGAGAAAATGGGGAGAGCACTGGGGAAGGCCACGTTTTAGAAAACAGTGAAAGGTAGGATGGGCTGCGCTGAATGTAAGGAGCAGAACACCCAGACCGCGGTTTTCAGATGGCATGAGATGGGTTGACAACGGTCTGTGCTACCTGGTGCATATGGAAAGATGCCATGGCCTTGAGTTAAATTCCAGCTGTACCAGAGGGAAGGGGGCATCACTGCTCATAAATGATTTGCCTGAGGGGGTGATTGAGTCTTTTTGACTCAAAATAATTCCATTTTATCTGTTTTTGAGATTTCTTAATCTAATACCAGTGTGTAATTCGATATTATTAATGTAACCTTTCTTTGCTCAAGGTGAAAGGCCTTTTATCTGTGACTTTGAAGGCTGTGGCTGGTCCTTCACCAGTATGTCCAAGCTGCTGAGACATAAAAGGTAGCCTTTCCTGATCTAAGTGCTGTTCTAAGTCACTTGCTGATTTTTTGGTNTTTTTTTTTTTTTTTTTTTTTGCCCCCCAGTAGTTAATCAGTAGATCTAATGTAGCTGGTGGTGATTTCCTTCCCTTGTAGGAAGCACGAAGATGACAGGAGATTTATGTGCCCAGTGGAAGGCTGTGGGAAGTCCTTCACAAGAGCAGAACACCTGAAAGGCCACAGCATAACCCACCTTGGAACAAAACCATTTGAGTGTCCAGTAGAAGGTATTGTTCAACTTGTGTTAACCGGTGTGTATGCTGCCTGAGGGTCGTGTGCTTTTCCCCAGACACCAGCTAGGATCCGAGCAATTTAGAGTGAGTCTGGGAGAGGTAAAAACTGACTTCGTCACTTCAGTAAGACTCCAGGAATGTAAAAGCTTTGGGTTTGATCTGAGATATCCTACTTCATAAAATAAAACGACCCCTCTTGCTGATTGATTCTGCTTTCGATGGTTTTGCCAGCGGTCATCATGAAGAGCTTTAATTTAAGATGCCACAGTGGGGAGGGGATGTACGTTGCACTGAATGGTTTGGCATTTGTTGCTGTCAGAAATAGTTTCCTGAACTGTCCTACCCACTGAGATGTCCTTGTTTTAAACCAAGAAATTGTCCATCTGGTTTTCCTCCAAGTCCTCGCATTGTGAATCCAGATGCTGCAAAGCAGCAAAGAGCTCTGCAGCACTGTTTTGTTTGGTTAGGACTAAGCCTGAACATCAAATTGAAAGTGGATGCATCTTCAAAGCCTTCTGTATCTTCTTGCAGGGTGTTGCGCAAAATTCTCAGCACGGAGTAGCCTGTATATTCACTCCAAAAAACACCTTCAGGACGTGGACTCATTGAAGACTCGTTGCCCTGTCTCGAGCTGTAGCAAGCTGTTCACTTCCAAACACAGCATGAAGACGCATATGGTCAAGCAGCACAACTTCAGCCCAGGTGAGGTGCTTGTTTCAAGTTGGGCAAAGTGCAGTGCAACACCTAAATGTTTGCAAAAGCTTCCTCCTTTGGTCAGTCATATTCGGGTGTCCCTGCTGTCGGATGAAAGCTCTGTTTTATCACCAAACCTTGCCCAAAAAGTTGCAAAACATGCTGTTGCTGTTTTACCTTTATTGCATTCCCCAAGGACAGGTAGTGTTCTACTGGACTTTTTTTTTTTTTTTTCAATATATTTTCACAGCTCCTTCTCCTGATACATCATACCATTTTCTTCCTTGTTTGTCCTAGCAATTGAAGGTGTTCAAACTGTATTCTGTTGCAGATCTCCTAACGCAGCTTGAAGCAACCAGCTCCCTCACACCCAGCAGCGAACTCACGAGTCCGGGACAAAGCGATCTCGGCAACATAGACCTGGTGTCCCTGTTCTCCAACGTGTCCAGTGGCAATCCTGGGATCACAACAGACATGGCGCTGGTGAACTCCGGAATTGTCACGATAGATGTTGCTTCAGTGGGCTCGACTCTTGGGGGCAACCTTCCTGTCAGTAACAATTCCTTAAGTCAGGCAGTTGATCCCTTGATCCTGGTGGCCAGCAGTGACATGCCGCAGAGCCTGGACAGTTCTCTCTTGCTGGGAGGCGGTGCAGCCGTTCTCCAGCAAAGCACTTTAAATTTGGATGACGTACAGACTGTCAACGCAGAAGCCTTGGGCTCGCTGGCATCCCTGTCAGTGAGGAATCCCAGCCAGGAT
Source organism: Alectura lathami (assembly GCA_013399715.1). NCBI lineage: Eukaryota > Metazoa > Chordata > Aves > Galliformes > Megapodiidae > Alectura > Alectura lathami. Next base: position 1,046,897 of record VXAV01000139.1, on the reverse strand, counting down.
GTGCACGGTTTGACATCCAGCAATAATTTAACAATTGACACAGCCACTCTGACTCCTTCCAGCAGCCTCAGCGGTACCAACGTGCCTGAGTTACTAACGCCGACTAAAATGGAACGGAATTTGCTTCCCAGCTCGGACGTTGTTGGTCAGCAGGAGGGCAGCAAAGTAGTGACTCAGTTTGTTTTCTCCAACCCTCCAGGAAGCTACAGCGCTCAGAAAGAAATGGATCTTAGCACAGTGACTGGCAGCTCGTTTTTGGTATGCAGTAGCTATATTCATTTACCCTTAGATGACTGAGACACCCTGAGTTTGGGGATTCCATTGCTCCTTACACCTTGTAGGCAGACCTTTCTCTTGGATTTTGCAGATGATGTGTTTTGTCTTTTTCTGATGAAGGATACAGAATGTTGTGCTGAATAATGTGTTGTCAGAAGTAGATTCAGCATGGTGATAATTTCACTTAAGAAAAAGTGGAATTCTGGCGGGGAGAATGCAGGGAAATCTTCTCAAAATAAGGATTTAAAAAAATAATTGTCCATTTATCTGAGGGTGAAATGGGATTTACAGGAAAATCCAAGAAAAAGATGATGTGGTATTTCATGGTCATTAGATACAGGGAAGGATTTTGAGGTGGGAGAGTAACTGAAATATTTTCATCTCAGTCCTCATTCTCGTAGCTGTTTCAAATACTCTTCCCTTTTTGCCTTATTGTGTTACTGGAGGCCTGTTTATTTACAGTATGAAGTGTTCCTTCTATTGCAGTGTTTACCCTATTAAAATCTGAATGCTTGTAATTTTGGAGACAACCTCCTTTTGTATTGAAGTCCAGATGTTACATACGTGCAGGGAACTTACTGAAGCTAATCAGAAGAGCATGGGAAAGTAGAATTCAGTGTTTGCAATATAAAAGATAACCACACCTGGGAGCTCATTAGTCTGGTTTCATTGTCTTGGTTTGTTCTTACATTCAAAAACTTTGCATTTCTTGGCTTTTTTTTCTTTTTTTTCTTTTTTCTTTTGTTTTCTTTCTCGCCTTTTTTTTTCTTTTTTTTTTTTTTTTACTTAGGAGAGCAGTGGGTCTGCGAGAACAGACTACAGAGCCATTCAGCTCGCCAAGAAAAGAAAACAGAAGGGGAATGGGAGCAGCACAGGTGAGAAGACATTTGTGTGTTAAATTTGCTAAACACAGTTATTGAGGGGTTTGGCAGTGAAAAAGGAGCAGGTATCTGAGTACGTTCTGCGGTACCCAGTCCATTTATTGGTAGTTGAAAGAACTGTGCATGTGGTGTGCCATCTGTTCCTAGGGGCAGTCACATTCAGTGGAATACCAAATTCACAGTAAGCTTACCAAGAAATTCGCACCATATGTTCCTTGATTGTTAAAAAGATACTGTCCCTCCATCTCCTCATCTGCTTTTGATTTTTGTTAAACAAAAAAATTAAGGTCATTTTGCTTTCTGTTGTTTTTGCTTTTGATCTTACCTTGTGAATTCTCTTTTGTTCTGTACAGACAATGAAAAGATCAGCTGGATTTGGTTTGCTTCTGTTTTTCACTTAGTGTCTACGCAGCGTTAAGGAATTTTTCTTACTTATTTCTTCGGTTATCCAGAAACACTCAAATCTCTCTATTAGATTTAAGCCTTGTAGAGAGCAGGGTGAGGTTTAGGTCATGACTTCGGATGCTGTCTTTCTCTTAAAAGAGTAAAAGCTCCCTGATGTGCATGTACACTGTTACTTTGTCAGATCAGCTGTGGTCTGCGGCTCACTAGACTTGCACAAACTCTGGCATTCGAGTGATGCCTACCCCTGGGGCTGCTGTGGAATATCTTTTCTATTTTTATATATGGCTTAGTTCTTCCTTGTTGCCTCTTGTACCTGCTACCACTGAAAGTAAAGGTGATAAGATCCAAGGTAAGTTAAGGGGCAGTTCTGAACTGAGCACTGTCACATGTCTCTATTTGTGCAAGCTGTACCTGGGTGTGTTGTCTGGCTCCGGGCATTGCCACGCAGACACAGCTGCTTTATGAAGCTAGTTCTGAGCGTGCTTATGTCATCAAACCTGTGCAGGCATCATGAAATAACGTCTTCTGTGCATTAGTTCATACAGATGATTGTGCTTAATCTGCACCTGTTTCTAAAATAGTCTCAGACAATTCCTATTTCCTTTCTTACTCAAGACTCCCAGCAGCCACCTGTTCACCAGCTGTTCTTGCCTCGGTGCTGCTGTGTGATTCTCAGTCATCTGAGGTCTTGTATTTCTAATTAGTTTAACTAGGCTAAGTAAACACTGTAGAGGGAAGTTCATTTTTAAAGAGGTTACTCGAGCTTTTCATTTACTACAGATTAAAAAAAAAAAAATGAACCAGATTACAGGATTGTACTCACTACATTTATTCTGACTGGGTTTGTGGCTTTCAGCTTGTGGTACAAGAAGCTGGTTCATCTTGTCCTTCAGATATTTTCTGGAAGTAGATGAGCTTTGCTATGCTTTTTTACAGTTTGGAAAAATGATATGCGTGGCTTCTCAGGAAATGAATTGCAAAATTAAAAATAGAAAATGCAATTTTTACTTCCTAATTCCTTTCTATAGCTGCACAAATATGCTGGTATTTCTGTGCTGCCAGAGGGGAGAGCCCTAAGCTTAGCAGGATGTGGTTTTAATGGCATTCATTTAAAGACAACTGCTCAGTCAGCAGTTGGAGTTCATCATCTGATTGCTGTCTAGCCTTTTAGCTGTCAGATGGTGCTTAATTACATTGCACTGTGCTAGGGATTTGCTGTGTAGTGCGAATTAGAGGCACAGTGTAAATTAACTGTATAAAATTGAAAAATAACGAGCAAGAAATTTTGGTAAATTGCTTCTGACCATCTAAATATTAAACTCTTTCTTTTTAGGGGCATCTAGTTCTGGTCAGAGGAAAAGCAAGGGTGGTAAAGTAAGCCCTACCAACTTCCCACCATCCGCTCCTGGCAGTCGGCTGGGCGGCAGTGTCGTTCTGCCGAACGGAGGGCTGACAATTAGAGACCCTGCCACTGGAGCACAGTACGTGCAAATTCAGCTTCTTCAGGTAAGAGCTGAGGAGAGCAAACATCCTCATCTTCTCTGTTGCTCAAACTGGCACATTTCTAGAAGAATCTGACCATCTGTGAACTTGGGCACTTTTGCCCCTACATAGGATCCTGAGATCTGTAGTATGTGCCCTGTCCCCCATGGCATTTGCCCACACAGAATACTCTCCTGGCAAGTTTATATGAAAAAGTGGCTTTAGAAAGATCTAGAACTGACTGAAAACAGAGCTGGTTCAACCATGCAACTGCTAGGACTGGAAGCAATGGATTGTGGAAATGGAGAAGAGATTTTTATTTGGTTTAGTGCTAATACTCAGTCCAGCCTGTACCATATGGACACTGCAACTGTAGGGAGCAGCCCATTCATGTTTTTAGGCTGGACTTTTCCTCCAGTTTTTGTCTTTGTTGACAACATGCCTGCTCCCGTCCTGTCCCCCCTTTCCACCATAAGTCTTACATCGCTCCATCTGTCTCCCATTTGCAAGGTAAATAAAATTGACACGAAAAGATTCCTGCAAAATTAAGTTTCAGCTTAAACTGGTATACCTCTAACTGTTGAAATAAAGTTTAAGATTTTTTTTTTTCTAAAAAATACCTAAATATCCACATGGGCTGGTTAGTGGAGCATGTTGAGCAGCACACTTTTAGCCTGGTGCATATCTGTGTAGTATCCAGAGAGAGGAGAAGTTCATTCCACATTACTCCTAACAAGATTTGGTATAGAAGAAGCTATAGGCAGAGTTTTTTTTTTTTTTTTTTTCCTCTCTGTCCTTCTGATGGGTGTAAATGTTTGTAACTTTTCTGTTAAGTATCAGCTTCACACATGATGAGACTTGCAGCTTATTTCTGAGCCTTGAGTTTAGTGGAAGCTGAACCGTTCTGTCCTTTTCAGATCTTGCCAGTTTTCTGAGTTGTTTGTAATAGAGTGACACGTTGTGCACTGAACTGGGTTTGAACGTAAGCGGTAGTTAACGTTTCATGTCTCGTAGTAGAGCTAGGCCTTGTACTAGTACAGTGCAGTAGCTTTACCAGATTTTTAAGACTTTGAGTGAGGTTTGCTGTATTGTGTTGAGATGCTTCAGAGTCTTGTAATTGCATCGTGTTTCTGCCTCCACAGGATGATCCCTCAGGAGAGGGAGATTTGCCCTTTCAGCTGAGCTCTCAGTCCTCCTCATCACATTCTCAGCTTACGGTGGATTTACCTGTTCACATCCTTCAGGTACAGCATGTTGGGTTTCATTGCTTAGCCTGGAAGTGAGAACCGTTTACTCTGAAGGCTGGCATCCTGCCTGATGGAAATACCTTGTGTTGTGATAGGAGTTCAGTTTCACTTACAGGAAGCAGTAAGCAGAGAACTGCACTGCAAGATTTATCTTGTGTGTGTTACCAACCTTCGGCACATTGTAGGTGGTTGTTCTTCTGCCTCTGTTACTGGATAATGAGTAACAAAACGTTACGCATTTATTGCTGAAGTGCCCCATCCTTGTTTTCCTTATCCTGTTCTGCAGATACTGAGTAGGTCAAGAAAGACTGTCGGAATTTATAGGTGTGTAACAGGCTGCAGGAAGGATGGGAAGTGGGAAATGTTGATCCTCAATGTCAGAGGGGTGTCTGTGTGGGAACGGCAGTTAGATTAAGAAGTTTGCTCACTTCTGTGGTCCTTGGTTTCGTTACTTTCATTTGTTAACTGCTGACTGTCAGTGGAAATTGCTCTTCTGTTTGAATGCCAGAAGCTTCCTACAGCTCAGTGTCTTGCTCCTTGCATAAACACTTTGTTACCTGCTGTTCTGGTGAGCTGCATGTCGGTGTGTATGAGCAGCTGAGACTGGTTCTCAGCAGTAAGCAATTAGCAGGTACACAAACCACATTTCCTACTTGACCGCATGGGACCATGACTTTGATGAACTCTGCAATGCAGTACTCTTACCAAGCATGCACACCTTGGATAGAAAATGAATTGTAGTATTTGAGAGAAGCACCTTGCTGTGATAAACCAACAAGTACAGGAGTACTAGGATTACTGGCTGTGGTGGAGTTACCAGAGGAAAAGCAAATAATAAATGATTTTTAAATTTATCACCTTTAGTAATAATCATCTGAAGTTTTCCAAAGAAAAACAGGAGTGGCACTGGCTGAGTGGGTCACCAAAGTAGGAAAGCTTTGGGTTTCCTCTAAACAATTCAGAGCATTTCTCTGGTCTTGGGTAAATGTCAACGCAATTTTACTGATAATCATTGAGAGCATCGGGAGCTGAAAGCACTGAACTCTTCTTGCCATCTGTTTGCTTTAACAGGAGCCACAAAATTCCACGGAAGATGATGCAGGTTCTGATAACTCTCAGTTCACTGGAAGCACAATAAACTTGCAGGATCTGGAATGACCATTGTAAGAACAGTCACTAGGAAGCAAATTGGGCAATCGCATCTCAACAAAATGAGAGAACTGCGTGGGTCTTTTTCTGAGGAAAATATGAAAACTAGGAGGACTGGGTTATGGTTGCACTCTTTGCAATTTGCTAAAGACAGTTACAGCTGAAAGGTTTTCTTAACAAATGTAAACCCTACTTGATGTGCCTGTGTATTATAACCTGTCTGCCTAATGGTCACAGACTGGGGCAGGCTGCTGTACAGTGTTGTTTCAGGGAGAAGTGCTGTATTAAACTTCAAACTGAGGTAATATTTACTGTTTTCACAGGAAAGCAAGTATTCTGCAGCTAACAAATAGAAATTTATAATCCTGCCTATGAGAGTTCAAACTTTCCTTCCGTTGGTCTCCTGCTGGAACCAGTGGCACCGTGGAATTAGAAGCTAAAACTTGCAAGTATTTTACGCACACACACTCACACACTGTTTTGGCCCCTGTGTTTTGGCAGAGAACTGGAATAAAGTGTCACATGTAACAAAGCTAGTGTCCTACACCATGGAAATGAGATGGTCTAAAGTCTTTGTTTTAGCAAGCTAGATTCTAAACTTTAGCTTAGCTGTGAATCAGTTTGTAGCTCATGTTGAGTTTCTCCCTTTCCTTGTTCCTGCATCCCAAATAATCTGCTGAATTCTTCCAGCAAAACTTGAGAAAGAGAACTGCAATAGAATCGTACTCACTGTCAGTGATTAGCTAAGACTCCAGCAGCGTTTGAGAGAGGCTAGTTTTATTTTTGTGTTCCCTGTTTTGGGAGGGATTTTGACCGTCACATAAATTTAAGCACCTTGATTATATCTCATCTTTGAACTGCTGCCAAGTTACCTGTGAACTGGCCACTACCTGTTTATTTTTTTTATATATTTTTGTTTTTATTGAATGCTGTTAATGCTTGTTCTTTTTTGATATCCCAGAGTATCACATGCACATGGAGCTTCTGGCTGGTTTACAGAATATGCCATTGTTAGAACTTCCTGGGAGGGGAAAAGAATTGTTGGCTAGTAAGATTCGCCCCACTGAAAAACTGCAGTTTCTGCTGAGGGTGCGGGGAGAGGTTGTATGTACTGTATTTACCTGGATTGCAGACACCTAAGTGAGAATAGAGTTGTATAGGGGGAAAAAAACATCCTTTGGTTACGTTTTACGGTAGTAATTTAAAGGTTTCTTATGGTGGTGTACTGAACACCTGTAAAATGATATATAGGAATTTCATAAAAGGGTTTATGTACTGTTTTTATTCTCAACGAGGTGTGTGTGTATGCACGTATGTGTATATTTTTTACAAAATAAGGTATGTCATGCAGAAGAACATTGTGATCTTTCTAATCTTGCACATATTTATTTATTTTACAGTTGTGCTGATGTTGAATTCACACGAGGTCATTCAGAAATACTTTTACTTCCTGTGCCTTTTGAACTATGTATGTGTCTGGAAAAATGCTTTTTTTTTATGATGACTTAAGGGGGGGAGAAAAGCATACAGGTTGCGTTCCAGTTCAGATCCTGATTTCTAGGCAGTATTTTATCCTCTGGTTGAACCAGTTTTATTTTTCTATCGTTTGCTTAACTGTCTGAGCATTGAGGTCTCTCTGTTCCTCTCATCCTGAGTTACAGCTTATGTCCGGGGAATCTCGTAACCCTCTCAGGCAGGGTTTCCAAACCAAACTAGTTGGTAGGGGAGATCTACTTGATGGCTGTGACCACGACATAGAATCCACTCCTGCGAGGTAGAAAGGTTGAGGAGGAATGATGCTGAAGGGACTGCTGGCTCTTGGCCTAGTGGTCACTGTGCTCTCTGGAAGCTGAGACTCCTCAAGCTCCCAATGCCTGTGTTATTCTGTTCTCAAGGACCATACCAGTTCTTCATCTAATAAAATGGCCAAGGAACGCTCCATCTTTTTATGGGACTTGCAACTGAATCTTTCTACTTCTGAAAACGTACCTCATTCAGCTTTGTAAATGAATGTAAAGTGCTAACCTCTTGGGGCCGAGAATTGGATCACTTGGCTTGAAGTCCATTGCTGGCAATGGATACCTGAAGAACTGCTGGTGCAAAAGGGTTAATAAAGCTTTTTTTTTTTTTTATGGTTGATTTGTCACTGGGTATTGTTCTTTGTATGATGCATCTGACAAAGCTAGTGGTCAATAGCTTGGTTTCTGTAGAGCTTGCTTTTTTCTCATGTTTTCTCTGCAGTAGTGGGGTGGACTCCACAATGAAGCCCATCCTTTGGATTAAGGCATAGCCTTCGTTTTATGGTTGTTACCAGATTTGTGGTTTAACAAACGTCTGCCAAGTGCCTGGCTTAGCTGTGCCATAACAAAGGTTACCCAGGACAGTGATAAATCTCACTAGTTGGGTTTGTAGGGATGGAGCTATCTGTGTCTAGAACTGAATGAGAAAAGCATTGTTGCTACCAGGAGCCAAAGAAGCAAAATGAGACAATTTTTATTAGGGGGGAAAAAAAAAAAAATCAGTAAGGTGGTAAAAACTAGTTGTCTGACACTAGCTCTTTTTCCTGGAATCTTAGGATAGATGAGGAATTTCATGGAATTCTGAAGTTCATACACTGAATAAATGGCTTAGACTCTAACAGACTGTAGACCTATGAAAACCTTTCTAGAGTGACAGCCCTACATGGTTTAGTAGAGGCTGTGCTACTAAGTGAAGTAATAGAGTAGTTCTTCCTTCTCCTTATCCCCTTGTTCTTGGCTGTGCTTTTTCTTTTCCTTCTTGGCAGGTGAGCCAGTCTGCAGAGAAAGAAGAGCCGTGTGCATCGGCAGTGTTAGAGCAGCATCCGTGACCCACGCAGCTCTTGCTAAAGCTGCTCCCTGCTGTAGGGCTCTCCTGATGCTGGGGCCAGGGCCCCTTGCTGGCTGTTTACCAGGCAGATTTCAGTGTGTGTTCAGCATGGTTTTTCTATTTAAAAAATGTCAAGCACCTGAAGACCTGTGCTAGCGCTTCAGTTTCTACAATGTACTGTTGCACCTGCAGCTGTTCTCTGCCGCTACTACGAGGGGATGGGAAGTTGGAAGTCTGAAGGGAAATTTGAGGGAGCCTGCAGAACTCTGTTTTCTAGCAGGTGAGGGGGCAGGGGCTCATGGCACCTGTTTTCGATCACCCATCCTGTCACCAGCTTGGTGTGTGCCAGACATGGGCTGCCCTCGCAGTCACGCTGACCTGTGAAATGGGCTGTGGCTTTGTGAGCAGCAGGAGCCACTGAAGAGCTTCTGCACTTGCCTCTGGGGGAAATCTCAGTTCATCTTAGTGTGGAATGTGGAAAAAAGTACAGTATGATGTGGCTGAGCTGACCTAGGGGCTTGCTGCTGCTGCAGGGAGCGGCCCACTGCTGCCCAGTTCCTCTTCTGCTGATTTTCCTTTTTTTGTAGTATTGCCAGGGTAACAAGGTGAAATGAGCTTAATGAGAAAGCTGGCAAGCAATGGAGGAAGCCATATGGTCAAGATACAAGAAAGGGAGGCTGGTGGAAAGACTCTGGACTGGAATAACGTAGCTACCTGACCAGCAGCTGCCTAAGTCACATCTGTCTGTAAATCGGCCCACACCTGAGTATGGGTGTCATCCCCAGGCAGCTACAGAGGCCCCTCATGACAGCTCTTCACTCAAATGCCTGGTGTTCAAGTGCCCCAGCTTCCTGAAGCAGGCTACCCAGGCAAGGTGTTCCTGTGGATTACTGCACCTACCTTTTTTGTTGCAAGTGCCTGCCACCTCTCCTGGATCCGTTGCAGTCTCTCCTTCTGAAGCTGCTTCTGTTGCCTTAGTTTTTCATCTCTCAGCCTTTTGATGGGAGTGACAGAAGGGTGGTTGAAATGTGCACAGCTACGCTTGTGACACGCGCCTTGTCCGACAGTGTAAGACCACTGGAGTGTGGGGGTTTGGGTACAGATGATGTTGGATTTTAAACGCTCTTTGAAGGCTTTGTTTGTGGTTTTTTTTTTTTTTTTTTTTTTTTTTTTTTTTTTTTTTTGAGGGAGGCAGGATTTGGTCAGATTCCTTCCCAGAATCTTGTCTTTCACCTCCAGAGCAGAATAAGGGTGTCTTGTTTCTTTTGTAAGAGTGCAAAATCATTCACAGAACATCAGGAAGAAGTATTGCACCCTTTCTACTACAAAGGTGAAGAAAGAAAGATGCAGAGTAAACAAGAAAGTAGGAGGAAAAGTGTTCTGTTCACTGTTCTGGCTTTAAATCCTCAAGCTACTTTTCTGCCACTGAACCGGGTTCCCCTGGGGATGGCCAGATACAGTCAGCTCTCCAGCTACATCTTTGCTGTTTGCAAGGGGAACTTTCAAGTGTGTAACTGAGCCAACGGCAATGACTTGGAGCATAAATTTGTTGTGTTAATTGGCTCCTATTTTAATTAAAAAGCAGAAGTTAAGCTGCCAGGCCTTTTTAAATATAGCTCTGGGCTGCTCCTTGCTGATTAAGAGTTGCAAGTGCCATGAATGTGAAGCTACTACAGGAGTAGATTGGCTCTTTCAGGAGCTTCGCTCTTGACAATCAAAGGCCCCATTTCTAGAAGGTCTTGTCTTACCTCATTCTCCATTCTTTCTTTTTGGCTTTCTCAATCTCTGCTATCTTTGCTGGTGGAATTCTCTCCAAGTTGTCCAGTAACTCACTGAGCTTTTTTTCGATTGCTGCTAGCATATCCATCGTCTCCAGGTCTTCCTTATATTCTCCAACGCAGTGACAGTAGACCTCCAACACCCTTTTTTTCAAGCTTGTGAGCATTTGGTCCTAGAGATAAGAGGAGATACAGTGAGATTGCCCCAGCTGGGTTCTGCCCAGCAGAACCACTATATGCCTTCATAAGAAAACCAGCACACTTTAATTCTCTCAACAAAACTCAATGGTTTGCTCAGCTGTGCCTGGGATGGATGGCTCTGTTAAGCCACACTTCTGTCGGTCTCATCCTTCCCAGCTTTGCTGCAGCCTGGGTGCCTCTGCAGGTCCTTCTCCCACCTGATGGCAGCTGCATGAGGTGGGCACGTCACCGTGCTACCCGCCTTGCCTTGATCACAGGGTGTACCTGGTCATCAGCTTCGTGTACTCCAGAGGAAAAGTCTTGAACTCCGAGCTTCAGATCTGCCGTCCTCTCTTCCAGTTTGGTGACGGTGGATTTCAAGGTGTGCAAAACCTGTCTCGACTGCGCTATCTCTTGCTCCCTAGGCCAGAAGAGAAGGCAGGTGCTTTGAAAAGGGCATGCCCGAAACGCGCGGCTGCTCTGCCCCTCCGCCCGGGCCGTCCCTGCTGCTGCCGGCAGGTGGAAGCATCACCGCACGCCACTCCTGGGCGACTCGCACCCCTGGCTCCGAGAGCAGAGGGAGATTTCTTTTCTGAAACAGCAGTTACTGTATGGGGAGGGGAGGTAACTTAGCTAGTAACGCTCGAGATTTTGTAACGAGTCAATGCGGGAAGCAGATTGTATTTAAAAACACTCACAAAGGGTTAAGCTACACTTCAAGTGAGAATAGGTGTGTATACCTGCCATAGAAATACCGCACTGCAATTGCTCTCGGGGTCCCTGCTGGCTTCCTCTAGGAAGCACTGAGTCAAAACAGGCCTGGTCTGGATCTCTTAGCACAAGCCTTGCTTCTGCCTTTGATCTTTCCTAAGGAGAATTAAACAACACTTCCTGGCTTACATACCCCATAGAACATCAAATACATCAGCTCCCCTGCCTGTGCCTTGAGGGCTCTGCAGCAAGGTGCTAATAGATAGGGGGCTCGCTTCTGTGTGAAAGCTGGGGTGTGAGGACCCCCTTCCCACCACCCCAAGACATAGGATCACACTCACTTCCTTCGTTGTGTGGCCAAGAAAGTGTGCTGGAGCTCTTTCAATTTTTTCTCCATCTCCTGGGAATTCTGGAAGTAGGAAAAGATCTGTTCCTCCATCTCCGTGAAAATAGACAGCAGTTGTTGGGGGTCAGTAAAATATAGCTCAGGCTCCTGGAGTGAAGAACACATGCAATGAGTTTTTGCCCTCATTTATCTTCTTTTCCATTGAGCTGCATGGATGTCGGCCTTCAGCTCGTGTTGCCTGCCAATAGGTGTTGGGGCATTGTTTTACAAACTGCACAGCAGCCACAGGGTGAAGGTAAGAACTTATGCCAAAAAAACTGCATTGTAAAGAAAAGATGGTTCAGTTCAGAAAAGAAGCTGAAAGACAAACTGAAAAGACAGAGAAGCCAAGGGCCTTAATGGCTGATGAGGAGATAGTTGTCAGTCCTGTTTATGCATGGATGCTACATGTCACTGTATCTATGTATAACTGCATATACAGTGTGGCAGCTGCCTTGCTGTAAGGGTACAAGTGAGGTAAGGACCTCGCTTATGCTTGTGATTCCTACTGTTCTTTCTCTGACCATGTAACATAACCACATAAGCTCAGAGGCTTTGTTCTCAGCTTGTTCCAATTCTGCTGCTTTGATATGAGACTGGATGAAGGTGCCCTAAAGCTTGCTTGTGTTTCTTCAACTGCATTGGTTAGTCTTTGAAAAAATATTTTTCTACAAAAACATTGCCTAAGTAACATGCTGATTGTAGCTAGTTCACTCCCAGAAGGAGAAGTGTTTTGCACCTGGTGATTTTTTACTCCTGTAACCTTCTCACTATTCTTTTCTCTAGGGCCAGGCCTGTTTTGGAAGCCTTGCCTCTTCATGGATAAGGGTGGTGAGATTTGTGCTCTGCAGCCAATGGGACGAACTCAAGAAGCAGGAGGCAAGGCTCACTTGTGGTTGCATTTTGGGGAGTAAAAAGTGATGCAGGCGTCTGAGCAAGAAAACTAGCATTCTGGACATAAAAAGAAAACTTCACTAGTCTCAAAACCTCCTATTGTGTCGTATCTTGTTGCAGGTGGCAAGCTCTGACTTCGTGATAGGTTTTTGAAAAGCAGAAGAGGAAAGTTAAACTAAGGTATTTATAATAAGGGTTGCTAAACCCATGAATGTTTATGAATATATAAACATACATTTACAGTTGGTGCCTACGATGACACCTCAAGCCCACAGTGAATGGTTAGAAGGTGAGAGAAGTTAGTAACATCAATGCATAACAGAGGACAGAGTTAAATATCTCAGTATGACTTCTGACCTCATCTTCATCCAAGTAGATTTCACTCTCTTGATCCTCCGATGAATTTCTGAAAAAAGCATTTTGTGTATCAGCCCTTAGGGAAATGACAACTCAAAGCAGACCTTGTTAGTGTATTACCAGCATGGCAACAAGCCAACACTGACACCTGCAAGCAGCCTCTAGTTTTACTGCAGGTAGCTGGCAGTTTCCCTTTCTGTTGTGCTGCTGAATAGTCCTTTGAACGCTCACAAGTTTGGCCCCCCTTGGCTGTGAGTTACCTGGGGCGTCAGTAGGAGCTGGAGGAGGTATGTCTGTCCCCAGGCAAGCTGGTTTTAGAGCTGTTCCAGGCTCTGATGGTCAGCGGTGAGGATGCGACAGATGGGCCTGGTCTGAGGTGTTGATCCAAAGGCCTTTAAAGGCGGTGGGAGGCTGGGCTCCCGGGCAATGGGAAGGTGAGGCCAAAGCCTGGTCAAAAAGGCTCAGTCCGCAGCACAAGTGCAGAGAAAGCCCTGTGCTCCGTGTGGGGTATGCTACTGCTCCTGAGCAGCATGGTGCAGCCGCTGCAGCGAGCACTACCTTCACCTGCACCTGTGCCACGGAAGGAGACAAAAACCTCCATTTGTGTCACCTCAGTGCCAGCCCCACCTGTGTCCGCACTGCTCCTGCCATGTGGCAGCAGCCCAGTAATTGCAGTGGCTTTGCGAGGGTGGCACACAGCAGCCCTGCTCGAACCGGGCACCAGCACTGCTCTGAGGCAGAGGAAATGGCCCTGTAAGTGATGACTTGGTTTAAACTCTATTGATAACCAGGGCTTTTTTTCAGCTTCAGGAGGCTGTACAATCATAAGTTTCCCATGCTTTGCATTTCCAGGCAACTGTTTTCTTTGCCTTGAAAAAAAATGGAGCAGGCTCTGCTTGTCTCACCCGCCTCTCCACAGCTCAGCCTGGCCCTGCCCAGGGTACAGAAGCCTCTTACAAGAGAGGCCTCTTGTTGAAAGCAGACAGTCAATGCAATGTCTGCTGTGTCCTTGGACCTTCGCTGATGGCAAAACAGGAACCAGTAACTCAGCCACAAACAGGCCACGGATATGCTTTGTTCCTCCATGCCCAAGTCCTACGATTCCTCCTGGGGTCACCTGAAGATCCAGACTCTTGGGGCAGGATCTCAGCAGAGGATTTAGCTCTGCTGGGGCAGGTACACAGGTACCAACTTGCGCATCTGTTGGACTGGAAGATGTGGTGTGTTGGTTTGTTCCAATAAGACCCAGATCTAGGAATGCTGAGAGAGAACGTGAGCAGTTCCCTCTATACTGAACTCCCAGTCTGTTGATTGCTCTTTTTATTATTTAAGTCTGTTGTTTCATTGTCTTGTACTTACAGCTTATTTGTTACAAGAGGTTTCAGGAGTTTTTTGAGATGTGGCCTGGTCTCAAATAATAGCCTTAAATTCAAACTTTCTTCGGATAGCAGAGAACTTGGCATGTCTGCACAGCTCGTATCGACAGCATTTGTCCCGACTGTCAGACCCTGGCCTGGACACAAGAGGAGACAGACAGACAGATGTACATTTAGAGCACGGGGCTGGCCCAGAGAGGAGTGGGTAGCTCTTCCATGGCACTTACCCTCCTCTGCAGCAGTGAGAGGGGAGGCGCTTTCTTGGTTGGCTCTGGATGCTGTTTTCAACTGCTTTGCATGTTTTTTTTTATATTCCTCCTGCCACTCTTTCGGAGATAACCGATAGAGGAAGTCCCTGTACATCTTGTACTCTTGCAGAGTATTCTCTAACCTGGTTATATCACTGGGGTGAGAGAAGGGGGTAGTTTGTTAGCAGAGAAGAAAGGCTCTGTTTGAGCTGGTTCTTTCTTACTCGTTGCAGTCAGCTACACCCAGAGAAGGGACAGAGAGCTCATGTCCTCGTGGACACACACAGACAAATGGGAACCTGCCCTACGTGCTGTCTGTGCTGTAGGGGCTGTGAAAGAGGCAGCGTGCAACTCTTACCTTTGGAGGTTTGTTATTTGGGAAGTAATTGCCTGGGTCTCTGTTATTTTCTTTGTCTTTGCTGTGGATTCTTTTTCAGCTCTAGAGAAGAATGAAGCAATATAAGCCATGAAACAATTTAGCAATAAGCAGTTAGTGAGCTGAGATGCATATAAAACAGATTAACAACAAAAAAAAAAGGACAGGATCCCTACAAATCTAATAGGTAAAGACAAACCATATGTGATACTTGGCTCCCGCCTGAAGGCCCTGTTTGCCTTGGCAAAGGAAGTGTGGGGTCTCAGTGACACTTCTAGGTCCTCCTGAGCATCACCTGCTGCTCTGCCTTTGTGATACCTGCAGTGGGCCAAAGTACCCAGCTGGCTTCCCTTAGGGGGCTGTTCCTGCTGTGAGGGGCTGGGGAGGAGAATCTGCCTGCAGTAAGGGTGTTACGAGAAGAACAGAAGTGGTGGGGTCAGTGGTAGGTTCTTCACTGCAGCCAAATTAAGGGCTTCTGCAATGAGGGGATTCCCCAGCTACTGGTTCCTTCCTCTCTTTCATTGAATGCGTGGGGAGAAAATGCTCCTGTGACTGTGACTGGAAAAACACAGACAGAGAATCTGAGGTTGGGTGATAGCCAAAACCCAATGTGAGTGTCAAGCAAAAACACTCCTGTCTGGTGCAAAAATGTGCGTGGATAGTTCCCTCAACTTCCCTTACATTTTCACGGCTTGAACAGAGCTTTTGTGGTTCTCCTTCAGAAACTCCTCAAATATGGCAGCATTCTTCTCCAATTTGTATTCAGCCTCTTCCAGTTTTCTTTCCTCTTCCCTTGCTATGTTCTCCATCTTTTGAATCTGTTCTCTCTTCACTGCTATGGCATACTGAAATGAACCCAAAAGGAAATACAGTCACATTGGTTGGTTGGTACTACACATTGGTTTGGCTTTGTTCTTGGTTACCTTATTGCCTTGTCGTTGTTGGCAGAGAGAGTAAGGATTAAAATCAAATTATGCCTTAGTGTCAAAGTAGGCACACAGAGGCCAGGAGATGTTTCAGAAGTAATACGACAAATAAGCAGTGACAAAGATTGATTCAGTGGTGTTATAGCACAACAACAGAGGTGAATAATGGGGATATTCCAGCATGACTCCCTCATTTTGATTTCATAATGGATCCCAGGTATAATCTTTTGGCAAAAGCCAAAAGGTCAGTGTATGTACATGTCTTGCAAATGCAGGGAAAATAGTTGGATGGCTGCCACCACGTGGTGTGAATGACCTATTTCACTTCTTAGTGGATTGCTGGCCTATAGACTATGAGTGTCTTTAACACAGGGCTTGGGCATACAGTTAATGAGATCTGATGTATGCCCTGCTGGTGTATCCTCTAGGCAGTGGATCTCATGGAAAACAAACAAGCAAACAAAAACCCAAAGCAACGCTGAAGAATGATTAAATTAGTAGAAAGTAATGTTCTTAAAATCAAGTACCTCAAGTAGAAATAACTCTCTCCTGTCATTGATGTAGTCATGGAACGTTTGCTTTTCTAATGGATAATCTGCAATGAAGATAAAAAGTTCATCAGACTAGAGGGATATATGGTCACACAAAGAACAGCGAATATGGTAGCTGCTGTGAGCATGGATGTGGTTGGCATTGAAGACATTGGTTTGGATCAGTTTCAAATGGACTTTCAGTAAAAACAGGTAGAATGGAGTGGAGAATCTGGTCCTTACAAAAGTCAAATCTGGTTCTCTAGACATTAATGGCAAAGCTACGCCTCACGTCAGAGGAAGAAAACTGTAGGCTCATGTCCACTAAAATCCAACTAGATTCCAGCTAGATCAGCTTAGTAGAAATGTCTCCGTGACACAAGGTCCTGCAAACTCTCCACTGACTTCTGTGCTGCCTCCCAGCTGATTCCCAGGGCTCCCAGCTACTGTGGAGGCCACAGGGGATGCTGGAACCCGGGCTGCTGTGCTGGTTGTGACACCTGCTGCAAACGTAAAGGCATGAGATGGAGACAGCCCGGCCACACACAGGCTGACAAGGTGCAGCAGGTAACTACTGCATGTGCAAGAGCTCATCAAAGTCAGCTAAAGCTAACTGCTAGTGCCATCCCCTTTGATTTTTGATCTAGGCTCTTATCCATCTGAGCAGCACTGCTACCAAGATAGTAACTATTCCCTACCTTTTTTAATGGCTATCTTCCATGAAGGACACTCCTGAAGAGCTTTCAGTCTCTCTTCATCTGTTGCTTGTTTTCTGTTTTCTTCTTCCTCCTCCTTTTGCAGAGCTTTCCTCAACCCTTTTTGCTTTGCTTTTATTTTAACAGAGTGAGTCATTTTCTCATGGATTTTCATGGTCTTCATCTTTTCACGTTCCTATAAGGAAAAGTCAGTTATGCGGACAGTTTGATAACATGTTTTGTCTGCTGTGGTTTTTAATGACATCAAGTGGTTATTCACAGTCTAGAAATTTGCAGCTACTGATACCCTGCTGATGCCTGTTTGCCTGGTTTATCTGACTAATCTTGGTGATACCCTTTATTGGTGCAACCAAAACACTTTGTTTCTTTCCTTTGTTCCTATTAGTTTGTTGATTTGTATTCTGCATCCAGCCACCAGCTGTGTCAGTTTGTACCTGCTCAGCGTCCTCATGCTTTCCCTTTGTGTTTTAGAAACAAAGGCTCTTGCTTCCACAGTACTGCCTGGCTTCTGCAACCACATCAATACTCAGACCTGAGATACCATAACCTCTCTGTGATTTTCCACCACCTCTGGATCACCTGCCCTAGGGAAAATCCACAGAGGAAATAAGGAAGAAAGAGACATTCCACAGACCCAGCTCTCTGCTCTGGTGGGCTGCAATTCCCTGTCTTATGGACAGAACTCTTATCCTTCTTCCTGGGCCTGCTGAACTGGAAGGCAAGAGGTCTTGCACCAAAGCTTTTTGTGGTTAACAACACTGGCAGCACTGGCAGGCATCTCCTCCGGGAACAGGAGAAAGTGGTAAACCTACCTTTAAAAATGGAAACAAAATCACAAGGTTTTGCACTAGCAGCCAGCAGGCCTGTGCTCACACCTGCTCTTTGTAAGGTCTGCCTCTCATCATGGACCTCAGTGAACTCGTAGCTGATCTGGGGGGAATCTCAGCTGAATTTAGCTGGTATTGTTTCTCTCACGCAGTAGACCTTGGTCTGATTTTACATTGGTTGGCTGCCTCCCCTTCTGTACACATTGGTGTGAAGCATCATATATACATACCGCCTTAGCTTTTTTTCTTTCTTTGTTCCTTATTGAGAAAATATCAATATCTGGAGGAACTGTGAATGGATTTTTCCGTGGGTCTTCCTCATCCTCTTCTGGGAATTCTGCAAGAAATGGGCAAGGATGTAGAAGATGCAAGGAAGAAGGTCAGGACCTAGTGCAAAGGGACTCCAATCTGCTACATCACAGCAGCACGTCTCTTGAGCTGCCCTCTGGCCAGTGGCAGTTGACCACTTAATTGAACATCTAACAACCCACTCCGAGATTAGAAGCCCCAATATTCCAAGTGTCAGCTGTCTGGTTCTCCTCCATCTCTCTCGTTACTGGTAGGCACCTAGTCCTCCCAGGAGAGGCAATGGGGAGAGTATAAGACATAGGTCATCCCTGTTAGCATAAACATAAGCCCTTAGTCAATTGTCAAAGCCTAAAGACAGTTTATCTGTAAAACAGGAAAGCTTTAGTCACGCCTGAGTCTGGAGAGCAAAACACTGTTCGCCCCTGTGCAGGAGGACTGCTTCATAATGTAATGATGGGATATAAAATCAACCTTGGTAAACACTCAAGCTGAAATTTGTATCTGAGAGACCAAGAAAAACTCACTAAGGACCTGAGATCTTGGCTGTGCGAGGAGATCTATCAGTGAGCAGATTAATTCCTTTGCCCCTCTGAGGAGATGTTGATGGCAGAGCCAAGAGCTGTGTTCCCTTTCAGTCTCTCTTCCTGTTTCCTAACCTCTCTTACTGAAGTGTTCGTTCACTGTTTTCCACAGGCAGAACTTTCACTGAAGCTTTGGGAGCTTGTCTTATCTGATCACGGATAGTAGAGTATGAACACAGACCTCTCCTTTGACCAAACAATCAAGAGCTGCCAGTGCATCATGAGCTTACCTGACACACGGTAGGTTTCCATTCCAGGTTTGGAAGAGAGACTTTCAGAGACTGAATCTTTATGTGCAGATGGCGTGGTTGACCCTGGCCCAAAGAAAATCATAAACAAATCAGTCAGTTGGGACCAGCCAGTGATCGATGCAGTAAGGTTTTACAGCAGTGATGGGCTTTCTGGATCTTAGCAGCTGAGCCTTCTGCATCAGTAGGAATTAACAAGAAGCTTCAGCAAGCTGGAAAATGTTTGTGTTCTGACTCCAAAAGGAGAAGTTGATCCTTCACTTATGAGGGTTGTGTAAAACAAGAGTCCTCCCTGCATACACAATGATGGAAAAGCAAAGACAAAACAGTTAGGAGATAACTGGCAGTTCAAGGCCCTTGCCTTTCCTTGTCCCATCTGCAGCTCCAGTTCTGATCCAAACCCATACTTTCATCTTCATATTCCTAGTTCACATAGCTATCCTGCTGCACTGGACATTAGGAAAAATCTCTTCTCTGAAAGAGTGGTCAGGCATTGGAACAGGCTGCCTGGAGAAGTGGTGGAGCCACTGTCCCATTCAAGGGACGTGTAGATGTGGCACCTGGGGACATGGTTCAGCAGGCATAGTGGTGATGGGCTGACGCTTGGACTTGATGATTTTAGAGGTCTTTTCCAACCTTAATGATTCTATGATTCACAAGCAAGTTTTACTCCCTGGAGCTCTTACCAGAAGTTGCTCCAGCACTGTAAGTGCTGTGGGTTTCTTGTGACAGGGTGGAATGATTGCTGGATAGCACGGACATGCTGTAGGGAACTTGGTCGCGTTTTAATTCTAGGCTGGCAAACCGGTGAAGGTTAGTCTTTTGTTCCTCTGAATCCAATCTCTTTTGTAGTCTTTGCTGCAGGTCTTAGAGGAAAAGGCATAATTGTAATGATCTCACTCACAAAGAACAGGTAGATCATTGTGAAAGTTATCCTTTAAAAAAAAAAAAAAAATGCAGCGAGCTCCAGTGAGGTATTAGTTCATTGATGTAATTCTGCTGCTGTAATCCTGATCCACACTGGTATAAGCACAGCACAAAATATTCTCTTCCGCTTGCGCTAGTTTTAAGGCTATTTTAAAGCATCATTATTTGCTCTGAACAGCCTCCAGTTTTTATGTATTTTGAGCTAAACTCATCTGGCCTAATTTCCGTGTATGTCCTTGGTGCTTTGTGTTTCCTATTGGCTGTGTCTCTGCAGCTGCCCAATTAGTACTGTATTCTTCACAGGTGTCAGACTTTCAGTGTTGATGACATACAGACTGAGGGAGAATTTAAGCTGTCTGAATGCATCCCAAATGTTCTCTCCCTCCTTTTCAATTCTTGAAGTACCCTTCCCCAAAGCCTCCTGGACTGGTCACTTACATTTTGTCTTTCAGGACTTGGGCATAACTTCACGGATTTTTCTCTCCAGGAGTCCCCCATCTGTGTCCTGGCACAACATAAACTCTGCTGATACTGTGAGCTTTGGGGGAAAAAAACCATCAGGGCAGGAAGGCAGTGTTCAGCTGAATACACCTTATGAAATATGCAGAGCAGTTGTAGCAAACAGCTGGGTGTTCAGCCCTACTAGAGCACACCTTGACTTCCGTAATCCAAAAACTTTCTCATACAAATCTAAATGTTCAAGTGGTTGATTCCAATTTCTGCTACAGGGAATAGGACTGGAAAGCAGGGCTAGACAGAGGATACTGGCCTGTGGGAAATAATTTGTCAGTGAAGCTCCCTGAGATAAAAGTGCTTTATAATACATTCAGCAAAGTATACAAAGCCCTGCTTCTGAGATTAACTTATATTCACTTTATGAAGATGTTTTTGGTTTGAGGTTGTTGGTTTTTTAAATAGATTGTTTGCAGAGCATTTTGGAAATAATTCCAAAAGCTTCAGAAGTGCTCGTTGTGCTAATTATTAAGCTCTATAATGCAAATAAAACCTGCTTTGTTGCTGGAATCATCTGGCATATATATTTCACTGCCTCTTACATTTTTATGCTTCAGTAGCTACACATCAATGTCCAGCAGTGTGTGAACCAGTAGATAAGGCATTTCTAGTTTTAATCTACAGAAACATTTATTCAGTGATTTTCCCTTTCATCAAGCTGCACAGAAAGTAAAA
>VXAV01000139.1:1007820-1025568 GCA_013399715.1 Alectura lathami | reverse complement strand
TTCCTGGGCGGGTGGAGCCGGGCTGGGCCCGCAGGGCCCGGCCGCAGCGGGGGGCTCCGCAGGGCGGGCGCTGCTGTGTGTCCGCGAGGGCGCAGGTGTCCAGGGCTCCCCTCCTCCCTGGCAGGGCTCTGTTGTTCCAGCCCACCTGGCTCAGACATTTTTCAGCCTCTGCCCTGGGCTTTCTGTTGGCAAAGTCTGAGCCGTCGCGGTGGGGGGCTCCTGCGTGGTGCGGGTGAACGACCTGCCGTTTCCTGGGTGCTGCTACAGAAACCCAAATGTCATGTCATCTGAAAGATGATTTGATAAAATCATCTGTTGAGGAAAGTAATATGTTTTAAGGAGGAAATGGTCTTCAAATCCCGCATTTGCTCTTTCCTGTTTCTGAGAAGGCCAAATGAATTCCAAATGGATTATGTTCTCCTTTAGACTCTCTGTTAAAATAATTTCAGCTTTCCGAAATAGCAGTTTCCTTCATTTACAGATAGGTTTCCAAACAGCTTTCTCCATCTGAGTAAGTCATGCAATAAATAGCATACTTTTCTGTAAGTGCAAAATCCCATTTGATTGTTTTAGTTCTTTTCCT
This sequence comes from Alectura lathami, assembly GCA_013399715.1. Taxonomy (NCBI): domain Eukaryota; kingdom Metazoa; phylum Chordata; class Aves; order Galliformes; family Megapodiidae; genus Alectura; species Alectura lathami. The sequence goes on along the minus strand of VXAV01000139.1, from coordinate 1,024,985 downwards.
TGATTGCTGATTATCAAAAGATTGGTTTTAGGCAACAGAAGGAAAATGCTTATAAAGAAAAAAACCCTCTTTATTCTGCACATGAATAATTTGATTTTTAGCAGTGATGCAAAAAAGCGTAGTGCTATCTTTGATATACTTGGGGAAATTTCCCAAATGTGCTTGGGAGTATGTATCAAAAATAAGACTATAGAATAATTTCTATTAGAAAAAAAAATAGGAATAAATTGTACTTAAAACACACTTTTCCAAAGGCATAATATCAAATGATCTTTATTCAGAAGTACTGTTTTATTACAGAATTACAAACTTGCAGCAGTAGCCATTACAGAAATAGAGAACATAGAGAACTAAGGCACTGGAACAGCTGTAGCTGTGTCCGGTGTAATCCCTGCATCTATGAATTTAGATATTCATTGCTCTGATCCATACTATCCTTGCTAAGCACTTATTTCCCAAAACTGGAGCAGATTTTCTTTAAAATCAGAGATGTCTTTTATGAATTGTTGGAAATGTGCAAGCTCTTGATGGTTTTGGTTCCTTGTTCATATCCCACGCAAGCCATAAGGTATTTAGGCTTTGTGTTTCTTTGAGGGCAAAGAAGTTTGTAGACTTCAGATGTTGTTGTTAGCCACCATTAACTTGGTTAACGAATGGGATAAATATCATGTGCACATCATGAGAAAGTCTGCTTGGTGGCATAGGCTGTGCAGCTGACCAGTGCGGCAGCTCATTAGGGATTTCCACGTTGTGCAATATAGCTCCAGGGCACTGCGTTTTGGGGGCTTATTAAATGGCTGGACAGTGCTTTCCTAGTGCAGATCTGAGGAAGATGGGCAGCTTGTGTGATAAGAATTGCAGACTGCCTCTTGTGTTTCCAGCAGGAGGATGCTTGCAGATGTGGGGGCTTTTAGGGGACGGTTTTGTTAGGACATGGGATTGGGACTGCAGGATATGGTTATTTCTTTGCTTCCTTCATTTCTTCCTGGGAGGGATTACTTGTCTTCTCTACTTTGTGGTCACTCCTGTTGTGATGTGGGGATGCTGATCCCTACCCCAGAGCTGCTCTGAGGGTTAATTAGTGTTGGCAAAAACATTTTGTAATGGCTGATTGAGAAACACTGCCAGAGATGAAAGCTAAATAAGTATCTAGATAAATAAATATTCCTTTGTAGTCTTATCTTTACAGGAAACTCCCTGTGTACCCAGGATACTGCACAGGTCACTGAGCAGTCATCTCCCCATTGCCTGGAGTCTTCTCAAGAGGACTTTAAAAAAAAAAAAAAGTATTTTTCTTCATTTTCTTCAAAGAGGGCCACGATACACACCGCACAAAGAGAAGAGCCTAATCAACAGCAAATGGCACAGAAACATTGTCGCTTTTTACTTTCTCTGAAGCTGTTGCTCCTCTGTTTCCTGCTGAATTGTGTGGCTGCAGAAACTGGAGCATCGCAAAAGGAAGCAGGGGAAATCAGAGCCTATTTCCAGGGTAGCACATAAGGTAGGAGAAAGGATCCACAAGCAAGTGTCTACAGCACACAGAGTGTAAGAGCTCTGCTGGAGGCGGTGAAGCCAGCTCTGCCTCCTGTTCCAAGCAGGGCTGACATCAGTCAGCTCAGACTGCTTTTCCCAGCTGTTTTGAAAACCTCCAAGGATGGAAGTATCAGAAATTCTCCAGATGACAGAGGGTAAGATCTGGGAGGCTGAGGTTGGGCCCCGAGTGGCCCCTCTGCCTTTCCTTGGTAATGATATAAAGAAATTATATGGTTGCAATTTCAAGGCCAGTTCTGAATAAATGTTTAGCCCTAATCCCAAATCGAAAACTAGTTCCAGATTTCCCTCAAAGCTAAGTACGTTTGGGGCCTCGGAGTTTGCATTTGGCCCATTGTAACGAGAGCCACAGAGCTGAAGCCAAGGAGACTTGCCTAACTAGGGCTATAAATTTTTGATATTTGCAGGGACAAATAACCCAGGAACCTGAGGTTGCAACTTTGTGATTTTACACTAAGCTCTTAAGGCACAGTTCCAGCCATTTTCCTGGCGCTTGCTTTGTGGCAACACTACATCTGCTGTGACTGCACAGAAACCAATCCAGCTGAAAAATACCCTGCCTGAGGAAAAGGTCCTTTTATTTTGCTCACCGTGATGGGTTGAGGCAGAGGGATGCACGGGCTGGGGAAAATGGGATTGTCCCTGTTGGTGTAGGTCTGTGCTTAGGAAGATGCTGGTGTTAGAACCGGTGATCCTGCATACCCTGTGCACAGACTTCCTTCAAAGGGGCAGAGGGGCATGTGGATCAGACCAGAAAGGATTCATAAAGTAAAGTCATGGGTCAGGCTGATTTCTAAGAGCTGCAAGAGGGAGCACATGCTTTATGGCCTCAAACCCTTGCTGCTCATGTGGAAAGGATTAAAGATAAAAACAACCCTGTTATTCACTTTGGTCCTGAACTGCTTCAGTCCTGTCTGTCTGCTTCTCCAGAGAAGCTTTGACAGGAGCTATTGTCTGTGATCCAAAACTGCGGCTCGTATCCCCAGGGTTGCTCATAGGATCCACTTTCCTTTGCCAGAGAATGAGGCATCACTGGGTACCAACCGTAGCAGTTTGTAAACGTTTGGTGCCAGCCTGGCTGTTTTCTTGCAGGACCTGCCTGTTTGCATCTCTGCTCAGAGCACAGAGCAGTGGGGCTCAGAGAAGCGAAGTGACTCTGCCGATGCCTCACGTGTGGCTCTGGCTTCTCAACTGTTCGGCTGCAATCACAGACAGTGCAAACACGCTCCTCACGCAAGGACAGCCTTGTTACTTGGAAATGCTAGCAAGTTTCCACATCCTGTTCCTATTCCATTGACTGCACCTGCGTGAATGCCTGCTGTTCTCTCCACCAGGGTGTCAGCAGATCCTGTAGCTTGTTTTCCACTGAAATGGCTCCTCTTGGGTAAATATTACATCTGAGGTTGCTTTGCCAGTGGCTTTCCTACCTGGAGTTTGTACAACAGGTCAATGCCCTGCTCAGAGATAAAAGGAATACTTGCTGTGGGTGCTGTTTGCTGCTGTGATAGGCCACCCTGCTGTTCCCTCACCAGCTTCTCCTTTAAAGGTTTTTCATGCTGCTGAAGTCTGAGAGGTTTTAGCGAAGTGAGGGAAATTTAAGACAAGCCTTTGAGTGCTTGGACAGAGCAGAAGGGCTTGTTTATCCCAACAGCCATGGCTTGTAAATTATTCATCTGTGTGTAATTGAAACATGTAGATCCTCAAAGGTCGTGTTACAAAGGGTGAGGTGAAGGATCAGCGAGCTTTGAGCAAAACAGGAAGGTTAACAGGTCCTGGGGAGCCCTTCTCCATCCACTGCATCTGCTCAACAAAAACGCCTGCTTGCAGAAGAAAACTGAGTTGCCAATAAGTGAAGCAATGCACAGATGCACAGAGGTGTCTGTTGGGGAGGACATCTGTAAAAACTCTTCCTGTGTCAGTTTTCCCCCCAGTGAAAACACAGATTGAAGCTGGTTGCAGTGAAATGTACAGAGAACCTGTGGGCACTAAGTATCAGTGCACAGTAGGCTCCAGCCTCTGTGAAGCGGAGAGAAAGTTTCCAAAGACCGAGAGAGATCAGAAGAGCAGGCTAAGCAGAAAAGAAGCCAGCACACTTCTGCTCAGCAATTCTGTCTCCAGACAAAACCAGACTTCAACTAATTAAAATGAGCAGATGCTAGCTGGAACATTAATTGGAACAACTATATTTTGACTACGCTTAGATCTGTATTCTAGCTCTCTTGTAGTAGGTTTGGAGAGACAGAGTTAACTCTTTAGCTGGCCTATTGTTTTGTTACACACACCACACACACGGAGCATAATGAAATATCTGTGAATAGGTTTGGATCCTCTTTTTCCACGAGCAAACAATTCTCCATGTAATAAAGCACAACCATCAAACCCGGCATTTTCAGCCCTTTTTTCTCACGGTGTTGGTAGTAAAGCGATCTTCCTTGGCTTTGAGAGGCCTTGTGAGTAGTGCTGGGCACAGGGCCAGCTGCTGTTCTCCCGATATGTATTGTATTAAGGGACACCTCTTCTTTAACCTGTGCTCATTTGCTCTCCTCTGCTTGTGTTCCTTCTCATTAGGCTTGATGTATGCTCCATAGAAAGTGCAAAGAGCTTAGCTGACATCTGATACACTTATAAATAGCCTGTCTGCCCTGCTACGGTCCTGCAGCTATCCCAACGTGAGCAGACACTCAACATACTGCGTTCTTCCTGGAACTGGGATGCTATCGAAGATTTTCCTCTAAAGCATCCAAACTTAGTCTCTGCTGGAAGCAGGGTACTTGACTGCAGGCCCCACTGCTCTGGTCCAGATTGGCAGTTCCTCCCTAAGAGATGAGCGAAAGGCTTATTCAAGTAACAAGGCTCTTTCATTGCTCCTTACCTCCCTGCTCCAGTGCTAGGCGCAGGCAGGGGCTCGGTGTAGCTGCAAGTCCCAGTCCTTCCTCACTGCTTTGCAAACAGCTCATATCCAGGTTCCCTGTCTCCTCCTTTTCCATAAGGTCCGGATCATTCTTCCTTGATGGTCTCACCCAGTCTGTCACAGGTCTGGGAATCCTTGCAGAAATTTGTCCTGTGAGGTTTCCTGAGCACCAGTGCTCACATCTAGGCACGGTGCAGTCTTCTGCCTTCCAGGGGACAAGGAGCAGCAACAGCAAAAAGCAAGAACCCCCCGTGCAAGCTCCTCGATGCTTCCTTGGTGCATCTGTTAACCCCTTTTTCTTTTGCTGCTCTGCTTGAGTGACAACTATTGTCATTTCCCACCTGCATTTGTGCTGAACAAGCCTCAAATTCAGTTCCCGAAGGGACTCCCAGATAGAGCTGAATTTAGACTTAGGAAGGCTGAGGAAGGTGATTGGGATATTTAAGATTATCCCTGACTTCTTGCAGGTCTGATGCAAGAAGTGAGTCAGATCCTTCTGACATAGCTTGAACTGGCAGACAGCTGAGTGGCAGCATGCGGAGCTCAAGCCATTTTGCAAATGGAATAAAGTTCACTCAGCACAGCAGTGGCTGCCCACATTTGCCACTAGATCGGAGGCATCTCACCTGAGAACCCCTTGCAGCCCGCTCACCCCATCACCACTCATGGGTGGGATGAGGTTCCCAGAGCCCTTGGCAGAGGGGACGGGTTCTCCTGAGCTGTCATCCTATTTCTTTGCCAAGATGGGGCAAAGGTCCCTGTCCTGTGGTGCTGAGCTGGTCACACTCAAAATGGTGCCAGTCTCCATCCTCTTTACAGCCAGGTCCCAGAAACTCTCTCCCTCCTCTGGGCACTCTCTCGTAGCAATGCTGCCAACATTAATCCTAATGTAACTTTGTTTTTTTGGCCGCTTTCTCTTCCTAGGTGTGAATGCTGTCATTGCTGAATGACACCTGCTCCCCGTGTGTCCCTTTGGCTTTCAGGAAAATCCTTCTTTCCCCACAAGTCATCTGCAGACAGGCATCTCCTGAGGCCAGTGCTTTAGGTAAGCAGGTCTGTCTGACTCGGTTCTCATCGCATTGAGCGCCTAATGCCCATCCTTCTGGAGGTGTCTTGTTGACTACTGAGAACCATGGCTGACTGGCTCACACGCTGCTATCTGATTTTAGAGGCAAGGAGATATGTTTAATTGATATTTGTCTCCTTATGTTTACCTCCCGTGTTGCGCCAGCTTCTCCTCTTATCAACACTCATGTGTTGGGCACGGCATTTCCCTAAGAGTGGTGCATGTTGCTGGGCTGCCTGAAGTGAGCGTCAGCGTTGCTGCCATTGGGCTGGGCGCTGTCCCACCGCAGGTTTTGTGATCCCTTCTGGAGCTTCTCTTAGCGGCTGATATCTCTAAATGTCCATCCTGGAGATGTGAGGTGGACTTTTCACACAAGAATGCGAGCAGTGGTGCTCAGAGCTTCTGATGGGAAATTCTTTCAAGAACAGCAGCAGCCTCACTGCTGAATGCAGACTTGTGCCAGGTTAAATCCTCACCGCTGAATGCTTTTTCTGTTCTTGTTCCAGCACAGCTCCTAAATTAGAAACCCTACCACCAGCATATGATACGAACACGGATTTTGCAACACTGGGAGGCTGAGGCAGGGCGCGGGGACAAGAGCCATTTCTGCTGCTGAAGAGGCCTGATTGCATTCAGGAGCCCACAGAAATAGTTTCCCTCCCCACCCGTCTCCCTAGGCGTTGTGCAACGTTGGCTCTGGTCAGCCTGGTGCCACAGGAGCAGCCTGGTGAGCTCGCTGTCTGCCCATCGCTTTTCCCCCTGTCAGCAGCAGCATGTCCAAGGTACATCACGGCGTTTTGCAGCAGCTTTGGTTCAGGCTCAGGCTGGCAGCCTCTGTCTTACTGTGAAACTTCTCGACGCAGCAGCTCTCATTTAAATTTTAGCAACAGCAGGACACCATCCAGACATGGAGAAGAGCCTGCAAATGCTTGCTGTGCCGCACCCTCTCCAATGGCCTACCACCTGTGTGTGTGTGTGTGTGTGTGTGTGTTACACAAACTGAAGTCTGCTGATCCTTGTTACCCCAGGCTGTACCCTGCAGCGAAAGCCATCTGATGCGTGTCCTTCAGATCCAGTCCCCCTGGCCATTTTCCCCTTTGTAAGCTTCCCAAATAAAATTTAATGGAGCTCGTTAAAGGCGGCTGTGGGAAAGGGTCTTGCAAGTAAGAGTGCTTAGATTTCTGTTATCCTTGTATTTTGTTTCCCATAGACTTTCCACTGCTTTCTGAGCCTGAGCTATGACTAAACCATTCTCAGGAACTAGTTTAAGTCTCTTATTTATTTTCTTGATGCTTTTCCTAGTGTCTTGTAAATCATCTGTCTTTGGCATTGGTAAAGGGTGAAGCAAGCAGTTTCATCACTGTACTATATCCATGTTTTGTTGCAGCAGGAGGAACAGAGCCCAGCTCCTAACTGAAGGTCCCAAGTTGTTCTAAGTTTGAATGTACAGCATCACTTTGCGAGCAGCCCAGTGACAATTTCAGCAGTTTGCCTGATTTACCTCCCGTTCCTCTTATGTTGTGTTAGATCTGGGACTTTGCTCATCGTCGATCACGGCGTGGTCTCTTTTCAGAGGGTGAATCCTTCAGCTCCATCTGTGTGCAGCTGCTCACCACAGCCCCTTGGAGCAGCCCACATGGCTCCTCTGCAGGCATGTGGCCTTGAAGCCAGCCAGAGAAGGCTCCTGGCACATTTTCCTCTCGAAGGTGGGAATGAGGGAGGAGGAGGCTATAGGAATTGAGCTGACAAAACTTTTAGTCTCCTGTCTGGGTCTCAGCAGGCTCCAAAGAGGGTTCGGGAGTGCCAAGTTCTCTGCCTGGCCCTGTCCCATGCGGCGGCTGCCTTCCAGCGTGGCTCAGGAGCCTCTGCTCGAGGGGACTTTTCAGCATTTTTATTCCTTTCTGCACCTCTTCTTCTGAGTTGCTGGAGCTTTCCTGCTGGCTTGTGTTTTTATGAGAACTGGTCTCACCCACTGGGCTCTCTCTGATGGCTGGGACACCCTTGGTCCCCGCTTCCAGCACTGCCGCAGCTGTGCCTCTGTACTTCCCTGCTCTGTCCTACAGCCCAGAGGCCCCTCTGCTGCTCATTTGCTCTTGGCTGGACAGAAATGCTCACCTCAGCCTTCTCCTTGGAGGTGACAACCCATGCCTGAGGCCAGCATTGAGCCATTTGCTCCAATGGAGCTGCCTGGGAGCCCTCAGGGCTGTCTTTTCTCCTGCCTGTGTCCAGCTCCTCTGGCGCCTTTTGCACTGTGTGCTCCCTTCATGCCCCTAAACATCCTCTTTTGGATTCCCCACAAACTTTTTTGGAATGAGAGAGTCAGTTCTCACATCCCAGAAAAGATTTAAACATCTCCATGCACTTATCCTGACTGATGGGCCCCTGAGATTTTTGTAACCTTTACTTCTCTTGCCCAAGCCCAATTGCAGTGAGCACTGTCCTAACACCACACAACAAATCCACGGGGAGTTCAAACCTCCCTCCTTCTGCCCCATGCAAACAGCCCGGCTTGGGAGGGCAAACAGCTTTCATCCATCATTTTGGTGCTGTACGCTGGTGTCCCCTCTATTTAAAAATGGTTTTGCCTAAAACCAAACCATTACACAGCTTTCTGAGCAGACTTGCACCGGTTTCATGTATTTCTGAACACTGAAGGCCTGATCCTGGTGGTGCTGAGCCTCCTCGCTGCAGGGCAGGGCTATGCCTGATTCCCCAGTGCCGCCAGTTTCGGTGTTGCACAACGTGCCTGTTCTCCGGGAGGCCGTGTGCAATGTCCGATCCAGACGGACGCCCGAGCCTGATCGCGCTGGAATGACGTCAAAGGCTGCAATGCTGTACCTCAGCCTGGCATTGGGCTGCTGCAGCAGCTGCAGCTTCCACCTGTAATTAATGGATCACCCGGCATGTGCTGCTTTGCATGGTGGATATCTGCTACACACCTGACCCTTTCCTGCACATTCCTGGAGCTGCAGACTGGAAGCAAATGGAATTTGCTTTTAAAAGGAGCATCCTCATGCTTTGACCTCTGAGCAGGGCAGTGGCTGGGATAGAACTCCAGCAGAATTGCCGCCTTTCCCGTGCTTGCCATGGAGCTGCAGCAGCCAGCACCACAGAGGGTGCCCGTAAATCATGGCCCTGGCCAGGTGTTCATCCCTGTGGCACTGACAAAGAGAACGAGTGCATTCTATATAAGCAGCTGCTGTGAAGGCTTGCTGCTGGGGTCTGCTGGAGGCAGTAGTGGCAGATAAAGCAGCAGCCTGAGCTTGCACCCAGCCCTAGTGAAACAAGGGTGGCTGTTTGCAGCAGGGAAGGTTTCCTGATGCTGTGGGGACGGACGAGACCCGCACATCCCTGGGCACCACAGACCTCCATCCCTGCACCCCGTGGCACCCTGGTCCCTTGCAGCCCCCAGAGGCTACAATGGGGCAGGCAAGTTGTGAAATGCATGGAGCTGCTCCACAGGAGGGGACCTGCTGTGACCTCCTGGCACCACCACAAGCACTGCCTGCGTCTCGCAGGTCCTTCACCAGACTTGGTACGGCTCTGCTGACAGTGCACGTCTGCCAGTCCCGGGTTGAAATGGGCCGATTCCAACCCTAAATCAGCAAAATGATGCCTCCACTTTATCTGTTCGGCTGCACGCTGGCGCAAGCAGCAGTCCATCCTGACAGCTCTGCACATAGGTCGGAAGGAAGAAAAGAGCATCTGACGGTTTCAATTTTTATATGAATGCCCCAAAAAGGTGCTGACAGATTAAGAACAGCTCCCATGTGTGAATTTTGGAAATACTTGGATTTTCCAAGTTTTAAATCCAGTGTGACTGTGGCGGTGCGAAGTGTCCTGCCTTTGGGCAGAATCAGCGCCGTTCAGCAGCAGATGTGCATGGCACGTGGACGTGTGGGACGAGAGGGAATGGGAACAATCTAACGAAAAGAAGACCTGAAATGTTAGCAGGAGCATTTATGGTGGCTCGTGAAGTGAAGAAACTGTAAGATATAAAACTGTATTAAAAAAGAATAAAACTTGGTAGAGTTTAAATAAGTGGGAGACACTGAGTAGGAGAAGAGATAAGGAAATTATCCTTTAAAAAAAATGTAATTTTGAGCTGGAGATAGGACTGAGACAAGTCTTGAAGGTAAATATTTAATTACAGGATCGATTTTGATAAAGACCCAGCATTTGCAATTGATTTCTTTATCCTCTGCTGTGCCAGCCAGTGAAATTCCTGGTTAGTACTGGCGTTGCTGTGGGTTTCATCAGCAAATAACTTATGCTTATAATTATAATTGACTTTGCATGCTCAAAGTGAAGAACTTGATGTCTCAGAACCAACCTCCTTTCTGTCCTCTCTGATCAGTGATAACTACCTTATTTTTGGGGTAAAAGCAAAATTAGCTTCTTGGCTGGTTGCCCTAGCGAGGTAGTGAGAAGGGCTGGCACTGCAATAATTTGCAGGGCAGAAACTGGCCTGTATTTACCTTAGACGCTGCGATATCTAGACAGGAATTTCATTGCAAAAGGGAATTACGGTAGTGAACTTTAGCTAAACCTGACAAGTTATCATGATCAATGCTTAACTGTAGAAATCGAATTGATGCTTGTTGATTGACAGAAGCCATGGTGCTATCCAGAGAAGCCCTGCTGCATCCATGAGTTCATGGGATGCTCACAATTAAATACAGGCTTAGGCAAAACAAATGGCCTGGCACTTGGTCAAGCACTGGGTGATGTTCAAAGGTTTAGAGCCATCTCTTTTTCTTTTAGGAAAAATTTTGTTAGTATGTCATTAAGCAGAGGCTATGAAAGAGTTAAATGTTTCACTAAGATGTGTTGTTCTCTCCCATTCAGTGATTACAGGTTCTTTTTCTGGGAAATGCCACCTTCCCAGTTACATCGGCACAACTCAGGTGTCCTGAAAAAAAGGCTTTGTCATCACCTTTTTGCTGTGTATTCTTCACCAGAGAATCTAAATGTATTTTTTGAACATCATTTTGTTCCATACCATGCAGTGTCAAGACTTCTATCCTCAGGGAACAGCTGGAAAAAACAAGAGCAAGGAGATGAGGTGAGATTCTTCTGGCCATATAGACATTAATTAAATAGTAACAGAACTGGGAAAGGACATGGTTTCCTCCAAAGCAGTGTTTATAGGAAAATATATATATACCAGTGATCTGAATTCAGCTCTCAGTTATTTCTTGTGACGCCAGTACGGTGAGAATTTTGCCCCCAAGCCTCTATGGAATAAAAAAAATGTGCATTTTTAGATCACAGGATGCATGACTAAAATTTACCCAAACTTTCTGACAAGTCCGAGGTTGGTGTGAGTGAAAATACTTCCTGTAATCACATCTGTATTTTGGGAAGTAGAATCCAGGTCTGAATCAGTGTTTTCTTCATTGCTTACATTGCTACTAAGGATTCATTAGATGAGGAAACAGAACATTACATCACAACGATCATTTTAAAATGAGCAATCCATCTCTTCTGTTTTTTGTTTGTTTCTTTGTTTGTTTGTAATGATTCTGTTGAGACTATCTGCCCTGTGACAAGCGTAGCAGTGAGCTCTCAACAGCAGTGAAATAAATCTCAGTCCAGGGCAAAGCAAATAGGGAAGAAGCTCCAGAGAGTGGTGCTATTTGAAATAAGTTGAAGTATTATTTTGAAAGCTTGCATGGAATAATGGACTTCTGCCAGCTATTACAATTGGACTTCAGAGTAGCTGCTGAGTGGGTAATTAGTCCCTCAGGAACACGGGAGTCTGGGCAAATGTAAGACAGAACAAGAGGGAAAAAAATTGTATGAAGAATTAACTTCAGAAAACAAGCTAGAACATTAGTCACAGGAGGGATATAACTCAACATTCATTTAATGTTTATTTCTGCGATGAACAGAAACGTTGTTCTTAACCCCTGCGCTGAAGCAGGAAATAGGAGCTTTCGCTCTTCTTGAGGCGGTTGGAAGTGCTTTATTGATGTTTGTCTCCTTGATAAGAGGGTGCAGGGAGGGTAAAGAAGTGAGCTGGATGTACTGCAAACCCAGCAAACGGGCTTTGTGCTTGGGTGGAGCAGGGAAAAAAAACACTTGTGGATCTTGTTGAGGCATTATATGGTGTCTGGTGTGGTCTTCAGGGACTCCACCTACATGAAAACAGAGCAAATTATCAAGGTTTAAAAGATGAAGCCACCCTCCCCACATGAGTATTCACTCATGGGCTGTCTGCAAAGCGTGGTCTCATTTTCCCTTGTGCTGGGCAGCATCTGACATGGCAGAGAAGCTTTGCCTGATTTTTTGCTGGGTTTGCAAGGACTTGGTGAAATAGAACGGCAAAGAAAACTCAAAGCATGAGAAAATATTTGAGGTTATATAGTGCACATGTGGTTGGTCCTGTCCTTCCCAGAGCTCCTGATTCATAATCCTACACTGTAACTGTTGAACTTACTTGTAGAGTCAGCTTTTGTGGTTCATTGCTCCCATTATAATCTTAGCAGCAGCAATTCCCTAATCAGTCCTCTTCCTAAAGCTGGACTAGTATTGCTTTGGATGTTTGGCATTTTGGACAAAGAAGAATCTCCTTGCTGGGCTCTCACCACATCCTTGGCCAAGCGATGGGCTCCCCCTTGCCTGCTCGCACTGGTCCCCTGTCGGCATGCAGTGCTGCGTTTCTGACCTGTCACTTCGCTGTGACCTGAGCGAAGGTTACCAGTGTTTTCGTGTGGGCTCTGTGTTTACTATTTAAGGTGAGCGAGAAGCTCCGGATTCCATCGGTTGGGTCATCCTCTCAGTTTCCCAATTCAATGCAAATGGAGAGGCAAGGCAGCTCTTCCTTGGAAACATTCGTGTTCTCTTGAGAGATGTGCCAGTTTCTGGCAGACTTGGGGTTGGCAACACACAATGGATAAAACACTGTCATAGCTGTTCGTTTTTGTAAACACTGCCTTCAGAATCACCATCTTCTCTCACCACCGTGAGCATCTTCCTGGAGTCCCCAGCACAAAGATCCTGCACCAACACACCCAGTTCTGCGTATTCCTTCCAGGAGAGGGCAGGGGAATACAGCTTATTGCAGATCTACTCCTGAACCGCAGCCGGGATTACTCATGGCCCAGATCTTCCTGTATGTCTTCCAGTCTGTTTTGCTTTCCTAAACACAGTAGATGTAGGTGCTGAATCTCGAAATGAGTCAGTGGATTTTGTCACATTTACGGACTTGCCCGTTCCTGAGTCATCTTCAGGTGGGACAGCTTGGGCCAGGCTGCTCCCCTTGCTCTGGAACCTCTAAGAACTGCGGGAGGTGATCTGATTCCCTTGGCCATTCAGCATATTAAGAGGTGCAGCACTCCTCCTAGGTGTGTTTGACCATAGATTAAAACACAGGAGGTCTGTACAGAAAGCCAGGTTTGGAAATGGACCTGGTTAAAGATAGCCTGGAAGAACAGAAGGCAGAAAGTCGTCTGATATTTTCTCTCTCAGTATCTTAATGAACAAGAAGTTTGGGAAAACATCAGAAACCTTTCCAGCTCCCCGCTGTCTTTAATATTCCAAAGGGAATTAGTATAAAAATCCTAGAATGAGTTTCTTCCATCATATCTCTCCCTATACCTTTAACTCTGACTTGAAAAGTCAACATAATTTCCAAACTAGTTAAGGAAAGGGAAAAAAAAAAAAAAAAAAAAAAAGAAGAATCAATGACCTGTTGGCTCTGCAGCACAGATGCCCTTGCAAGGCCAAAGAAATTAAGCCCTGAGATTGCTGTTGCTGTTTCCACCTTGTCCTGCAGAACCATAGTCAGGGATAAACATATTCTTTGTGTCAATATTTCTGTATTACCGAAAGAACTTGCAGTCCTTATCTGCAAATGTCAAGGACTGCTGAGTTAACGCGATCACAGTGTTACTGCAGTGACTGACCGGCTTCGTCGCTCCCACAGTCCCTGCCATGGGTCTGGGGCTGAAACATGCAGCAGGGCAGCGTCCAGCCACCGGCGTTGTGGCACAGGAGCGGGATCCATCTGTTGATGGCTGATTCAGAAATACCACAGGTGACCTCTAAGACAGCAAAGCACTTACCCTGTGCAGCACAATCTCTCCTTTTGCTCACCCACCAAGCTCACTTTCCCTTCCAGTCCCCTCAAAAATGAGAAGTCATTCGTAACACAAAACTACACAGACAACTTATAGAAGTTGGGAAAACCTGAGGCAGGAAAAGTCAGCCTCAGGACAGCCACATATGGAAAGGCGGTGTGGGCAGGGCTCAACAATCCCTAGGTGCAAACTGCTGAGCAGGCAGCTGATGTGCCTTTTGCTCCTTCTCCCACCTTTATCAGTGCTGTGCATAACAGCTTGGGAACAACTTCAGGCTGCAGTCTCTTTTTGACTTGATAATGTTGCGCTATTATTATCTCTGGGAAAATTTTAAAAGGCTTCAATGCAGTGCTGTATTTGCCTTTCCTGACTGGATCTTCAGCACACAGCCATCAGACAAAGGACAATGAAAAGTCCCTCAGCCTCACCTTGGCCCCTGTGTTTGGTGGGCAGCAGGAATGCCACAGAGGCTGTCTGAGCAGGGGAACCAGTTTGACTGAAATTTGCTCCCGAAAGGTGGCAAAAGAGAGAGTGGAAAATCCCCAGGCAGGATAAAGGGACAGAGGTGATAACAGAGTTTAAAAGCACTTTGAACAGGGAAGGAAGTTTCTTAGCAATGCACAAAAAGTGCGGGGCAGGGGAAAGACGAACGCATTGTACAGCAGGGAGCAGGGGCTTGGTTTTGCTGCAATACCAAACGAATCCACTGAGCAGAGGAAAGCTGATGGAAGACTGATGGCAACAGCACAGAAGATCATCTCCAAAAGCCTGCCCCCGGCCAACAGTCATTGCAGCTTTCATGAAAGGTTGGCAGCCATAAGAGATCAGAAGTCGTTATACGTGTCTAGATAGGTGCATTTCTCCTGCTGTCAAGCAAAAGCTTGCAGTGTTTCCAAAAGCTGGAGTAAGGCTTAGGTGTGTGCCAATTGCCTTCACTGCCACAGGGCTCCAAGGGATTGATCAGTAAATCAGTTCACAGCTTAAGAGGTGCATTCAGATGTCCCAGAGGGAGGGAGAAGAGGCTGGCATTGCCACGGTGGCCTGTAAATCTTGCTTTTGGGTTTAAGCTCAAAAGTACACCTGTGGTCCCCAGAACCATGGCTGTGATTTGAGGCCTCGCAACAGCCTCAGTGTGATCATCCCAAGAAAGAAAATGTCTCAGATGATACCTCTGCTCAGAAAAGAGACTGCAGTGGATGAAGCTGTGGACATCTTTCACCAGGGATGACCCCAGATCCAGGCTCCAACTGACACTGACTTTCTCACACTTTCTCATTATTCTCTGTTGCACCTTAATGGCTTTACATAGGAGTGAAATTCCTTATGCTGAAATGAAATATCAGAACTTGTGCTACCATATATCATGTTTGTTGTTTTTAATGTGTCCCTTTTCTGTCTAGAATTTATGTCTGGGCAGGAAAAATGGACTTTGATTATATTAGTCCAGGATGTCCTGATGCCCACCAGCCTGCTCAGGGCAGTAATTTCTACAAGACTGCTGGACACCCAGCGATCCCTAAGGCACAGCCACCACACGTATGCACAAGGACTTTCCTGAAGTTTCCCAGTGCAGCTGATCTCACATGCATGGCAGAGGGCATCCGGACACATGGAAGCATTTTGGTGCATCCAGAACTTATCACACAGTGCATGGGCAAGCAGAGGTCAGCGTCTCATCCTGGATGCTCAGGACTCATTTCCCCTGGCACTGTGTGTATCCCGCATGCATTTTATTTATTTATTTATTTATTTTCCCCAGGGAAATCTCAGGGAGAAATACAGAGCCCCTAGTTACACATGCATTCTTATTTCCATTGCATTTTACGTCTCTGTGATCGCTGTTGCCTTGCACTGAATGGGTACAACGATTTGCCGGGTTCTGCACTGGAGCTGAAGTCACTCATCCCTGAGTCATCCAAAGTGACCATGAACTGAAGCTGTGCTCGTTCACACTGGGTGTCCTTGGGCTCAGCCTCACAAGCCCGTTACCTGGTTTGACAAGTTTCCACCTGTCCCCAAAGCGTTTGGTCCATAGCAGGAGGGAAAAAGCTGTGGGTCTCTTCTCCATCTCCATGTACAGCTGGCACAAGGGAAGGCAGCTGGACATCTTGGCAGCTGTGTACATCTGGATCTGCTGGAGCCCCCTGCAAACATCAGCCTTTGTATGGCTGGCTTCATGACAGCGGAATGCAGCCAGCCCTGCGTGGTACCGGTAGGAAACGGAAAGGATTTGGCCTCAAGAAGTGGAAGCAGTTTGAAAAGCAGAACTGGAACGTGCACTGTTTTATTTCCATGTGAGTAAATATGGGATTTCCCTGCCTCTTCTGCAATTGAGAGAAAGCTGGAAGTTACTGGAACTTAAATCTACAGAAGTTGTCCAAAATTTAGAGAAACCTCTGATGTGTCCTAATGCATATCTAGGTCATAATAATATAATTAAGGTTGTAAATTTTGGATGTTTCCATGGTATTAAGCATCCTAAGGTAATTCCATATCTGCACAAACCAGCAGTTCTAATTCCAATAAGCCCAATCTTCAGGGCTTGAGATTTTAGCTGTATCAAAATCTCTAAATCTAAACACTTTGCATTGCATCAAACTAAACTTCACCTACTCGGGGAACAAAGGTTTTTTAACTGAAAGAAAACAGTAACGCAAGACTTGCCAAAAATTTATTTTGGGTAAAAATATTCAAGGCAGCGGGATGGGTGCGGGTTGGGTGCAGGATGGGTGCAGTGGCATGGAAAGTCCAGGGAAAGTGGGAATTGCTGCTCTAATTCTGGCTAAACCAAGGGAAGACAGAAACCTTGCTAATCTCAGCTAGAGCAAACTCAGGAGAAAAAGCTGGCTGCAACGAGATGTTGAGAACGCAGCTGAAGTGCTGCAGCCCCTTTACTGCGTGGTCCCAGCTCCATGTGTCTGGGATAGGGAGGATGGGACACAAACTCCTGTCTTCCTGTCTGGGCTTCACTGCTGTGGGAGTTAAATGCGGATCCGGATCCCTGCCTGACATTGCATAAATATTATAATTTGTATCTCTCTATCTATGTATAAATATATGTAGTGGCTCTGTCTGTGGTGCAGGAGTCAGCCGGAGCAGATTTAAAATCTTCTAGGGAACAAGGGAAAACCCTGAAGAGATTAGTCCTAACTAGAAGGTAGCTGTAGCAACATACATAGCAAATGACTGTCAGTGTATCTGAGCCCATATACATCTGACATAACTTACGGATGTAAGTATAATATATAAAATGTGTGTTTTTATGTGTGTATAGATACATCTACAACTAGTGTATATACATATGCATATATGTATGTATACAGGGACGCAACAGAGTGTGTACATATACATACACACAATACTATGTGTATGGAACCAGTAATAGGTGTGCATTAACCTAGTAATGACTGTAATAACGCCGGAGGAGAAAGCAAGCAGTGCTTTCCCCCAGGCAGGAAAACGGCCTGGGACTTGCACACCTCTGGGATTCCCACAGCCCCAGGGACCTGCACACCTCCGGCACCTGCACACCCCCGGCCATCTCACACCTCCG
>VXAV01000139.1:984732-1007165 GCA_013399715.1 Alectura lathami | reverse complement strand
CCCAAAAAAACAACCAACCAAACAGAAACCAACCAACTAAACCCACAAAAACACAACCAAACAAAAACCAACCAACCAAATGCTTTGCAGCAGTGGACATCGGGCTGTGCTGGTGCTGGAGTGCAAGTTGTGCCCCCTTGACCGGCTATCACCGTGTGTTATTTTGGGGAGCGTTTGGTGCTGGGGGGGCTGCTGCCCGTGCCGGCGACAGATAATGTGCTGCCTCCTGGGGAGGCCAAAGTCTGGGGCTGAAGAGGGGAGTCTGAAGGAAACAGGGATTTGGGAAGGCTTTTGAGGCTTCCCAGAATCAGTGGGATTGGAAAAGGCCAGGGAGGCCACTAAATACCACCGTCGTCCCCCGGTGTCCGGTGTCCTACGAGCAGTGAAGCCACCTTGCTGCAGGGCTGAGAGTGGCTGCTGGCTTTTTTTTTTTTTTTTTAAATTATTATTTATTATTTTTCTTCTGATTTCCATTTTAATTTCTTAGAAGTGCCGGGCCTGATTCACTGCCCACTTTATGACTGTCCGTGGGGCAGGAGTCAGCCTGAACAGATTTAACATTTTCCAGGAAACAAGGGAACACCCGAAAAAGATCAGTCCTAAACTAAAAGGAGCTGCAGCAACGTACATAGCAAACAACTGTCAGTGTGTCTGAGCCCATGTACTGCTGTGTTATCAGCCGTGCTGGACTGACCATCCAGAAACACAGGCTGGGAAATACTCCTGGTGTTTCAGCAAGTTCCCAGGACTTAACATTTAATGCTATTACGTTATTCTGAGACTGAATATGCCTTCTTTCTCTCTCTCTCTCTCTTTTTTTTTTTTTTTCCTCTTTTTTTTTTTTTTTTTCCTTTAAGCTAGTAATTAGAGAGACAGATTTTAAGCAGAACAGCATGTTTTTGGCAGAGGGGCCATCATACCAACCCAGGGAACTCTCAGAAGCTGGAGGCTGTTGTGTTGCTGCGCGCTGTCGAACAGCTGCTGCCTCTCGCTCCAGCAGTGGCTGTTTTTCGGTGGCTAGGGCACTGAGCTCCCTGTATAGGTGCTCACATCGCTGGCACGTTTTCAGGGCTGCCAGGGCTGAAGGTGCTTTATGTAAACAGCATCATTAGCTTTCATAGCTTGCATAGCCCTGGCTTTTTTGTTTTTTAAGCTTCTGGTTTTGGCTGTGCCTTCAGACAAAGTGGGGATGAAAGCCTTTGGTTGTTGGTCTGGCCTTTAGGATAAAATATAGCCTGGGCCCAATCCGGCATTCCAGGCATTCCCCAAAATCTTCTTGGCTGCTGTGCAAGCGTGCAGAAAGCAGCCCTGGCAGTGATGTGCTGGGATCCATCTGCCCCTCTCAGTCCCTGTCCTCTTGAGACATCTCCGCTTGCACTGAATGCCATTGCTCGGCACCAAGGGGAAGGGAAGGGATCATGCGGCACGGTTTCTGTCAGGTGTGGGGCTCACAGCAGCTGTTAGGGCTTTGTTGTTTTTTTCCCCCCTCTTTTCAGTCTTCACCCTCGGGTTTAGTTCCATTCCCTGTGCAATCTATGGCTGTTTTGATATGTGGCTTCCTGCTTCTTGCAGGCATTTTGAGAAAACTTGAGCTTTTTTCTTCTGTAAATCGTGCCAGCTGCTCCAAGCTCACGTTCCTTCCCCATGCATGCAGAGCACGCCAGCTTTTCTTAGAAAAAACAAGTTGTGGTCCAGCTCTCCCTCACAGCACCGCTCTTCTGAAGTCTGAGCTGGAGCAGTGTGGGATAGGAGGGGGGCTTGGGGACTGCCTGGGGGCAGGTCCCCCCACCGCCAGCGTCCCGTGGAGCAGTCACTGTTTTGTGGTGGGAGCTCGAAGCAAGCTGCCTGGTGCATCCTTACTGGAAGCAATGAAAGCTTCTCAGAAACAGGTTGCGTTTGCTGTTTCAAAACTGGGAATTGCTCAGCTCGGTGACTTCTGCCTTGACGGAAAGTTCTTCCAGCAGAGTTTTATTTTGATTTTTTTAAAGAGATGTTGTGTATCAAATACAAGTCAGCTCTTCTGGCTCTTCACTTTTACTATAAGATATGATTATAGGCTCAGGTCGCAGAGCAGAGCCACTAACCTCTGCTTGAACTTCCTCGTGCTCGGCACATGTGGGTATTTCAGAGCTGGCTGACAAGCTGTGCAAGCCAGGAAAACGTGTGAGCTCACTTTTAAGTCTCTTTCAACCTGTCCCTGCTCCTCCATGCGCGTATGAGGGAGGAAGCTGTATCTTTAAGAAATATGGTTGTTTTTTTTTTTTTTTTTTTTTTTTTTTTCTTCCTGCAAAATATTAATAGCTGCTGTCAGTGGGATGGAGCTCTGTAAGGGTGTTGTGTGAAGCATCGCGTGCCGCGTTAGCTGCAGAGCGCGTAGATGGGCAAATCTTGGAGCTGAGGCAGCAAGGATGCCCTGCAATAGCAGCAACAAGCTTCCCTTCCCTGCGCAGAACGGGGAGCTATTGACTATTCATGGCAAAACGTCCAACGCACGGCGGCAGAGCCTGTGGAAAATGACAGCGTGTAACAAGCCTGACTGGCATTTCCTTCACGCTAGTCACATGCCTCCTAATTCACACACGCACAAGCCCTCATAGGCTGATCAAATGACTCCTATCTCTGCGCGCTGCATACCTTCCACAGAAAGAGTTGTTTTATTATGCACATGTACAGCTCTGCTTTCCATCAGTCACCTTGAGCGGATGACTGAGGGCCAGTGTTCGCTCTGTCCGCAGGGCTCTGCAGTCTCTCTGAGGGGCGCAGGCTCCAGCCTGTAAGCAATTTTTTTTTCCTTTTCGTTGGGGGGGGAAAAAAAAAAAGAAAACAAACCCCACAGACAGCCTTCCTGCCTCCCCCTCCCCTTTCTGAGAAGTTTGCTTGGCTTAACTGGGATGTGCCTGGCTACGGGCGCTTTGCCGTGGTACCCACACGGGTGGCAACGGGGTTTTGGCTCAGTGAGGTCCCGTAGGACACTGCCTCTGCACGGGGGATCTGGGACCCTCACTGCCCTCCCAGCTCAGCATCTGGCACCAGGTCCAGGTCACCTGGATCTCTGCATCCAGAGAGCTGGGATGTGCAGGGCTGGGGTGAAGCCAGCCAGCAGCTGGCCTGCCTGGCCGTGGTAATTAGCTCAGCACGGTGCCAGCCTTATTAAGGGTAGCGCAGGTGATGATGACGTTGGCACACTGATTCATTACATCTGGAGGGGAAAATCCGCCTAGTGAATGCTGAAGCACAGTAAATATTTTTGGCTCCTGACAGACTGATCGCTGCATTACGCTGATTAGCCTGTATTTGTGGAACGGAGGAAGTTAAAAATAAGGTTGGTGGAAAGCTACAAGATCAGGAAAGGATTTGCATTATATGGACACCAGCAATAAACTTTTTTTTTTTTTTTGGGTGGTTAAAATTTCAACTTTTTTTTTTCTTTCTTCTCCTCATTCCCTTCTTTGGCTCTTGGCTCCACTGCTAGGTGATAGCCCATAATTTATTTCCTCTTGCCAGTAATATTCTGGAAGGGAGCTGTAAATCTAGAGCACACGCAGTTGTGAAATGATTTCTGAAAGAATTCTTTTGCAAATACGTGGTGAAATCTTGCAGGACGCTCAGGCCTTGGCAGTCCTTTGGGGGTGGCAGAGATGTAGCTAAGCATGCAGCAGCATGTGCGTGCACTGGGGCCGGATGCTTGGACTTTCCTGCAAGTTAGAGGGCTTTGCAAGGTTTAGTTCATGCAGGTGAATGATTAAACCAACTTCTGACTGCTGCTGGTTTGTTTCCTTGCACCCAGGCTCTCACCTGAACCGTCGCTGCGTGGTATATGCTGTTGGGATACCCATAAGAGATCGCCTAGGAATGGTGGATCACTTGGTGCCTACTGATGAATCCTTTTCATCTATAAGGTCTTCTCTGGGATACTTTGGGGACATGACAGCAGGGGTGAGGTCCTACCAAATGCTGCCCTCTCCCCTGTCAGAAGATGACAGCGACTCGTCCAGCTTTTGTTCTTGTTCCAGCCCGGAATCCCAGGTTCTCAGCTCCAGCTATGGAAGCACGTCCAGTGCGGAGAGTCAGGACAGCATCTTTGACTACTTGTTGTCCCAGGCATCTTTGGGGAACACCGCCGCGGCATGGTGGGGTGAAAGGAGATTTCTCCCACCCAGAGTGAAAGAGGAGTGTTTTAGGTTGCCTGAATTTGCTGCGGATATGGAAGACTCTGGACCATTTCAGCCCACGCTTGAGGAAATTGAGGAATTTCTGGAAGAAAACATGGAGCTGGAGCTCAAAGAAAGATCTAAAAGTGAGACCAAGGACTTGAGAGCTTGCAGCCAAGTTTCTGTTGCTTCGCTACAGCAAAAAGACCATATGTTACCCAGCGCTAGTTTCAAAGAGAGTAAAAACGAACAGTTGAGCAGCTCGACGGAAGGTGGCCAGGCTTCAAACGGAGGAACGTCCCTGGAGAATGGCATACCGGTTATGCTCCAAATTCAGCCTGTACAGATCAAACAGGAGTCCAACATGAGCCCTAGTTCCCAAGGACCAGCACAAGAGAACATTAAAATTGCACAGCTCCTAGTCAACATCCAAGGACAGACATTTGCCCTTGTGCCCCAGATAGTTCAGTCATCTAATTTGAACTTGTCCTCTAAATTTGTCCGCATTGCTCCCGTCCCCATTGCTGCCAAACCAATTGGGCCAGGAGGCATGATCCAGGGTCAGACGGGAATCATCATGGGTCAGAAATTTCAAAAGAACCCTGCAGCAGAACTGATTAAAATGCACAAATGTTCTTTCCCTGGTTGTACCAAGATGTACACGAAAAGCAGCCACTTGAAAGCGCACCTGAGGAGGCATACAGGAGAAAAGCCCTTTGCATGCACATGGCCAGGTTGCGGATGGAGGTTGGTATTGGGGTGCAGCAGTGGCTGATCCCTCTTTCCCTTTTGCTCGCTTCACACAACTTGCCAAGCAAATAGGTTTGCACTCTCATTTATAAACAATTTCTGTTCCCAAAACTGGCTCGGCTTGCTTCAGAATTAAGACTTTTTTCTTCCTGTTAGGTAATCTGAGGGATCTGGTAAATTAAATGGTAGAGCATCACGTGCTGCCCCGAACTGTGTGAGTGTCTTTAAAAAANAAAAAAAAAAAAAAAAAAATTGAAGAAAAAGTGTTTTTAAAAAAAAAAAAAAAAAAAAAGAAAAGAGAAAGCCTATCGTAACTTCTATTTCATTCTAAGATGGTCAGATTCAGACTGTTGTTGTAGGCAGGACCTTGCAGCCACATCTGCTGCCTTGCAGATGCTCAGCTGGTATCAGGTGAGGGCTGTGAGTGAGTGGGGTGCCTTAGGGTGGAATCATGTGCAGGGCTGCATGGGGCTCGGGCTGCACGGGGCTACTCATGATCAGTGAAGGGCTGTGATAAGTGAGCACAGTTAAGAGCTGCATTTTGTGCAGTTTTGTAGAAAACACGCTCCATCCCACGCCTTCTGGAAGCACTGGCGGTGGCACTCCAGCCTGCTCTGGGTTTTATTCTCTGCATTGATTGAGAAAAATGCGTGGGTGCTGCTCAAAGTTGCAAAAAGCTGTCAGATGTAACAACATACCCAGAAGGCTGCGATGGAATTGAGCGTTGCTTGAATGGAAGATTGCAGGTTTGATTGAGCAAAGCATTTTGTAGAGGCAATCTCTATTTTTTTTTTTTTTTTAAGACTAGTTGAAAAAATAAAAACTTCTTTTCTTTAAGAAGTTGAATTTTTTTTCCCCAAACTTGGATGGAAGCCTCCCTCCCTCTTTCCAATTAGCTGTGCTAACAGTCTGCCTGCTGGTGAGCACCACAAATTATGATGAGAGCAAAACATAGCCCTGACTCTCTTGTATTAAATTAAACCAGATTTTCTTTCAAAGAGTGTCCCGCAGAGCTTCAGTGAGTACTGGCTAATGAGGAAATGAGTGGTGATCATGGGCAACAGACAAGGTAAAAAGTATTGGGAGAGGATTGAGTAAAAATGCAAGTATGTGAGACATGCAGCCGTTAGAGATGGCTGAACTGGTTTGAGGGAAAAGGTCAGAATGGGGTAGGATCCTCTGTTCCCAAACTGGACCAGTTTGAAGCTTGCCTCTTGGAGGAATCAGTGTAATTAATTTCTTTGGTGGTTTTTATTCTTTTCCTTTCCAGTTTGTGTGGTTGTACAAAGGGGTGGGGATTTTCTTCTCGTGTGTGTGGTTGGCACTGCTGAAGGCTCAGCGGCTGCCTGCTCAGGATGTGCTGAAATCAAAGCCATGCTCTTCAGCGGGTTGGTCCCACCAGGCACAGGCGCTTTGCTCCTGGCCTGTAACGGAGGCTCTCACTCCTGTTTATTTGGGTGTCAGAGTGCATGCCTCCTGCCTGTGAACGTGCCTGTGGGTGTCATGTTGGCTTTCCTCACACTGGAATGGCAGCAAAAATCTCATTTCCGTGGCAAACACATGTGGCACGTGAGGTTTGGGTCTGGTCCACACTGAGACTTATGCCAATGCTTCCAGTGACTTGTGTGGCTCGGGATCAGGAGTGTGAAGTGCTGCCTTTGGGTGACCTTCTCTAGCTCTATCTTCCTACAGAGCTGGCATTTTCCAGGCTGCAGAACCAGGCAGACACATTTAGGGCAATGGGGGGTGGAGGCTGAGCTCGCAGCTGGGTGCTGCACTTGTTAGGGCATGGAGAACATCCTCACCAGCCAGCCACAGCCCCTTACCAGGGGCTGACGCAGCTGAATGCTGAATTGCTCAGCCCTCTTCATTGATCCAGCGTGGTTGGTTTTTGCAGAAGTGCAGCAAGAGCAGTCTCACGTGGCTTACATGAAATGCATCCAGACTCTCTGTCCTCCCCCAGTTTTGTATCATCTTGAATGAATTTAAGCACTAAAACACTGCTGCGCTCTGCTTTCCTCCTCCCTTTCCCCACATTCTTGTGCTTGTGTATTTATTCTTCACCAAAGACACTTAAGATCTGAGCTCACTGAAGATGGTCATTCCAAAAACACAACAAAGTGTTGCCTAGCACAAAGCAGCTGCGTGGGGGGGGGGACTGAAGCTCACCCCGCTCACCAGGCAGCGCTGCTATGGGGCAGCCGCATGCTTTGTCTGCACCAGGGCATGTCTGTGTGCATTGCAGAGCCTTCCCCAGCCCCTAGGACAGCAGGAGAGCCCTGGGGGATGGCTCCACTGGCATAGTGGTCTGTGGCACAGGCTGGCCCCAGCAGCCCTGCCATGTCGGGGACTGGAGAAACTCTTGCTGTCCTTCTCCTGGGCAGCAGCATGAAAAGTTGTGGGAATGAGACAATCAGGTTTAAGTCTCCTGCACATCCTCTGTCTGGAAGCACCTCCCACAGCCTGCCCTGCAGGTGACAGCCCATTTGGCTGGGAGGCTTGGAGCAGGTCAGGGTGCATCCAAAGCATCCCTTGCACCACAGAGCAGAGGCACAGCCTCTGGGACCATGGAGTCCCAGCTGAAGCAACTGACCTTGCTGCCCTGTGAGCCACGTGTCCTCATGTGGCTGGGAGCCACAGGACGCGTGTGCCGCATGTTGGGGAGCTCCAGGATTCATCTCCAAGGGAGACGTGGTTATAGGTGCCCTGGGGCCCCACCAGATGGACAATCCCACCAGCAACTGGGAGCATCTCTTTCATCCTGTGGGGTTGCCCAGTTTCCTTCACTTCTCTTTTGAAGGAGGAATCCTGGAAATGACAGTGAGCTCGGCTGTTGAGGTCTTCCTTGGGGCTTGTTTTTGTTTGAATTTGGCGTTCCATCAGGGATTAATTACAGCCTTCTTGGGGCAGTTTCAGTGCCAGAATGTGCTACAAATGTCATGTCAGTGTGGAGCCAGGCCACCAGATCTCCCGGCTTCCTCGTCCTAACCTTTGCGTTGTTTTTTTGTAAACACACCAACAGCTCGAGGTTTATTTCTGTGGACTCTGTAAGCTGATCTTTCCGTGACTGCTGGAGAACAGTATTGCAACATTCCTGCCTCTTCAGCTAAAGACATCGTTATGAGGCAGCGTGTATTTTTATCGAATGAACTCATCCGAGCTCCCTGGGTATGAGCGGAGCCGCTCGTTCCCGATGTGCTCCTCTTTCTTCCCCGCCATCCATGTGATTCCCGGTGAAATGCACTTGTGGAGCTCTTGTCAGGGTTAGCTGTGTGTGTTGCAGGTGGTGACCTTAATGGCCAAGGACGTGGGATAAGGCAACCCAGCCACATCTGGCTTCACTCCTTCCCTGGGTGATAAACTGGTACATAAGCAGATAGCTCTCTGCAAAGGACAGCTCTGCTTTCCACCCTCTGCTCCCTCTTTTCCTGGGCTTGGTTGCCACCACTGGCAACCAGTCAATTCTCTGCCCAGCCAAGTCCCACAGAGACAGTCTGCACGGGCACCGGCTGCCCTCTCCAGAAAGCTGCTGGGTCCCCCTTGTCCGTAGCTGTGCAAGACCATCCCTGAGGGCTGTAGCACTGGGACCAGCTCACTGCTACAGACCCAGGAGAAGCTCCTGGCCCTGCTGCCCGCATGTGCAGGCTGTGGTTTCAGGAAGCCATGGCTGGAAGGTGCTGGGATGTTAGAGAAAGCAGATCCTAGGGGTGAAGAGAAACTCTTGTTGTAGTCTTTGTGCAGAAGATGTGTCCTGGGCAAGGAACAGGTTGGTGGCTCTGTTGGAGCGCCTGCCTGGTGCTCTTCGTGGTGAATTTGTCTCTTTCACCATTGGGACACCAAAGCAAGGACAAAGCCAAAAAGCAAGAGAATGGGTGAAGGATTCTCCCCTAGAAATGCCCCTTGGACAGACGCATCCTCACCATGCGTTACCCTGAGTGAATATCTCTGCCCTCTCTGTGCCAGCTGCAGGGCTTGCTCTGGGCAGCAGCACCAGAGTGGAGCTCTGTGGGAACTGAAGGAACTCTTCCCAGTGCCTGCGCCCCATTCTGCAGCTCGTGGCGGGAGATCTGTGCTAATTAAAGCCTTTATGTGGAAACTTATTTTTCTTGCATGAAGGACTTATTCATAGGAGCCCAGCAGCCCTGTTTTTCCCCTTTCATAAAAATAGCGTATTCACTGGGTTAGTGATGTGGTATTTTGCTCCAGAAGGGCACATTTTTCTACATGTTCTTTCCCCCCATTTATTCCACTAGTGCCCATGACTTCATTTATTTATTGTAAATAAACAGCTGATACCATTTCTTGCAAGCTCGCTTTCTGTGCTGCTTTTTGTTACTGTTCTGGCAACAAAACACTTAATTGCCCTTTGTCAGGCAGCAAATTTTTTGTACCTATCTGGACAGGCCTGTTATAGCATGACACTGTTAGTTAACCCTGTGGCTCCCAGTCATGTCCAAGCTGGAAGAAGAGCCAGCTGCTGAGACCAAAAGATTCGCTGAGTTGTGTTCGGTAAAGCCTGTAGGATTTGTGATGGCTATTTGGGGATTTTTCTGTTGGAAAGTGGGAAAGAGCTAAAACCAAAATTACTCTGGGGCGTAATTTGGTAATTAAAGTCTCAATTGTGTTTTCTGTTTCCCCCATGCTAATAGCCACTGGGGCCCACTCAGATTTCAGCTGTTACACCACTGAGCATCTCTGGTACTGACATGCTAAGGCCACTTTTTTTTTGGCCAGCAGGAGCATGTACAAAGGCCAGTTTTTGGCTGGATCTGATAAGCCATGTAGCGTCTGAGTAGCTGTGTCTGGTTGTTTTCTGGGGCCCATCTCAGCGTGCATCTGCTGTGGTTCTGGTTGTGGGAGCTTGGAGCAGACCTCACCTGTGGGATGTTGGTTGTTCCCACTGCTTGAGAAGGATCTGTGCTTGGATTTGCAGGAGAGAAGCTGTGGGGCTGCCTTTGGAGGGATCAGGAGTAGAGATGTTTCAGTTGAGCCCCTTCTTATTGGGCGTAGGGCAAGCTTTCTACAAACATTGCCTCCATGCATTGTGCCAAATCCATAATTTACATAGGACGAGGTTGTCAATTGTGTGTTTTCATCACTGCTGACCATTCCTTGGGACCAGACGGGCTCTGTTGTGTGTTCTGGCCCTTTTCATTTGCATGTTAGGGCTTTTCCTCAAGCAGTCTCCCAGTGGCCTGAGGGAATGTTCTGGGGCCATGAGAGAATTCATTCATTAGTCTCTAACGGCTTCTTCTCTCTCGCAGGTTCTCCAGGTCAGATGAGCTGTCTCGGCACCGGCGTTCCCACTCGGGGGTGAAGCCCTACCAGTGTCCTGTCTGCGAGAAGAAGTTTGCTCGAAGCGACCACTTGTCCAAGCACGTGAAGGTGCATCGGTTCCCGCGAAGCAACCGCTCCGTGCGCTCTGTGAACTGACCGGTCCCGCTTCCCCCCGGCCCAGCCGTCCTACAGCAGCCGATGACAGCACTTTGCTCACTACATTTCTAGTGATAATTTATTTGTCTTCACGGAACAGTCAATGCTGTTACTTGATACCACCATATCTGAGTGTCCCATGTCCTTTAAAGATGATTTGAGAATGAAGTTCTTTTTGGGTCAGGGGAGGGGGGTGTTTCTCCTTTTTTTTGTAAGGATGCTATTTTCCTTTCTTTCTATCTTTCCCTCCTTTGCTGCTGCTTCTTTTGGAAATTACAGTGTTTTATTTTTAGCTGTTTTCTGCTGCACAGGAAAATGTAAGAGTTGCTTGCTGCTAGTTAATTATAGCCCTGGCATTCCTGAGGGCTTTGCTCATGTACAGGCCATTCATTGTGAGTTTTTATTAAGCTGCTCTATTTGTCCAGTTTGGAAACAGCAAATTCCTTTTGAAATGAAAACAACTCCTTTGTTTTTGGGTCGCCTGAGCCAAGGATTTGTAGGGGCCGGCCATAGAAGGAGGAACAGTGGGAGTCGGGGAGAGTGGGAGGCGAGGCATGCAGGCGCTGGAACGTGCCTCTGTGCTGCTCTCGTTTCTCCAGCTTGCATTTACCTCATCCTTGGTTAGGGATATATAAAAACATGTGTATATAGTCATACACACACACACACATACATACATATATATATATATATATGCATATATATATATATATATATATTTAAGCAAAAACATGTCCTGAACAGACCCAAAGCTCAGGCTGGATGGAATGGCTTGGCGTGGAGGCCTTTTGGTGTGGCTCACTGCATCCCATGTGCATGCTTTTCCTGTCCTGTGCTGCCACTGAGGGTGAAAGGATGCCCATGTGTCAAAGGAAACGCTGCTTTCCTCTGATTATGGTTTGAAGCATCCACTGTCTTTAGCAGAAGAGCAGATGCTTAGCGCATAAAGCAACAGGAGGCTGTGTGAGATTGGCTGTGCTCTGCTCCTGGTGAGCACTGAGCACCCGTCTGCACGACTCGATGCCTCACTGGCTGAGGCTGAGCCTCTCTTCCCCTGTCCGTCCGTCTGTCCTGGTGTACCAGTACCCAAGGGAGGGTGCAGCCCTGGTGGGACAGCACCAGGAGATCTTCTGTCCCAGGGTGAGCTTCAGTGCTGAGCCTTGCCTTACCAACAGCCATGTCAGAGCTCCACGCAGCTGGGGTGGGCGAATGGGTGAGAACAGCAGCCGAAAGAAACAGATCTGTATGGGAGCTGGCTAAGAAGGGAATTTAAGCAAATAATCAGATGGTAGCAGGCAAGTGATTTTGTTTGCATTTCTTCTTGTTTTTTTTTTTTTTTTTTTTTCCTTTTGAACTCTGGAGATTGTAAGAAGCTTTAGAAGAAAATAGAATTCAGTGATTAGGAACGATTTTATAATGGGTGTTGCATTTATTTGCCATTTGAAGACGGCATCTGTTTGTCTTTTTGTTGGCAAAATGGGAAATAGAAAACTGCGATCCTAGTGCCAGGTAGAGCAGGAGCCCGCGCTGTGTAGAACAGCAGGTCTAGCTAAGGCAAACGCATTCCTTTTGTCCTCTAGAAATTAATATAAATGAACTATCATCTATTGACTGGTTTATATCACATCCTATGAATGTATGTAAATAAAACTGTACATAGATGCATATCTATATAAAATATCTTTTAATAACGTATCAAAATTTGTGTAAATTGGAAAAAAAAATACTATAAAGCCAGTGTACATAAGTTACAATTCTGTATATTTTCTTTTGTTCTTCATAAAAATATATTTACTTTGACAATAAAATGAAAATGGAAATTTTAAATCCCTTTTTGAAATTATTATTCATCAATTTCCTTTGTAGCCAGCTCTGTAATCAAGACGTTAATGCTGGAAATTTTGATGCACCCGGATGTGACTTTTCAGGCGCTGGGTAACAGGGAGGTGATGGAGCACACCTTGAGTTGCCTTCGTTTTTTCTCACCTCGATGTTCCTGGGAGGCACGAGATGTCTCGCCAGAGCCCTCACGCCTTGCCTGGCAGCTGCTGGGACCCAGATGCCTTCTGTGGTTTTTGCCGGCTGTGGAGCAGGTCTGCCGCTGCAGCCAGACTGTGGTCAATAAATTAGAGCAAGCAGGTTCTGAGGTTTTGAGGAAATTCAAGCTCTAGTGCCTAGTGTGAAGGAGCAGGGCTTCAGAGTGTGTTTGAGGCTGGGACGGTGACTCACTGTGTGACTTAGGGCAAAGGGCTCCGTTGCCATGTGCCTCAGTTCCCTTCTTGTAAAATGGGGATAATACTGCATCGGGGTGACACTGGGGGACTTGACTCATGTGTATGCAATCCTTGGATGGAAGGAGCATGCAGTAAGACCAGTAGTCACAGGATTGGATTGCGAAATAGCTGCTCAGCACGATGAAGGTCTTGGTGCCAAGGCACTTTGGTTGGCTCTGCTGTGAATCCCACGTCTGGAAGAGTGGTGTTGGGACCTGTGGTACGGAGCATGCCTCAGGCCTGAGGAGAAGATGCCCTGTCCTGCAACAACTATTGCTTCCCACGTGCAACAATGTGGGCACAAATGTGAGATTCTTGTGGCTTGCAAGCTGGGACATCTCCTGCTTTCAGGTGCTTGGCCTTCACTGTTAGAAGAAATCGGCAGTTACCTGAGCCTCCATGGGAGCAGTGGTGCAGCAGGTCCAGATCTTCTTCCAGCAAGAATCACACTGAGACTAATGGGCACCTGGAGGTTCAAGGGTCTCCCTGAAGTACAGCCACCAAAACACCTGAGGAGCCAGGCTCCTCCAGATCTTGGTTATTGTTCCCAGAGCACCCCTATGAACCTGGCAAGAGGACTGAGGGATGTGACAGAGCAAGCTCTGGTCACTTAATGGTGGTGTTACCTCCTGGGGTGTAGCCTGAAGACCAGAGTCCTAAGGACAGCTGTTTTAAGAGTTCTAATTGCATACCTGCTGTAATTAGCAAACCTGTACCAAGAGGATCACCGATTCCCTTCTGTTCTCACCCACCAACATTCTGCATTAAACGAGTTGCTTTATATTAACCAGCTTCTCAGTCTCCTCCCCATCTCCTCTGGAGTTCTGATATTGCTGTAACATTGGGCAACGCACCCTGCAGAGCACTTGGGGCAGAAGTTGTTATTTTTTTTCTGCAAGAGGCAATACTTAGAGCAAAAGTGGAGCAGCACAAAATGCCTGCTGTTGGACCACAGCAGCCAGAAATCTAAGCTATGTTTTAGCCTGGGATATTGTCCATGAAAATGCTTATTCTCGTTTTCTTTTTTTTTTTTTTCCTTCTTTTTCTTTCTTTCCCTTTTCTCTTTTGAGTACAGTTTGCGAGTGTGGTTTGAGGTGTATTGTTATTTTTTTTCCCCCTGGTTTTAAAGGCTCACCTGTAGGGAAATTTAAGTGAAAGTTGCAGCATTTTACTCAGAAAAGTAGGGTCATTTTTGCTGTGAAAGGAGAGTTAGATCTGCATGAAAGTTAGTGATGTTTTCAGGGGTTTGTCACCAAAAAAAAAAAAAAAAAGGTTAAAATTTTAAAAAAAAAAAAAAAAAGGTTGGGGTGTTTAATTACTGGCCTGTCTGGGTTTGGTTATAGGTCTTGCTTACTCTTGGAAAAAAAAAAGGTGGCCTTGCCTTAAGCCTGATTACTGTCTGCCACCTGAAGATAAATGTATATTTAAGTGCTTTGATGCCACAACTGTAGATAGGTTTATTATGTCTTTGCTTTTGCAGCTCTGAGTGGTAAAGCACAGCATGGCATCATTATGCATATGGCTAAGTCCCATTGACTTAAGACATCTATAATTGGATTTCTGAGGCATGAATGGACACATGTGCAGTGTTACAGCCTTTATATAATGACTGAGAGCTGGTTCCTAATGCTTGTGGTGCTCTGTGTAATTCTGAATGGTTTCACTGGCAGTTTGTGGCTGTTTATAGACTCTTCATCAGAACTGGTGATGGAGAAACAGCGTTATGAGGAGCTGTCATCTGGGAAGGTCATGCTCAAGGTAAAGACTAAGGATAAGACATAGGAGTAAAGTGATATTTCTGTAAGGTGACCTGACTTCTTTGACCTTTGGCTAAATGAAGGGCAGTGGAGTGATGTGTCCGAGACCACAGAGCAAAGCAGAGGGAAAATGGGAACAGAACCAAGATGTCTGAAATCTCGTTTGCCCCAGACAGTGGCACAGACCAAACATCAATAGCACACAGCAGGTTATAGAAGTCAGAGTGAGAGGACGTGTAAGTGAGACATCAGATAAGCAGAGAAAGGTAAAGACGGGGCATGAGATAAAGTCAGGCTGCACTGATAGTGTCTACTTTTGGAAAGGATGCCAAGGAGAGAGAACCGAGAGCTTGCTTGCCAGTGTGTAGTGCTTGGGAGTCACCCAGGCAAAGCTCCCTAAAAAGGGTCCTGTTCCCCTGGCCGTGGAATATGTTTGCCACAGCCCCCTGCTCCCTGCCCTTTCTGTGTGTTGTTTCCACCTAAATCCTCTTGCTGGGAGCGTTCTCCTTGTCTAAATGGCCACTGTACTTTTAATCCAAATAGCCAGGTGACTCCAGCACAGAGCCAGTGGTGATGAGCCAGCGTTAATTATTACCCCAGGCCCCATGGGTTATGTAAGCCTGGGTGTGCTGTACCATGGGCTCTTGGCTCGGACCTGCCCTCCCCATCTGGAAGAAATACCAAGGACCTGCTAATGCACACAGAAAGCTCTTTGGAGCCCGCTGGGATTTTCCTACTCCCCTTCTGACAGCACCTATGAAACCGTTATTCACTCTGCTCAGTGATTGCCATGCTGTGCTTTCTTGTTATTCAGAGACATTGCTTTTAAAGAATGAGTTGTGCTGAGCTCCCACTGACTTCAGTGCAAGCCAAGGACAGTGACTGCCATGGCTTACTTGGGGGAGAAATCCCCAGCTAAGGCAGGGACCGCAGATCCCAGCAGGTCCTTGGCTTTCCTTGCTTGTTTTTTTCTGGAACACAGTGCTTTTGTGACTATCAATCTCTTATTCTACAGGCTTTAGTTTTGTTAAAGCTTGCTGGGGAGGTTTGAGGGTGTGTGATGTGTGAAAATGAGATGTTGTGAAGAATCTTCTGGTCTTAACAACTAGTGTGTGTTCCCATGCAGCTGCAGAGATGGGACTTGGTGACTTTTCTGGTCCAATGTTCCTTTATTGCTAGGTTTGTAGCTACTCAGTGCTCAGCATTTCACAGGGCTGAGCTTCAATCTGCTCTGCCAGCTCTGCAGGTCTTCCTCCAGCCGAAGCTAGAGCATATCCTGCAGCTCTTGCCGCATTCCCTATCCAAGTACCACTTTTCCAATGGTTTTGTGGTCAGGCTGACTCAAAGCCCCTGTTAGTATTTGGTCTCCTGCATAGCTATGGCTGAATGAACCTCTTGGCTCCTGGAGACATCGTTGCAGATGCTTTCATCAGCTCCCCTGTCCTGTGCTATGGAGCGTGTGTGCCTTGCCCAGTGCCTCGCTGAGCCCCAGCTCTCTGTCTGAGCATCCTGCAGTGCGGAACAACATCCAGCAGGGCTCTGGCCAGCACGAGCAGAGGGCAGCATTTGCATCTTTGCGAGCCAAGTGGTCAGGTAAAATAGGAGTGAAATGCAGGAGTGACAAGAAACCCGTGGGAAATCCAGATTTCATCTTGTCATGTAACTCTTCCTCTGCTCAGGCTGGAGTTTTAACTGTCCTAACAGGCAAAGAAAATCAAGGTGAATTAGCCTAGAGTTTCCTGGAATGGAGCAGAGAGAGGAAAGAAAACTGACCCCATTTGATCCTTTCCAGCACAGATGACAAATGCATGGCAAGCAGGCAGGGCTCGGTGTGCTGTGCAGGAGAAGGGTGGTCTCAGCTAGCAGACAGTGGCAGATCTGCCAGAGCGCAGAGCCAAGGGGCAACTGGCAGGGCTGTCATGGAGGGAAGTCCCAAGGCTGCATCTTGGAGAGCTGGTGGGCATGGAGAGATGAGGCTGGTGTCACTCTTTTCTGATCCCCAGGGTTCTTCCTGCTATAATGATGACACTTTTCCTGACTCTGTATCTGATTCTTGCAGAGGCCTCAAGTGAGTTTCAGCACTTCCTTAAGCAGAAATATTATTCATATGATGCAGATATTGGGGCAAGGCACTCTGAGATGTTTAGTGGAAACATCTATCCAGAAATTGTTTTGCATGTGATTGAGGGTGGAGTCCAGCAACAGGCAGAAAGAAAGGTACAAAGAAATCACTGTTTTGTATCTAAAAAAGCCTCTGGCACCTGCATCTCCTATCGACTCCAGTGGGCACCAACTTGAGCCCTGCTACTTATTCCGTTGTTATAGTTGCGAATGCAGAGATGAGTCTGCTGGGCTGAAAAGAGTCCAGGCATTCAGTACGCCTGCCTTCCATAAGCGAAGGAGTGACGTGCATGTTGGAGTTTGGCTGTTGACTGCTGACTTTTTCTGAGAAGCCTATAAACAGCAGCCAGGTAGTCTCTCACTTTTTGTTTCTCTGGTGTGTTGTTTTTCCATGGACAGCATGTCCTAGACCTTAGAGAGCTGGCTGGGGCTCGACTCATTCAGACTGGCTGTCCCTGGTGGCAGATAATGCATTGGGGAGGGCAAAGGGCTTGGAAATTTCATTATGTCAGAGTGGCTGGAAAAACACTCGGGCTGTGCTGTGCTGAGGGCAGCAGTGTGTCCACATGCGGGCTCATGGAGTGGAGCTGAGGTCTGAGTATGGCACTATGGGGCTGAGACACGATGTGAGCATCCCGGGGCAGGGCTGATGCGGGAAGCCCCTTGCTGTTGGTGAGACCCTGAAGCCTGAGGAGTGGGAGAACAGCCTCTGGCAAGGGAAAGGCCTCTTCTGGAAGTGTCAGGGGCTGCTGTGGAAGAAGCTTTGGCTGGAAGGGGAGTACGGGGCAAGGAGTGATCTGTCCTCCCCAGAAAAAACAGTTAGCGATTTACAGCTGACAAGTTTGCTGGTAAACTCTTCCTCTTGCTCCCTAGGAATTAATGGTGCAACTGGAGGGTGTTCATTTACCTGCCACCTGGGACCTTTAGTCTCATCACAGTGTACTCCAACAACTGAAAAATAAACACACATTAGTAACACATTTCTCTTCAAGGGAGCGTTGGTTTTCTTTGGCACCAAAGCTCACAACAGCCCTTCTCAAGCATTGCCCGGCTGCCTGAGTGCTTACCCCACGCTCAGTGTTGCTGGCAGAGCCTTGTGGATAATCCAGTCTTGTGCATGAGATCAGAGGCTTCCATGAGTTTAATGTGAATCAATCTGTGTCATGCCTCAGGGAATGGTTAGCAAATTAGAATTGGTCCTGATGACTTCACGTGAGTTACCTGATACCCTGCTGCAGATCCCTGGTGTGGCTGGAGGACCATGAAACCAGGGAGAGCTGGAGCCACCTTCCTCGCTTTGCTCCAACAGTTGCACACTGATCTCCATGGAACAAATTAGCTGGGCTAAATTAATAACAATATTTGCCATTTCACTAGCATTTCCCAGCTGAGGAGCTGAACATGCTTCCCAGTGAGGAATTCAGCCTTTCAAGCCCCCTGAGGAGCAGCTGTCACCCTCATTGCGCAAAGGCAGAAAATGGACTTAAATGATTTGACTAATATTTCTTGGGGAGCTTGGAGCAGAGCTGAACAGCAAACCTGAATGCACAAATTTGTTCTCACAGACCCAGGCCTCAATCACAGCTTAATCATGTGATGTGATTTCGAGACGTGTGTACATTGATGTACAGGCCTAACGTCTGCACTGCAGAAAACCATGAGGGCAAGCACAAGGGATGACAAACGTGTTCATTTCGCTGATGTAGTATGAGTGACATTGGAGCAGGTGTGCTGTGGTCTTGCAGCTGCTGCAGGAGCCTGGAGAATAGAAAGAGACAACTTGGCTGTATTTGTGGCTTTTTGAGTCCTTGCAATGGCCCTGGGTGGCATCTGCAGATGGGTTCTTGTTCCTCTTCGATGGGGACCATTTGGCTCCCACAGTAAATGGCAAGGAGAAATCCAGCTCAATTTCTTTTTATTGCTGACTTTGTCACTCCATAAA
This sequence comes from Alectura lathami, assembly GCA_013399715.1. Taxonomy (NCBI): domain Eukaryota; kingdom Metazoa; phylum Chordata; class Aves; order Galliformes; family Megapodiidae; genus Alectura; species Alectura lathami. Next base: position 988,738 of record VXAV01000139.1, on the reverse strand, counting down.
GCACTTCCACACTGTTAAAGATGTCACCCTTATGGTGTGATCAAAAGGAAGCTGATTAGCACCCTCAGAGGTTTCCTTGTGCTAAAATCCACCCTGCACCTTGCTGGATTTTCCTGTTTGCCTGCATGCAGCTTTTCCTTCCTTGACTTTGATATTTTCTGTTTATCAGGAATCTTCTCAAACACATTTGTTTTAAAGAAGATGACTGATTGCTGGTGCACCATGAGCTATCTATCTAGCTGTTGTCTATAAACACCAACATTTTAGATTGCATGAGTGCTCATTTTGAAAGATGGCACAGAAGATCTAGTCCAATTAAATCTCTGCTGTTTATTCTGATATTTCTTCAACTTCTGCGACTAGGTAACTTGTGTTGGAATTAATAAACTCTTCATTGTGATAAGTTCTAATTATATTTTCAAGGCAGTTAACTGGATCAACAAATACCTAGTCACTAGCTGGAGTGATGTGCTCTTGAGAAAGAGGTTTTTACTTGCTTTGTTCATATCAAGTGGGTAAGTATCTCCAACCCAGAGAGAAACCTCACAAGTAGGGTCTCTGTGTCATAGATGAGGTGTATTTGCAAAGGCAGCAGGGACTCTAACAAGATAAACAGGGCAAAGAAAGCACATTTAGGGCTGTCCAGGAAAAAAATTCAGTTTCACTAGGAAACATTGAAATAGGAGAGCAAGAGTGAGAGCAGAACGGCTAAGGCAGTGGCAGGCAGTCCCCAGGGATTGCAGCTGTCCTTGTTCAGGTCCCAGAGCTGCTGGGCTGGCCCCTTGGTGCCGTGACCTGACAGTGTTGGGTGTTTGGAAGTGATGTTCTTTCCTCATTTACTTTCCATTGAGGCTCCCCTTGTGAAATAAGCATGTTGTGATTTAACCAGGAAGACTCTTTTGATGAGCTAATGTTAAAGACAAATAAAAAATTCTAATGCAAAACTTGGCAGCCAGCTGGGGGTTATTTAAGTGAGATGCTGATTAGGAACTTGCTGAGGTCATGCAGCTGTGCAGCAAGACCGAGGAGTGCAACCCAGCAAAAACACTTCTCTCAGTTTGCCCGTGAGGACCCCTCATGAGGCCACGTCTGTGTCCACATTAATGGAGGAGCCTGAGGCTGGTACAGGCAACAGTGGGTTTTCCATAATCCACTTGTTTCTGCTGTCTGCACCTCCTATCCTGTCTGCACAAGGTTTTCCACCAGTCAAACCTTTTTTGTCAAGTGAGCTTCAGATTTTGTCAGGAACTTCTCTTTTGGTCAAATGGGAATTTTCAGGAGAACTGTCTGGTTTTGTTCTCTTTGAATTTGATTTTTTCCTCACTTTTTAGCAACCCCAGAAACACTATTTTTATGACAAGGCCATTTTCATACATACAAATGCAACACCAAAGAGATCTGAAGACCCAGCCAAAGTCTTCAGGCCTTTCACATGGAGGCAGCCACTTGTGTGGCATTTCTGATTAATGTTGTAATGTGACAGCCACTATAACGAGGGAAAAGAGAAAATCTGACAGAGAAAACATGCTTAGATCTGCTAGGTCATATTCTCAGTCATTTTTAAGCAGTACTCTCTACCATGCTTTGCTTTCTCTGGTCCGAGGTATTGCTTAAGCAATACAGTGGCTCCAGGTCCCTAATTTTTTAGATGGGCACAAGGACAGTGGTGGCCTCCTTGACAGAGGTAGAAACGTGATTTGCAGATCTGATGTCCTACCTCATGTTTAATCTGCAAGGCTGGCTGCCAGGCTGATAAGCAGCACATGGATTTGGAGCATGTCCCATTCAGGCTCCGAGTGCAGAAACCAAGACGAAGAAAGGTGAAGTCTCAGCTCTGTTAACATTGGCTAAAGACTTACTGAACTGATCAGAGCCACAGCTTCACCCCTAGTTTGTCCTCAAGCAGCCTCCTCCCTCAGGGCTAATGACTTTGGGCTGGTTCCAGGTGAGAATCCTCATTTTCACCAGGGCCTGGGGCTAGCCATAGGGCTCAGCTGAGGGCATTTCCAGGCCCCTGTAAGGGGGTGGCAGCAGTGTGGGTGTATGTAGCTTGGGGCTGTGCAGCAAGGTATTGTTTGGGTGTGGGCCTCTCCAGGGAGATCGAGGAAGGAGACCACAGTGAGGAGCAGCTGGACTGCACAGAGATGCTTTGAGGAACCAGCCTTCAGCAGGCAGTGTGCTGAGGAGACTGTCGTTGGTGAGGGTCTTCTTGAGAAAAGAGGGTCCCTGCAGGGGTGAAAGAGGCTTGAGGCTGGTAAGTAAAGATGGTGGTGTTTGAGCCTGCTTAGTGATGAATTGTGCTAGGAGGTTTTCTGTCTGGGGTGTCAGGGCCCGACTGAGTTTGGCCTTGTTCAGGGGGTTATAAGATGGGCCCCTGCATCAGGTGGCCAGGCCCAGGCTGTGCTGTAAAGTAAGTCTTGGGACTATGCTTTGTCCAGATGTGCTTTCCTTTCTCCTCTTCTGGCACAAGAAGAGAGGGCTTCCTCCTGCTCCATTGTCATCCTGTGAAAGCAAACCTCAACCGTTTATTTGCCTTTTCTCTGGATAAAAGATGTGGTGCTCTGGCCTGTAAAGGCAAGCATATAGGCTGTATTTTGGGAAGTGAGGAGAAGCAAACACTACTTAGCCTCTGAGCTACAGAGTTTCCTAGTACAGGGCACGGTCCAGATTTTTCCACATGTGGGCCTGAGCCCAGACATCACCCTGACAACATGTGGGAACATAAATACAAACAAAAATAACTTCCAGATGAGGGATGTATGCAATGTTTTGTTTTACTGGCATTTATGCTTGCTTATTTGGCTGAGGTTGACAATTAACTCCGCTTATTGCAACAGGGTAGCAGGAGGGTGCTAGGAACGCCGAAAATGCCAGTTCAGCTGAGCCTGCATCCCAAGGGGGGCACAAAATCCATGGCAGCCATCTCGGGGAGGCCTCACACGATGGGCAGAGGGAGGCAGGGCCCAAGAACAGCCTTGTAAGGGTGGAATTGCTTGAGAGACCCTGACCCATGATGGTTGAGGAGCTCTTTGTGTCCCATCTTGTGAGCCTCCTCTTGTCTGACTGTACTCCTTCAGGTCCCCTCTTGTGATGTCCTCACAGACCTGGGTAGGACTGCACCCTTGGGAAGTGAGAGCCGTTCCCTGAGCAGAGGAGGTTTTGTACTTTCTTTTCCCTTGCAAATGATATTAGTGGTTTTCAAGGTGATTTTTGGCTGGGAGAACCTCTCCACAGTCTGATTTCAGTGGAGCAGGGCTGGTTTGGGAGAAAGGAATGATACTGGGGACTGCATCCCCTTGTCTTATTTTAGCACGTGTATATGTGTGTGTATATTTATACAGATATAGACTTCCCCCCCCCCAGCATATAACATTACTTAGAGCAGTGTATTTTAGTACTACCAGGATGTTCATGCATGATTCTGTTTGCACACCTTGGAAGAGATCCTGGTTTACCTGGCCACAATTTTCCTGCTGTTTTATCTCCAGCACTTCAGGGCAATATTATGGCTACTGGTTTAAAGCTGGTGAGAGAAATAAGGGCTGACTGGTGTTGGGTGCCCTTGTATCTACTTATCTTTTATTCTCTGGAAAACAGTCTGTGTCTGTACCCGGTTAGATTACAATAGCTAGTGCCTGATGTTGCTGCTTTGAGTCTAAGAAATCTAAAAATAACGGAATAAATCATTCAAATAAGGCAGTAAGTAAACAGATCTGCCCACCTCTTTATTAATAAACACATGCACACAAATCTAAATGTCTATATTAGAACATGGCTCTGCATCTCCTGTGGGTAAAAAAAGAAAAACACCTGGCAAAGACCGAGGGCAGTAAGGCAAGTACAAAGTTTCCACAGTAAACATATTTGTGTTTGCTAAGCAAGTGTTGCTTTAGGAAGGCAGGCGAGCAGGAGCAGTCGCCTGCAGAGCATCAGATTACCAAGCAGAGGGAGAGCCGTCTCTGACAGCTGCAGGTCTACAGATCACAGCTAGATCACATGGGGGGGG
>VXAV01000139.1:958094-984518 GCA_013399715.1 Alectura lathami | reverse complement strand
TCAGTTTTTTTTTTTTTTTTTTGTTTTTTTGTTTTTTTTTTTTTTGGTTTATTTTTTCTGAGGTTTAGCACTCAGAGTGTTCCTTTTGGGGGTGGCTAAGCTAATGCTCTCATTGTCACCCTTGCAGAAACCTCTCAGCTGCCTTGCAAAGCGGTCCTTTCTCAGCATCGATGTAGAGGTGACCGACAGTGAACCTTTTCTGTTTGGACCTGTGGTTGTTTACTGGCAGAGCTGCAACATGGGGGAGAAAGGAGGAAAGAGATGAGGAGGAAGCTGAGGAGGATTGTGCCTGGGGTGTGCCTTTTTTATGGTCTTTGGGGAGGGGTTGTGGCATCCCGATGATGAGTGGTTTGCTTGCTGTCAAGTGGCTGCATCCCTCCTGATGGCTCCTTCTCTTGCCTTCCCATTGCTGTTGGCAAGCTGTGGAGTATGGCTGTCCCAGCCCCACTTGAGTTTCTGGTCCTTCAGAGGGTAAGCTGAAACATTCTGGACAAGGGGCAATAGGACAGTAAAAAGCAAGTAAGGTACTATCTGACTGGGATCCGTTAAGATCTGTGGCCAATTTTAGGGCAGTGTCTGGATATCTCAGGTCTTTGTATGCAGTTTCCTAGCTCTGCAGGTGAGACCCAACAGTAAGGATGATACCTTGTTATAATTAAATAAATTGTCTTGCATTGGATTAAGACAAAGCATCCCATCTGACTGCCTCCAGCAGCAATGGTGCAAAGGTGATGACAGGTTCTCACCAAAGTATGATCTGAGCCCATGACAGGCAGCTACAGCTGGTCCTGGCTCCTCTAATGTATTTTTAGAGCTTCGGGTTTGCCCTGTGCCACCAGCAATGGCAATAAAGACTGTTTTTATGAAACTGTTGGGCAACATAATCATGTTTTACAGTTTTATTTTACATGGCAATTTTACTGACCATTAACGTGCAAAATCTGAATGTTTAAATTACTGGTGTGGCCTTAACTCTGGGTTTGATATTCCGGGGAAGGAAGATCAGAAGTATTAGGGCTACGACACAGTGACGTGCATGGCTGATAGCAGGAGTGACCTGGATGTTTTACCTTGGATCTGCTGATGCTAAATCAGAATCATGAAAAGATGTTCAATCAGATCACAAATGGCAATGAGCTGTCATTTCTTCTGGGTATCAAAGGCCTTGTTCTGGAAAAACCCTGTGGAAAGGACTTTCCATCCCCAGTTGCTCCTAGAGAAACTTGCTGCCTTTGTTGGAATAGGACAGTCTTGACAAATGACTCTGTGTAGTTTCTAGTTGCATCCAATGTTTTGTGCCAGTGGCTACTGTCTGCAGTGAGATGTCCCAGAATGAAGCTGCAGGCAGGGGAGTATCTCCAGGATGGACAGAACTCTTTTTTTGAGACAAATTTGGAAGAGAAAGAGAGAGGTGTTTTTCCTCCTAGTATTTTCATGAAAAGCTATGTTCATTTGGGACAGGTGTAGTCAGAGACACGTGGAACCCAGTCTGGGAAGATCCGAGCTACAGGAAATTGCTGAAAGCAATGGTCTGCTGAAGTCCTTTGGCAGTCACGCTGAAGGAGGTGTGTGCTTTGTTCCTAAAGTAGGAGCTGACCAAGCGAGGTATCTCAGATACAGCCTTCCCTGAAGTGTCCTTGTTCAACTGGAGGGCAAGCATAAGGCTTAGAGGTCCCTCCCGGCTGTTCACAGGTGCTACGTCCTTGATGAAAAATAGCAGTTAATACTGAAAGCTGGGGAAAGAGTAGCCTGCCAGACATCTGAAACAGCACTGAGGGAGGCTAGACATGGTTAAGCAATAGCAGGGGATGGGTCACTTCATTTTGCTGCAGCAATCTATTTCCATTTGGTTCTGCTTGCTGGGCCCAAGGCAAACTGTAACTCATCCCAGAACAGTTGTCTGAAGGACAGAATCTAAGGAGGCTAAAAATGGATCACTCGTTCTCCTTAGCTCTTGAAATAATGTGTAATGGCATTAGTTTGTGGAAATCTTTTAAGAATGACAATATGTGTATCAAATGATTGTCAGACATTGACAGATCTCTGCCTAGGTATGTTGTTGTTATAATGGCTGGTAGGAGGCAGCCATCAGAGCCCGTACCACTGAGGATTTGGGCATTATCTGGGGCATCTGTGAGATTTTCAGTGGACTCATGGCTCCACAGCTATTTCTGAAGCAGTTCCACAAGGCAACAGCTAATAGAAAGTGAGCTGCATGTTTTTAAACAAATAAAAGTATTTAGGTTAAATATTAACTTCTGGTCATTTCAACTCTGGTAGCTTTGGCCTTTAGGTTGATCATTTAATGAGCTCCTTCCTGTTGCTACAGCAACTGCAACCCTGGAACACCTTGATGTTCAAGTCAGCGAAAAATAAAATAAAGCTTGTTCTGAAATTTGTTTAGGCTTCTATTGACAAGTGTCTGTGCTCAGAGTCAATTGTTCAGACAAACAAGGCTTGGAAATGTACTGCAGGGTTTAATGCAATCCTTGCGCAACCCCATCCCAATCCACCAGCTCTTACGCACTGTTCAAAAAAAAAAAACAAGAAAAAAAAACGCCCTTAAATTTTGTGCCTTTCTCTGACATGCACTAAGCCATTCAGTGATGTCGTTTTAAGAAAGCAAACAGACCCGTTTGTTCTCCTTGCTGAGTTATCATTGTACACGATGTAATTCTGGCCCGTGAACATGCATGCCTTCGTCAATCTGCTGTGCACCAGTGGGTGGCTGAGGTGCGATGTAAGCTGACTTCTGGAAGGACAGCATTCTTCTGCGTCCCCCTTCGTGCATGCCCTTGTATGCGGCACCATGCCAAATCTCAGCTGCTTCTTTTCTGTCCCTTTCAAATGCAACTTCTGGCCAGAAGGTGCTTTCTTCTTGGACCACTTCCAAGTTTAAAGCATTTGAAATTTACACTAAATGCTTGCCTTATTTTACAAACAAGTTCTGGGGTGGCTTCTCAGCTGGTGTAAATCAATATTGCCTTGTTGAATTCACTGCAGCTGTGCCATTTAATGCCAGATGAGATTTTGGCCAGTTGGTTGTGCAGCAGTATAAACCTCAGTTCTCTCGCCTTCTCTGAATGTTAATCTTATCGCTGTGGCTCTTTCTAATTTTCTAGGATAATTATTCTTTCATACTGCTATATCTGAGAGCAGGAGCAGCATACACTTTCCTTTCTAGGAAGAGTGCTCTCCCTTAGAGAGGTAGCAGTACTTTAATGAAACGTAGGGCTGCAGATGCATAGCTAAGTGCTCATCAAAGCTGATGGCAAAGCTGTTATTGCCTTTAGTACACAGTCTCAGAGGCATCTAGTTTGAGTTGTTTCACCATTGTTTTTGAGCATAAATCTTTATGGCCTGATTACAATACAGCTGGCAGGAAATGGCTTTTTTTCCTTATCTTAAGGATATCTTAAGGAAGGATCTTAAGGAACATTTGAAGCCTTCAAAAATAATCCTGCTTCATGCTGAGGTGAACTAACAGCTCCCACACTGGAGGATCAGCCTGTTGTAGCTAGCTAAAGCTACAGTAATCTGGATTTTTTTGGGGGAAGCTGAGACCTACCTCAGACAACAGTCTGAACCAAGGCTGCCTGAATGAGAGCCACCTGCATTGGGGCGGATGGCCAGGCTTTGCTATTTCATGCTTTTCTTCCTGCCCTGGTTCTGCAAAGTACACTCTGGACCTGAGATAACATTTTTCCTGAGCTGTTGCTGTGAAAGCTATTCTCAGGATCTGTTTCAATTTCAGTGAGTCTGCATTTTCTATCAAAATAGCATTTTGTCAAAAAACCTCCAGATTGTTTCTTATCCAAAGCCTGATAAAGTCAATGCAAAACATTCCACTTTGAGAGAACTTTAATTAAGAATACCAGAATAAAAGCATAATCACATTAGGAATTTGCTCTTGTGACAGAGGTCTGTATTGATTTTTTTTTTTTTTTCTGCACTAATGAAAAGTAGGAATGGGTCTATTGAATAAGGATTTGGACTTCCAGTTTGAAGAAATGGGGTACAAGACAGGTTCATGCCTGTCAGGAAGCTTGTGTTCCTTTCCTTGCTAGAACAGTTGAACAAGGATAGTCTGCCACAAAGGACAGCCTTGACCACATGGTAGTGTTGTGGTCAGACGTGTTAATACAAGTCCACTCTGATATAAAAAACAAAAACAACAAAGCAAAACAAAAACAGATCATAAACCAGAAATACAGGCCTTTCTTCCTCCCTTGAAACTTTTGGCTGATAGACCATCATAGATTTTAAATATGTCTGGAAGAAATTCAAGAGGCAACAGTTGCAACATCATTGCTTTAAAAAAAAAAAGTATATAATTAAAAACAAATGACAATAAAAGACAAAAGAAATTGCTTCTCATCCTAACTTGTTCACGGGCATGTGTATGTATACACACACACTCAAAATTTTGGTGAGCTATTAGCCTGGATGTTACCCAAGTCTTGGAGTGATCCCATTCACTTGGGAAGAAGAGGAAAGAAAAGCTGCCAATTTCATGCATCAAGTGGAACAATAATCCTGAACTAAGAGAAAATCTTCCAAGTCTTCAGAGGGTGAATTATTTATCTGCTGACATAGAACAATACGCACTTTGTAGTTGATGTATGAGATTTCCTATGTACGTTGCATTAGAAAGCAAAGGGGTGTGGAGCTGTATAAATATACCTTTTTTTCTGTTTTTCTTTTAAATAGGGAAACACCCATTCCCTTCACAGCTCTGAAATCTATAATTAGGCGCAAGGGAACCCAAATGTCTCTAGCAGCTCTCTCTGAGGTGTTTGATTGTTATGTTACTAGGATCAAGGATGCTGTTGGCAAAAGCTGTCGGAGTCAAAGCCCTGGGATTTTCTGTCAGTCCCCAGAACAACTCTGCTGGAGCATCCCAAAGGCCTCAATCAGTACACTCCAGTTGCTTTCTAATTTCTTCCTTTTTTTCTCCTCCTGTGTTGTTTTGTTTCTCTGGCTTTGACTGCAAGCTCTCATCATAAGAATCTTGTCTCCAAGATTGCCTGTAAAACATGTTTTACCCTTACACTGTTGGGAGGACAACAGAAACATGGCCTGCATCTCAGCAGGGAAAAGCCACCTTAGAAAGCAAGTCTTCATCCATTCCAGGCTTGCCAAGCCTTGGCCTTCAAGCTGAGACCACAAGCAGGAGGCCTGGCTGAATGCAGTTGCGGTTGGGTTTTCATTGCCTGAAGCTCTGAGTGCAAGAGCAGGCTTATTTTACCAGGGAAACACCTGAACTGTTGTCACTTTGCAACATCATCAAAAAAAGTTACTAAAAAAAACATGTCATATAATTAGCAGCAGTTATCTCTAGGGAAAAAAGACTTTGTATCCTATCACAAAACTTTTGAGTCAGCTTTTAATTACTTTAATCTTTATTGGAGTTAAGATTTTCTGTGGACAAGTTGCATTGTGGCTTGTGATCAGTGAACTGGTATTGTGCTCTTGGTGGGCAAGATGCTGCTGGGTAAATTGCCAGAGGCAGACCCCAATAGCACCCTTCCATAAAAGCACCCACCCAGCTGATTTACTCTGGAGGATGTAATACCAGTTTATGGGCTATAACAGAGACATTTAGCAGTGTTAAACACAATTATCTCCTGATGGAGTAAGTGCACATGCCCAGTAGACAAAGGTCCCCTGCCTGGCCAGTGGCATGACATCACCTGCCCTCTGGGCTGGCTTTCTCAATGGAGAGGCTCAGGGGAGCAGCTGGTCATATGGGTCAGGGTTGGGGCACATTGCGTTGCCTGTTTGGGAGATCAATATAGGACTTCAGTCTCCGCCGTTCCAGCACCTTTCATTGGAACTATCCTCACCTGTGTTTAATGTGGAAACAAGTCAGGTGCACCCCAAGATTGCAGTCAGGACAGCACGGGTGTTTTGCCCAGGTTACTCACGTGTGGTGATTCCTGTCTGGGTGCATTGCCTCTGCTCCTGGAAACTATGGCTTTTGGTGCATGGCCCTCAGAGCAGAAATGCATAGAAAAAAAACACGCATGGAGAAGTAAAAGAATACAATAGTTCCATCTCAGATTCTGCTGTGGAATAACTTCATGCATCAGCTTTCAGAGAGCTCAGTGAGAAGCACAAAGCATCTTTTAGCTGAAACACTGTGGACAGGATGCCAAAAATAAACATTTTTTTGTCTGCCTGAGGAAGACACTGTCAGCTCTTGCAGCATCATTCAGAACAGGAGAAAGCTGTGTGAAAGCACAAGCAAACATGTTGTGGGGTTGTTTCCCCCCCTTGATCTAAGGTGAAGACCGGTTCCTATGGTCAGTCTGGGGGGTTAGTGGTGGTGACTTGTCTAGGCTTTAAACAAGACAGGAGACCGGTTCCAGTTATAGTAGTCAGGCCAAATGCCAATGAAGCTGATTAAATCCATTCCCTCAGGCTCAACTCCCTACCTTGGCTGTTGTTTTGCAAAGGAACATTGATTGTGACTACTGCTGATTGCTGCTTTTTTGATAAAGGTGTTATAAACCACAGTTTTATCTTGTGGTATCAGCTCCAGCAAAGGGAGAAACCACAGCCATGAAACTTTACACCACTTGCTGTGTTTGGTCAGCCAGCTTGGTGCAATAAAAGAGCCTGCACGTACCTCCTTTCAGAGCCTTTGCTTTCTTGTCTCAGGATTGCAAACACCTGCAAAACTCTCTGCAAATATCTAATCACCACCTGTAATGTGACCGAACGGCAGGACTATTCCCAGCCTTCGTCACCTTCGCTGTCCTGGGCAGGGATTGCCAAAGTTGCTCTTTGCCTTCACTTTCTTTGAGCTTACACAATTCAGCATGTTGCAGAACAGCCTGCTGACTGATGAAATAGCTTGCAGAGATGACAGGATGGAGTGTAAATCTTCACACAGCTCCCGCAGCAGGGCCACGTGTTGCTGGGGGCCAAGGTCTGTCAGAAAGCTTCCGTCTCTTTAATCCATGTATTCATGCTAAGCACAACGTCATGATCTGGTATTCTGAAAGAGGAAAAACTCTTTGGCCCCTTTGTTCAAAATGGGGATGTTTGACACGTGCCCACGTCGTGTTGTTGGGGCAGAAGCAGGCTGTCAGCAATGAGGTTTATGCAGGAGCTCGGCTGAACCCTGCCTCATCTGGGCCTTTTTGTAAGCCTTGAGGTGGGGAAATCAGCTCTTTACCTCCTTGGAGAGGTGTTTCTTGGGGACTCAGAATGTGACTGCCTCAGGAACAGGGGTTTGTAGGAAGGGCTGAGGTGCTCCTCTGGCTATGCTCTAGGCTCATCCTGTTGGTGACAGTTCCACACAGTTAGAGTGGGCACGGAAGTAGATGAACCTGACATTATCTGTTGTGTTTGTCTTACCATCACTTCATGTTGCAGTTTTATAAATACTTCATGAGAATATATTTGCTGCAGGCTACAGCGTGTTGGAAGATGATCATGCAGGGGCTTTGCCCTCAGTAAGAGCACAAAAGGGGCAGGAGTGGTCTAGCTTGGCCCAGGTGCTGTTTTCAGACATTTTTTGAAGAGATATGCTGTTCTGCACTCATTTGAAATGCGGCTAAATTGTTTGCAATGAAACAGTTCAGTACTTGCTTCAAGATATCTGTGCATGTGTAGAGCAACGCAGGTAACCCTGCGTGATGCGCACCCCAAGTTTTGTTTCTATATTCAAGTGATGTGAGTGTGTAACTCACAGCTCCTAATGTTCAGAGAGGCTGAAGAGGAGAGGGAAGATTTTCCCTTTGCCTTGGATTCTTTCCTTCACCACTTCCCTTTCCAATAATTTCAGCCCCTCCCTTATGTCCTCACTGCCAGCTTCCTCTATGCCAAAAAATGAGCGCAGAGGGAGCGATGCAGCCTGGGGGCACACCAGTACGTGATTCCCCTGTGCAGTGGGCCACCAAGCAGTGACCGCAGCTACATGGTACAGTGAGCGGCTCTTGGAGGACCCTGCACCTCTCCCTGGACCCATGTGGGTTGTGGTGGTGAGCGGATCCGGTGAGGATGCCATGGCAATGCAGGACATTATCAAATCCATTTAATTTCACTTCTGTGAACCCAGAGGAGAAAGTGTGCCTTCACTCAGCTGAGGTCAGGTAACAATCTGATAACCAACCAGCATGAGAGAAAACAGGTTTTGTGCCTCCAAAACCCTGAGCTTTGGAAGTCTTGGGATGTAATTCTCAGCAGCGTGTGCTGACGGCAAGTCCGTTCCTCCTGAGCAAGGCGCTGCCCTGGGACAGCTGACAGGGTTCACTGAACTGGAAACTTGACCCTCTGTAACTCTTTTTGGACCCTGTATCTGCTTAGCAAGTCTTTCATTTTAACCAGTGCACTCATGTGGCACGGTTTTAATCCTTCACTGAATTTGAAGAACAGTCATTTAAAGTGAAATCTCAGCCTCAGAGGAGTCGGTGGAAATTTTACCCCTGACTTCAGCCACGGCCGCTGCTCTGCCTTTTGTATCCCCGCAAGGTCACCGAGTGCTCGCATGTCTCGAGTCCCAAATGAAGGAGGGGCTCAGGAGGAGGAAGTCAGGGTGCCCAACTGTGCATTAAGGTGCTGCTGCCAAAGGCCTCCTGTAAAGCCCTGGCCAGAGTGGGAATATGTACTTTACATGCCCCATACGCACGGTCTCTCCTCTCTCAGCGTCAAGGCCACAACGTACCAAGCACTTTTGTGAGAAGGAAAAATATGTAAGTAAACAGCGGCAGCCTTTAGCTGCAAACACGTCTCGCCTGGTTGCTCCTGTTTTTGTCCATGGAGCGGTTCAGCTAAGGGAAAGGTGGTTGGAGGATTACCAGAGCAGGGAAAACACCTATTTAAAGTGAAATACTTTGAAATGCTGGAAATGGCTCCGTTGTGCAAGAGTGACAAGAGTTTGCATTGGCCACTGACTTGTCCTTAGCAGTCCTCTTCCTTCTCTTCTCTGCTGCTGGCAAACCTGTGTCTGAGGGTTGTAGAGTGATTCCTTATCCAGAGGGAGCTGGAGCTTGGAGAGTGTCCTCCTCCACCAGCCAAGCGGCTAGCTGGGAGAAATGATGAACAAGAGAACATCTGAGCCCTCTGCAAACACGTAGAGAGATGGAGAATATTGAAGGAAAGGAGGGGGGAGAATAGGACGCTCAATTTATGTAACTCAGGTTTGAGTATTAGAAGTTAAAGGCTTAAACTGAGCAATGGAAACTGTAGATTTGAATGTCAGGATATATTTCCTAACAGTGATTTCTGTCAAGCTGTTGGATAATCCCAAAGGAAAGTGGTGGAAATCTCATGCGTAGAGATATTTCTCAAATTACATTCAGATGAAGGCAGTAGAGAATAGATTCTTGCAAAACACAGTTGAACTAGGTAATTTAGGAGTATTTTCCCATCTCTAAAGTGTGATTTATGCTATAAACACTGCTAGACCCTACAAACTAATCTGTTGTGTTACAAGTGACTCAAACATGCTTGCTTATATTTTTATACCCCTCATGATGTTAAGCGTTGGGTTTGCCAGGAAGAGTTGGTGTATCCAGGACACACTTTACAGTGAATGGATTTCATGAACTATAATTACTAGGCAATAAATCCATACAAGTGGGAAACCCCTCAGCTCTTGTGCTGGATAATAGGAATGGACGAGAACTGACTTTTCTGGAGGGTTACATTTTTGTCTGAACTTGGAAGGAATTAAAACACAAATGCTACTTCTCAGGGGCCAGTTAGGGCAGAGGCCGCAAAATTGTTCTTTACATTAACAGTAAAAAATGTATTTGCACAGCTATTTCTTGGATGGGAGCTAGTGCAGTGACAGCTGGTTTTAATTACGCAAACAGATGCAATAGCTGAGCAATTACAACTTGATCATGGGCCCATGAGAGGTGAGGGGATTTTTAGCAGCCTGTGCTTCAAACACTCCTGTTGGTCAGGATTGAACCCCCAGGTGAAAGATCTTGCACCCAGCACAGCAGTCCTGGGAAGCTGCTGGGAGAAAGACTTTTCCCGTGGCAAGCTCCATTCACGCTGTGGTACACCTCAGTCTGATTTCAGAGTGGTTAAGGGTCCCGGGGAGCACCCAGCTCAGCTGTGGTCCATTGGCTCTGTTAGAGTTTCTTCCCGCTTCCAGTGGTGTAAATGACAGGAGAGTATGTCTAAAGACATCTCTGGGCAGTTCCCTGCCACAGTTTTGGGGAGATGGCAGCTGTGTCTTGCCAGAGGAGTTTGCTACTGATCATCACTGTAATTATTGTCAGTGGTAATGGATTTATTATTGTGCTCAAAACAGAATTCATATTACCACAGACACACTGTAAAGAGAGTTTCTTGTCCAAAAGAGTTTAAAATCTAAGCTCAAATATGGACTTGTTTATCTGTGACTGTTTTAGGCACAGATCACCACAGTACCAGAGCACAGCCAGGCTCACCAACCAACCCCTCACCACCTCACGGAGGGCAGTGGGACTTTGGCTGTCAGTGGCAATATGAGCAGGGTTAATCCTCTACAATCTGTGTTTCTTTATTTAATGTCTTTAATTATTATTTTCCTCAGAGATGATGTACAGGCTATCAACAGTTGGGCCACAGCTTCATCTGCATATGAATGTATACGTCTGTATAGCTGTAGACATATATATGTACAGATGTATACATATACTGTACAGAAGTTAAATAGAAGTAATTACAAGCTTCCAGCTGCCCGGACTCAGCACCATCTTACAATCACCAGTCAGATGGCTGCACTGGAACAAAGATCTAGCTGAGAAAGACAAATATGGGCTCATCAGAGAAAAGATGTGCAACTCCTTGTGCATTCAAGGAATTGTGCAAAAACACAGCCTTTAACGGCTTACCATAAAAAACACAGCTTCTGCATGGGGCTGCGGTCACCACTTCCCCTCCTCTGCTCCAGGGCACGGCCTGGTCACTGTGCCCAACTGAATTGAGGGTAAAGTCTTATTCTGAATCTCAGGCTGTGGATCTGACCCTGAAAATAGCAGCTCTGCCCCATATGAGGTTGGGCTTTCTTGCCTTCTCACTCTGCTTAATGTCACTGACAACTCTGTGTAGGAGGATTGTTCCTGGCATGTGCAAGAGCACTCATGAAGCACTGCTTTGCTGATTAAAACGTGCAGAACGAGCTGCGTAAGTCCTGCCCACTTCCCTCAGGACTCAGGGAGGTCTGCCCAGCCAGGGTGGGCAGCTGAGACCCACTTTGAGTCAGCAAATAGGAGGTGGAATCAGACCTGGCAGGAAAGGGGATCATATGGAGGAAAGTCTAGGCTCCACATTTGGTTACTCCTCTGCCATATGGCCTTGGGCAGACCATTAACCTTCATTCCTACCTATGTGATGGGAATAACAAGCAGCCCATTTCAGCTTAGAGTGGGGACCTCTTAATTCCTTCCAGACTTGTACCCTTGCCATGCAAAGTCTGAATTCATTACAGATCCCAGACCAACCTTTATCTCATAGCGTCACAGATATTTTTCCCTGGCTAGATGCTTTTTCATTGCAATTCCTGCTGTGACTTTCCCAACACTGCCTTTTCTGTCAGTCTATATATTTTTCTGGTTGGAACTGTAGATCTCTGGATAAGCAGTAACAAGTATTGCTTTGAATATTGAGCAATTAGATGATAGAAAGCTCTTCCACAGATGCCAGTAAAGTGGTCTCTGGTGCACACAGAGTTATCACAGTGCTTTGGTGCTCTGTTCCCTTTTGCTTTATTAACCCTGGCCCTGCGGGCATTGAGCAATGATCCAAATGATATCTGTGCTGCACGTACGCGCCATTCTGTTGGCCACTTCTACATGGAAAGATATCAGGTCAGATTTCTGAAGCTGCGTACTTATACTTGCAAATACGTTTGCAACATTAACATAAGTTAGCTTATGCTTGCAAACATCCCTGGTGTATGCAAGGCTGTTTAGCCAAGAAATGGGCACACACTTGCACTAACCCAAGTAGGAACAATTTTCCTCTGTACAGTGGCTGTAGATGCAGCAAGAATATTCTACCCCTCCTGAAGACCTTATACATGCAATTTCTTTTTTTCTTTTTGAATGGTTCATAAAGTGACTCTGACAGAGACATTATGCTTCCTTTGTGTGAGATCTAGGGAATCAGTGTTTTTTTNTGTTTTTTTTTTTTTTTTTTGTGTAAGCGAGCAGAATTTTTTCCAAAGAGGGACTAAGAGAATGATACGGAAAAGAGCAGTCTGACAGAGTAGGGCACACGTTCTCCTGTGGAAAAGCTTATTTCAGTATCACACAATGGGCTTTATTTTTTCTTCCGCTGGCATCTTCAGGGCTTTGTTGGCTACGTAACAGCAACATGTGAACAATATGTTACTCATCAAACGCTACCTGGCATGACTACCCAAAAAAGAATAGAGCAGTGAATAACTATGGCACAGAGGGAAGTGATGACAGCAGCTACATTTTCAAATAGGTTAATTTTTGTTTAAATGGTATCTTGATGAAGAAGGATTAAATGATGTGCGGGAAGTGGTACAGTATGACTAACAAGAGAATTCACAATATCAGAAGGCATATAAGCCATCAGGCATCTACGCATTGGTGGACTGTCAGAAAAAAATTTTGCTGCTTGGCACATGACACCATTGTTGGCTGTTCTTCTAATCTTCCTCTGAGATGTTTCAGCCATTAGAACTATCTCCAGAGGATCCAGTGATGAAAACATAGGCTCTGGAGAGTCTTGTAGCAGCTCCAGGCTATGACTGCATGAACAGGTTGGCCTGAGATAAATTTTGGCTGGTGCTGGTCTGTCTGTTCCTCCTCGGTAACAGCCCAGCTGCCCACCTTGACTCCATGGAGAGTGGAAAGCAGCTTCCCGTGCTTTCATGGCCAAGAAGATGACATTTGTGCAAGCTGCACACAGGCAGTTCTTTGTGGGATGGAAACTCATATGAGCTGTCTGTGTAGCTGCACTCAGGCAGGAGGGGACAGCAGGAACGTCATAGCCCCATTGTTTTAGCAGGGGACCTGAATTTCCATGTTGAAATTCTATGTGTATTTGCTCATGGATTTTCAAGTATTTTATTAGACCTCTTGGGCTGGATACCAACAGTATTAGTGACATATAATAATAGTTGGGTCTACTTTATAGAAAGTAACACTGATGTAGAGAAATGACTTGGCAATTTCTTAGCTCAGGGCTGGAACAAAATGAGGTCCTACATTGCCATAGTCCTTGAGATAAGTGAGTTCTTTCTGTTAAATAGTTTCAGTGGTTCAGCCAGTCCACTATTTGGTCTTGTTTTTTTCTGGGCTAAACCATTGTATAACAAGAATGGCTCTGGACAGCAGTCCCATACACAGTGTAGAAAATAATTTTGTTATGAGAAATTGTTCAGCTAAATACCATGAGGCTGTTGTCCACATCAGCTGGTAAAGCTCAGCTCATTTCAACGGGATATGGCAGAATCTGCAGGTAGGCATCTTCCTTACTCTGTGAGGAAGCACTACACCCATGTCACTGTGCTGTGTTGTTAAAATCACAGCCATGTTGGTATTGCAAGACCTGGGAACACTACAAAGTCTTGCAGCCAAAGTCGAGTAGGAAGACAGTGAGACAGCACCCAGCAGCCAAAACCAAGCCCTAGTGCCAATGCTTGCAGGGGCCATACATAAAAACAAGCAAAAACCCAACCAACATCTTTTCTTTCTAACTTAGGTTTTGTTCATTGATTCCTATGGCACTGGACACACAAAGGGAAATATCAATATCAGGAAAAAATCCTGCAAGAGAAGGAACTCTCATGCTCTTTTTAGTTCAATTGCTGTATTTTAAGCCTTATCCAAGATCTAATGCATTAATGGGAATCCTTCCAGTAACTTCAATGGGGTTTTTATAAGTCTATAATTAATGGCTTACTTGCTATGATTGTGCTTATTCCTCTCTCAATACCGCTGAGGGTTGTGCCTCTGAAAAAGAATTAAGCAAATAGGGCTCCCTGATCAACAGTTTGCATATGGCAGCAAATTTACTTGCTTGGAAATGATTTGATAGTGAGGTTTTTCTCCAACTGTCTAAAAGATTTCTGCTATACGTGAAGGAACAAAAAGTAATTTTTGACCCCACTTATGGATAGGTTCCAACTGTATTAGGTTTGAGGCTAATTTTCTGATAAGAGGTAAATGTTTAACATCAAGCCTAAAAATGCCTTAGGATTAAGGAACTGTTTGGGGTTAATGTGGGTGTTTGACGTAGGACTGCAAATTGTGCCTGATTCAGAGGAAAAAGCAAGCTCTGGTGTAAAGGTCCAGGTTCACTTGTGGCTGTTTTCCTCCCTTTGGGCAAGGGTCTCAGTGGTGTGGTGTACCAATCCAGCTCTACCCCTGATTCTCCAAGACTATTTTCAAGATTATTTTTTCTGCTTGTGCTTTTGGAGGAATCTGTCCCATCTATCTATTAACCATGTTGCTCATTTGTACCCAAAATCCTCCCTTTTCTCTTTAGCATCCACTCAAAGCCTCATCCCCCTTAGCTACAAAGCTGTCTGTGTTCCATAAAAGCCAGACAAGGTTTTAATAACCAGTCAGCTAAGAGAGCCTGGTATTTCATGGCAGCTTGTGGGTGCTCATGTACCTGCTTGCACCCACAAACAAGGTCCTGCAATCCCTGTCTTGTGCCAGAAAATAGCTGGGTTTGAAACCACAGAGCTGTAGACACAAAGACAGGGCTGTGGTCAGGACTGGGCTGAAAGAGCAGAGCCTGTCCTAGAGAGCCTCACTAAGTTAATGACTGACTCTCTCTATGCAGCATTTAGCGATGCAGGATAAAAAAAATCACAGTATGTACTCTGTAAGAGGATATATATGTGTGTGTGTAAGCCCATAGACACGCACTTTTATAAACAAACCACAGAACACATTGCAATGCTTGAACACACTCCAGAATGTCTATGGACATCTTGTTCTCTCCCTCCTTCTGTCCTTGAGGTATCAGGTTTCCTTGTTTACAGTCTGTCTTATTCAGGATCTGGAATTCCTAAAGAGAAGCAAAACACAGTCATGTGACTGAAGACTTGTTTCCAGGAAAAGCGGAAGAGGTTCTAGGAAAGGTCAGCCCTCACGTTCTCACTAGCTCTGTCAAGAACACAGGACGGAGGAGTTAAAGCCACTATAAAGTTTCTAATCCTTTGTCTCCCTGTGAAGCCCAGGGTCAGATCCAAAGGAACATAATGCTTGATGCAGAGTTTCTTAGTCCTCACATTTTCTCCCTCTTTAAAGGTTTATTCACATGGATGTTTCACACAGAAGCAGGATTCCTGCCTCCTGGGATGTCAGTTGTTTCCTACAGAAATAACAGCTCCCAGAACCCATGTGCCAAGAGCATCAATGAGAGCATTTCTAAAGCTCTTCTCCCTGTGCGAGAGCAGAGCTGGTGAACCTTGATTGTTTGGGGTTATCTGGATAGGTGGGACCTGGGTGCCTGACCCTGCGCTATAGCTTCCAAAGGCCCTGCACTATAGCAAGTCTGCAGCACCACAGGCCCCAGGAGCCTCCCCCTCTCCCTCTCTCTTCCTCTCGTTGTGATGGGGCCAGTTCAACCTCCTCAGGAACTCTGCTCTGTCAGATGCTATAGTCGTGATACTTAGCACACTCACAGTGTTGCTGGCGCTGGATGAGAAGGCTGAAACCCAACAGTGACATGGCTTTGTTCAGCAAGGATGATGATGGATATGATGGATGTAAGTGTAGAAAGTGTACTTCCAAGAGCATCTACTTGCATGCTTAAGTTTTAGCAGGAATCCTGCAGAGTCTCACGTACTTACGTCCTTTCTTAGATCCAGGCTCAAACTCTCAGCCCCAAGCAGGACCAATTCTCTATTACTACACAAATCTGCTGGAAAATACATTTGTCTGGAGAGCTGCAGCAGGTCAGGGGTTTAAACCATTCCCCAGACATCCTTTACTTGTGTAACCAGCTCACACATCTACTCAGGCCACCCGCACAAAGTCCCATTGTGCTGTGCCAGTATAGCAAGGGTCATTGGTGGAGTGGCAGGGGGGAAAAGCATCGACAAACGTGCAGTTAACACACTGTTGCTCTTCTGCTGTAGAAGAGAGAGTGGTCAGTACTCTGTGCTCCATTGACTATTCCAACACAAATCAGTGTTAGATAATGGAGCAAATCCAAAACTCGGAGAAGCAATAAGGAAAATCAGTACAGTCTGAAGTCTTTATTCACGAGGCACACTGACTAGGTGTTATTCGCACAGGTGCCTGTAAAATCTGGAATGCATTGCTATGTTATGAAAAGAAAAAATCATAGCTGCAGCATGGTAAATACCTACAGCACCCAGTGTAGAAGCTCAGTAATTTCACTAAATCCCGACTCATTGGCTGAAGACTAAGCGTTAACTTAAAATTCACCATACTGCCTGAGCTCAGGGCCTTATCTTCTCTTGCTGATAGTGGCTAGTGGTGGTTACTTGTGGACAGAGAAGAAATGGGTATGGCTAAAGCTTGTCCTTCCAGCTACAGGTAGCAGCAAATTCTTCTGACTTCTAAATTGTAAGTTCCTTTTGGGTCTTCAGATTAATGCTGCTGTTCGAACACACATGCCTTTGGCCTCCGTGACACCCTGCAACCAGTTTCATACGTCCATGAGGTTCAGCGTCGTATATATTCGTGTGTTTGTTTTAAACGTACGTAGTAGTATATGGTAGTATGTAGCATTTCTGAAAGTGTTCCCCTGCCCAAGAAACAACAGCAGGTAATTGTTCCCTACGTTCTAGTCCCTTTTATCAGTCAGACAGTGCAGAGGTGTGCTTTGGTTCCTCCCAACATGCAGTTTTCTCACCACTGGACTCCTGGTTGCTCTGAGAAGAGATTTAAAGAGAAAGTCCTGGACCAGAGAGCCCTATTGTCATGGTTCCTTCATGAGAAACCATGACACCTATCCCAGGAGATGCTTGTCTGACTGTACTATGTCAGAGTTTGCACGGAGTGAAGTCTTGGGCCATGCAGTCTGTTTGCTAATGAGGAGGCTGCCAGGCTGCAATTCCAGGTTGGTTTGAATCAACAAGCCTGACTTTTTTATTTTCCTGAGATCTCATCCGAACTGCTATCAGCTTGGATCCAACCTGGTGGATCAATGGAAGTCATGACGCTATACGGATTTGTTTTTCAGTGGCATTGATAAACTAGTGTTGCAAGATCCTCAGCTCAGACTCAGTCTGGCTAACTAGAGGTTGTGAAATTTCCAAAGGCGACAAGGGGGATAAAAGGCAAAAAAAGCAAAAATCCACTCTCCTCTGTGTTGCAACTCTGGGTGTAATCAGTTGCAAACAATAATTCTCTCACTGGACATCCAGCTTCATTTTACTTGGATCCATGGAAATTCATTTCTATATATATCAGCTAGATGTCTGACTTGAGGGTTGAAACAAAGCAATCTGCTTGCAGAAAAGTTGCGAATGCAAAATTCTAGCACTGCAGTCCAAGTTCTGCCCTTGACTAATACAGTTTGTCTCAAAATTGTGACAATGTTGAGCAATTGTACAGGGAAAGAGAAAAACTGAACCATTCTGAAGAACATCAGTAAACTGAAAACCTAGAGGTGAGGTCCACCAGGAATGGAAATTCTTGATTAATGAGCAACACTGAAGAAAAAATATTTGGGAAACAGCTCCCAGATCTAAGCTGGTGCTTCAACACATTCCTCCTTGGAAACCTATGGTTTTACCTGCTCTGTGCCATATATAAATGGCAGGATCCAGCTCCCCTTGCTGGCATTTTAGGCTGCTCTCCGAAATCACCTCTTCAGCTAATCCATTAGCTGTGAGCTGGTGACTGAAATATGAAAATATTATTCCCAGAGCAAACTACTGAAGCATCTCTTGTGTTAGTGGATGCTTCAATAGCTGACCATGATAGAAAGTCAGAAAGAATTCACTGAGTTTGCAGTGATGTTGGTTAGATATGGCAGATTTGAGAAGCCCTAGTCTTAGGCTATAGTCTTTGCAAAGATCAGGTACAGGGAGTCCCCACCTCAGTGAGCCTGGCCAGAGCTTAGCAGGGCTTTCCCTAAACATTCCTTTAGGCAAATTCACATGAAGGGGCCAAAGAGGAAGAATCAACACATTTTGCACCCAGGTGCTGAGGAAAACAGCAGAAAAGCTCTAAGAAATTCTACTGCAGCTTTTTTCACTTGGCAGCATGGATTCATGGTGGGATTTCAAGCACTCAGAAATCCCCTGGAGTATAGTCCAGAACAAAAATAATCTAATCTAATCCAATCCCATCCAATCTAATTTCATTTTTCACTACTGTGAGATTGCCATAAAAACATCTGAGACAATTTTACTTCTTTCAAAGTGAAGTCCTGTGGCAGGACTGTGCCACACATACTACTGCTATAGGGACACTGCTCCTTAGTGGAATTATCATTTAACTGAACTGCACTGTGTTGCAAGAAGAAATCCTTGTTAATGACAGCTACAGCTAGGAGAAACCTTGTGAGTTTTTTTACTAGAATCACTAGTTCAATGACCTTCCACATGCATGCAAGGAAGAGCTAAGACGATCCCGCAACTGAATCTGGAACAGCAGGTGTAAGAGTAAGTCAAAGTCCTTCATATCTTTTAGTGCAGTAAATAATGTTGTTTATGCAGTGTAAGAACCACTTAAAGGTGTTTAATGCTGAGGTGTTTAACACCTCAGTTTTCCATTTTTCCGTGACAAACATCTTGACGTCTGGATTTCTGTATTTGTAATTGATGTTACATTGGACTCTAGATCAGAAGACTCATGACAAGAGAAAGTGGCAGTAATTTCTGATTCAACATTGTCATCAACAAAAAACAATTTTAAAATGACTGACAAGGCATTGGCTAGGGTAAAAGTCTGATCCCATTGTACTTACTACACAGCTTTGAGCCATAGCATTAAAAGAGGTCACATATAGCGAGGTGTATGAGTAAAGGCATCAGAATCTGGCACGTGTCTTTAGTGAAGCACCTTGACATCCTCTAAAGGGAGGTACAATAGAAGAGTGAAGTGTTAGTAGTTCCTCCAGCTTTTTATGAATCCTGTTTTGCAAAGAACGATCATGTGCTGTTGTTTTGAACTTCACGCTGTGTTTGTTCTGTTTCCCAGATCTGCCTTTGTGATGAGTACTCGCGCAGTAATCAACCCTGAGGAAATTCCTGTCTGGACTGATGAAGCACCATGAGAATATGGAAGGCTTTCTTCCACCTGCATTTTTTTCCTACTTTAAAGATCCGAGAACAAGTTCTGGCTGCTTTGCTGTCAACTGTTCCATGTCCTCTGCACATGACCTGTTACTTCTAGGATCCAAAAACCAAAACCACACGTAAAATGTGCCAGGTAAACTTTCTGTTGCCTAGTGTGAACAGGAGTACAGAGGGTGTGTGATTAAATTCTGAACTGGGTGTACCAAGCCTGGATTTCAGTGAACCGAGAAGCTGTGATGACACCACAGATACGGACCCTAGCGTACAAATATCTAAGCCAGCAACAGCCCAATCTGTAGCACCTGCTGGTGTTGGGACAAGAACACTACTGCTTGACACTGCTTTCTTAAGTGAGTACAATACCAGGCCAATGTTAGGCTACTGTTAATATAATACTTATATCCACAGAGTGTGAGTACCTCTGTATTATACCTTCCCAGGTTTCCTGTTTTGTGTGCAAAATGGTCTTGGGATTGTTCATCATCTTGCTGAAGAATACACGAGGGTTTCTGCTGAGTTCAGCCTTTCTCTTCTCTCTTCCTTAATGAATGGTCATAGAATGATAGTTTAGTTCCAGAACAAGAATCCTTTGAACTCCACGTGTCAACCGTAGACTGTGCGCTGCACAGAGCAGAAACTGTCAGGCAGACAAGAGGAGGACTAGGGCTGGGAAAATGGGCACTCAACACCAAGGGCCTCACGAAACCTCTGTGTTGCTGCAGAGACGAAGCTAACCCGCCTCCACGCCAAAGCATGGAAGGTTGGCAGGGATGCATGTGTGGATGCATGAAGAGTCCGCATTATGAAAACCTCCCCAAAACAATACAACAGGAAAAAATAGTGTTTCAAAATTTAAACCCAAAGGAAAAGCATATTGACGTCTAACAAAAGACTGATTTTCTTCTCCCGTAGAGAGGTGTCTGCCACTTACTCGAGCTGGCAAGGCAGAGTCTCAAGGGGCAGTTTAACCAAGTTGCATAAGGCCTTGGCTGGGTGGCTGTAGAAATATAGGGCCCCTTATCTGAATGCTGGCCACAGCTGTTGGAGATCTTGAAGGAATTATCTTTGTGCCTGTCAAACATCTGCTTTGTAAGCAAACAAGCTGAAACACTAGCAGTGCACACGACCCACTGCAGCTCATGGGACAGAGCCAGGAGGCAGCAAACAGGAAGCTTTTTCCCTGGCATCAGAAACCTGATGTCCCATGAGTGCCCCCAATGGAGGATAGGCCCTCATCCCTCTGTGTTATACAGACCTGTGCCTTGTCATTGAAAAATAGCCTCTGAGGTCCAAGCGCTGATCTCAGTGTCTTTGGTACACTATAAACCACCTACAGCTCTATGAATACTCTGGCATATAGCCTACAGAACTACATTTATTTTCTCTCCTGTTAACTAGGTATTGTTCCCTATAAATGTGGGTAGAATCAAAAGGTTTGATGCCCAAAAACAGGATATGGATTGGACCCCTTGACATTAAATATCTTTCTCTTTCTGTCTTCCCCCATTTAGTCATTACTGTATTTTTCCTCTATAAGTCAGTGTTTTGTGTTTGAACCAAGCTAGCTGCCCTTCTGTAGCTCTGGTAGTCTCTATTACCAGCACTCCCACAGCACACAGTAAATACCTGACCACAGAGAGTGTGGGATGCTTATATGTTGTGTAACTAGAATACTTTGTGCTCTTTTGTGTGTTTTCACACTACCACCAGTCCCATAAAAACCCTTGGTATCTGTGCATTGCTGTGTCTCTATGCACGTATGCATGCGGGTCCAGAGCTGGTCCAAGTGCAATGTGACCATTCAGTCTCCTGAAATACAGATGCTGTGGGAGAATCTAGTCCAAATGAGGACAAGTGACCAGATGACGATACTGATTTTGTGTTTCGTCCATTCAAGACTTTCCATCTTTATCTCTATGAAAAACCACTTGCACTGTTTTTCTCCTGGCAGAGACCTCCAGGTGTTCCTACAGTGTCTTCCTGAGTTGTTTATCCACATCTTTTCGAAAATATCTTAGTTCAAAGTGACACAGCTTCACGTTTTCTTTATATGTATAATCAAATGCAAACAATTAAGATTGCTTAACTGAACTCTTTGCCAACAGGTAACTAGAGTTCAAAGGACCTTTTACTCAGTTAACAGGTTGGGCAGCATTTCCTCCACACCCTTCAAACAAAGTTATGGTGTAACATATAACAGAGCTTTCCTGTCAAAATCTCCAATTCTAGGGTGAACTCTCATGCCAGCTGCTTGAGGTCCCAGGTTATGAAGGACACTTCTGGGCTAAGCAGAAAATCAGTACATGTCATTCAGTGTTCAGCTAGAAAAGTGGGAGTGCAACCATTTCAGGCTCAGCACAAGACCACAAGGCTATTGCCAGTTCCGCACGTGTCAGCTGGCCACCAACAAAGTAGTATCACCTTGCAAAGAAAACAATCCTATCAAGAACTACTGACTAATTTCCATTACAGTTATGTTAGTGCAATTTTTGTCTCATTAGTCTCGATTACACTGGGAAGAGGAGAATTGTTTTTATAGTTACAGCTTAACACTATAAAGCAGAGAGTGGTTTTTGTTCTAAGGTTTACCATAGGTTTGGGTTGCTTAATGTACCTGTGCCTCAGGGCTTTTTATCTACAAAGTTGTGTGAGCAGTTACAGCTCACACAACAACGAGTTTCACAGCTACAGCCGTGAAACCAAAACTATTACTGTCTTCAAAGTGCTTTTCATGGAAGCTAGTGCTGATGCATAAATATCATTTCAGTGCAGGTGGTTGGTCTTGCCATAGGAGGGATCATCTCCAAGTGTCTGCTCAGATGCTGCATTTTGGAGATTCACATAGTTAAGTTTGTGCTCATCATTCACGTGGATATTTGGATTTACTTTAGTGTGGGTTGGAGGTGGTATTTGGCTGGAAGAATGTCTCATTGTCTGAATGAAATCTGAACCTGCAAAGAAAGAAGAGCAGCAGGGAATGGACTTGGCCACGGACTGGCTGTGAGATACGGTGCTCTGCAACTCCCAGCTTCAAATCCAATGAAGTTAATAGAAATCACATGGCTTTCTTGCCATCTGGCAGCCAGCTGGGAGCCTGCATGCATTGTATTGGTGAGTTTTGCTGTCGAGTTACAGGACAAGTGACTTCATCAGCTTTAAGGACAAACTGGGAACAGTGAAGGAAACTGAACAAACTTTATCAAACTTTATCACCCTAGGGCAGTGGTTTGGCACTTTAAAGAAGCAATGTGGAGGAATTAAGTCTTAGTCTTAGTCTACAGCTCTTTTTTTTTTTTTTTTTTTTTTTTTTTTTGACAGAGTGGGAGAGGCCCCTTAGAGCATCTGAACACCAAGGACTCTTCCTGGGAAATGAAGTAGGTCAAAATCTTCCATCAGTTCTGTGGTCCTTTTCAAGACACTGGATGACAGTTCAGGTGTATCAGGAAAACTCAGAGTCCTAAACACACAACTTCTTTGGTTTGGCTGAGAAATCAAGCTAACACTGTATTTATCTTGCTTCCTTACCTTTTTAAAAAATGTTTTCCTTTGCCTTCATAGTCCAGGAATACAAGAGAGAGGTAAATGAACAATTTGCCAACATGGCCAGTGCACCTGCCAGACCTAAAAATGTGCAGTGCCCCATGAATGTGTAATGCTATTACAAAGCCTGTACCCCATGTGAGCCAGGAATAACATTAGTTCATGGGCTGGAGGTTTGTTCCTCTGGTCGGCAGCATGGCTGAGTCTGCAGGTGTGCATGTTAAGAGCAGCTGTGCTAAATGGTGTTTCTTGCAGGAGTGAGCAGCCTGGCTTCTCTGGAGGTGGGAGATGTGCTGGTGCGTCTCCTCCTGAAGGTGCCTGAGGGGAGTCTGCAGCATCTGATGGGGAAGATTCCAGGGCAGGAGGTAGGGCTCTGCAGGCCTTCTGTTGTTACTGATTTGCACTGTGCTGGTTTGCTGATGAAAAACTGATCATGGTGTGCGTGTGGGGGGCAAGTGCTTCACTGTCTAGAGAACTGGGTGAGCTTTAGAGCTCCTGGCATGCTTTTCCATGATGTTTGGTTGCTTTCTTTTGCCTCCATTTGCTTTATCCATTTTAGTTTCCTATTTGTCACCATTTACTGGGAAGCTTGAAGCATCTCTTTCTGTTATTGCAGCAGCTCATTTTAGGTTGGGGATGTATTTGCATTGTCTGGCTGGAACTGAGGTATTGGGAGGTTGGTTAATATAACTGAGGTCAGGGGTGAGGCCTAACTGCAATGTGTGCGTCTCTTACGGCCTAGGTTCAGTCCTGGAGCTGCTTTTATTTCTGCATATTGGGTTTATGCCTCTCCTTATACTTCATTTTCTGTTTGTCATAGAAGCAGAATTTGGCCGAAGGAGCTGGTGTGGTTCTTGGTTATGAAGTTTCAGCGGAGGGTGGGGAGAGTGTTTCCTTGCATTTTCACATGGAACTGGGTGTCCCAAGTCAAAGCTGGAGCTCCTGGTATTGTGGAAATAATGTCAGTGTTCTTGCATGAAACCAAGCAGTAAATCATGGGCAGCATGGGAGGTTAAAACAAGAAAACAGCCAACAAAACCTGCTGTTCCCCACATTCCCTTAGTGCTAGCAAATAAGAATTAAACTTGTGATTGTGCAACTCGGGAAAATGGGGCAGGGAGTGGCCAAGACCATACATGAAGTCATTGAAAGGCTTGGGGTGTCATCCAAGGATTCTGGGCATGACCTCTGGTTAGAGCTGATTATTTGGGGTGTCTCAGACTGAAAGCTTTAACAGAGCCTGGTGTGTGCTTTCCCCCATCCCTGCCTCCCCGTCTACACGTTCACTTCCATCTGTATACACTTGGTTTTGAAAAATTCTTACCTTGCATCCATGTTCTTTCCCCAGCGAGAAAGATTAGCTATGGAAAATGGTTCTATCTACCTGCAACCTGAAGCTGGAGCCTAATATAGGCAAACCTACTTAGCTCTTGTCTGCTGTAGTGCACAGGTGAGAATGGGCCTCCAAGTGTGTGACTGCTAAAAAATGAAAGGCTTATGCAAGGAACAGCAGATGTAGCTAAAACCCTGCCAGAAGGTATCTTTCTCAGTGTGACTGTTGTTGAAACTGGGGTCTCACTCTAAGGAAACAGCAGATGGGTCTGTGAGAGGGGCAAAGAAAAGTTAAACCTTGTCATGTTTGGCGTGTTGATGTGAGGCCTGAGAACTCTAAAGGGAATGTCCTTGGAGGCATGTGGTGAGCAGTTTAGGTTTGGCACAGGTAATGGGAGGCTGCAATCATAGAGAACTAAGTGTACAAGTTTATTAAAACACTAGAAGCCTGTTGTCTTCCTCCAGGATAAGTTTCTTGTCTCTTTCATCAGACTTCATAGAGCATGTTGAGACAATTGAGAAACTCTGCAGTTCTTGTTCAGAAGCAGGGAGGGTTCCCGTGAATGGGAAGGCTCCATCTGAATTAATAATGGGTGATTAGGTATCTAATGGTCTCTGCAGCTTGTTAGGACTGAGGTCCACAGCAGCAGCTGATGTGAAAATGATGTGTATGTGAGACAGAACTAGGATGCCTAGGCATGCGTGTAGCCTTGTCTGTAGGCATGCACATGAGTTCTGTTTTCCCAGCCTTACAATTTCATACTTCGACCAGGTTATGTCTCATTGCTGTCTGCATGATCTCTTGTTCTTGTCCTCAGAAACAGGGCTTTTTTGAGAATGCAAGGAACTACTGAGTAGTCAGGAGTGTGTGTGTAGAAATAATACTAGTAAAACTGTAACCCAAAAGGAAAGATTGCAGCTTGCAGACTTCTTGTGCTTGGCCTTCTGATCAAAAAATGGATGTATTTAAAAAGAAAAAAGGGGGGGGAGGGGAAGCAACAGAAAACACAGATCTCATTCTTTTATTTTTCCTTCCGGTGTCTGGCTTTTATTATTATTATTTTTTTTAAGGAATGAAAGCAGAAAACACACTGAACCATTCCGTTTTGGAAATGTCCCAATACTTCCTTCAGATCTGGGCCTGCTGCTGGTCGATTCAGTCCTTTCTCAGGGGAGTTTCATGGAAAGTCTTAATTCCTAAAGGCTCTCTCTTTTTACACTGCTCCATGTGCTCATTTATTGTGAGACAGAAATATCTTCTTGCTGGATGTCTAAAAATCAAGTTTCAAAGTGGAGTAAAAGGTGTGAGATGTCTCTTTGTTCTCCATTTCTTTAGCCCCTGCTCAGTATGGGCTCATGACTGAGACTCTTGATTCATATATCAATATGGGAGAACAAGTAAAATAAGCTGGTACCTGGGGAAGGCCAAAATCCTAAATCTGACCAACCGGAAAAAGCAAGCTCTCTAAATGCCAAACAGACCATCTGTTGACATGTTGTGCCAGGTCTCCAGAAGACCAGCAATACAACTCAGATTGTGAAACTGTCTAAAATGTTGCATAGATAATGGTCTGTGATATGAAACTGAAGTTGTGATGAATCTGCAAAAAATCCTGCTATGTAAGTTGTGCTGTCTGGGAAGGCAGCAGTCAGACAAAATAGTGACTTCAGTTCAAGTGACTCCTCCAGCCAGCCCACTAATGGGGCTTGACATGTTGCAGCACTAGGCACCGCGTTTGATGAGGCTGATGCATTTCAAAAGGCTCTGTAGGCTAGGACATGGCAGTCAACTGACTTATTCATGTTCTTGAAAGATACCTCTCACCAAAATATCTTTCCTGAGACTCACTCTAACATGGTGTGTACTCATTGTAATGATTCATATAAAGGAAGACTTAGATCCTTGACCCCTGCTGAATATTTTTTTTTTTTTTTTTTACATCTTGATAACTTGTAAGAATGAATGGAGTACAGAGTAATCAAAACTTAGCCCAGTCTGTGGTAGGGTGGAGGGAGGAGATG
This sequence comes from Alectura lathami, assembly GCA_013399715.1. NCBI lineage: Eukaryota > Metazoa > Chordata > Aves > Galliformes > Megapodiidae > Alectura > Alectura lathami. The sequence continues at coordinate 958,408 of VXAV01000139.1, read as the reverse complement.
CTGCTGAATGAATGCCATGCTGTTAATTAATGAGCAGGTACCCCCCAGACTGTAAAAGGTCTTTTTACAAAGCTGCCTCAGGAAGGAAAGATGCAACTAAGTCCGTTCTAGTCTGACAAATGGCTACAGATGTTGCTCAAAGTGGCTGCTACAGTAATTGAGCTGAGATTAGCCATGCTCTAGGCTTGTGTTTTCCATCCAAATGCTTCTCCTTCTCTGGTTCCAGTTTTCCAATTTGTGTGATTAAGGGCTTAACTCTTTTGCTGTATTGCTGTAGAAAGTACTGTGTTATACCAACACTTTTTTTTTTTTTT